>CM076581.1:110344535-110670601 GCA_034641835.2 Pinus albicaulis
ACCCATGAGTATAATGCACTTGTTTTAATAATTCTCCTTTTTTCTCTAGGAAACAAGTATGCTGGTAATTTTCTTGTAGCTAAGTAGCTAGCAATATCTGCAAACCATCGAGATTTAGTATATATTGCAAAGAGATATTCATCAGGAAAATTATCCTCTACTGGAATATCATTATTGTTGTTTTGAATTCTAGACAAGAAATCAGCTACTGTGTTTTGTTTTTTAGGTCGGTCTAGAATGGTGTTGTTAAATTATTGCAGGAGTAAAAACCATCTTGTGATTATGCTATTAGTGATAAATTTATTCATTAAGTACCTAATTGCAGAATGATCTGTGTGAATAAAGGTTTCATGGCCGGTGATGTAATGTCTAAATTTGTTAATAGCATGGACAATGACTATAAATTATTTTTAAGTTACAGTGTAATTTAACTCAACATGAGTCAAATTTTTACTTGTGTAATAGATGGCATAGGGGATCAAATATTTTTGTCCTAGTACAACTCCCAAAGTTGTATCTGAAGCATCTGTTGAAATGTGAAAAAGTATTTTCCAATTTGGACCTCTTAAGATGGGTGCTTCAGATATTTTTGCTTTTAAAGTTTCAAATTCCAATTGGCAATCAAGATTCCAACTAAATTCAGAATCTTTGGTAAGCAGATTGAAGAGTGGAGATGCTATTTTGGTGAATTTTTCTATAAATCTTATATAGTACCCCGTAAATCCTAGAAAAATTCTAACATCCTTTTGACAACTTGGAATTGATAATTTGGAGATGACTTCAACTTTAGATGAGTCTACTTTAAATCCATCCCCTGAAATGTGATGTCCTAAAACAATTCCTTCAGTAAACATCATAAAGCATTTTTCATGAATTAATGAAATATTTGCTTCTTTGCATCTTTTAAGACCCTTTTCCAAGTTTTGAAGAGCCTCTTCAAAATATTTTTCATACACTGTAAAATCATCCATATATACTTCCACACAATCATGTATTAGATCAGAGAAAATTCCTAATACTTCTCTCTGGAATGTTGAAGGTGCATTGCACAATCCAAAATGAAGTACTCGGTAAGCATAGGTTCCCCATGGACAGGTGAATGTGGTTTTGTCTTGGTCTTCATGTGCTACTTGAAGTTGATTGTAACTAGTAAAACTAACTAAAAATGAGAAATACTTATTTCCTGCTAATGTATCCAATACTTGATCTATGAAAGGCAATCAGAAATTATCTTTTAGAGTGGATTTATTCAACTCTCGATAATCAATGCATACCCTCCATTTACCATTCTTTTTAGGTACAATCACCAAGGGAGAAATCCACTGACTATCGGAAATTGGATAAATGAAGTTTACATTTAGTAATTTTTGCAATTCTTCTTTCAAAATTTCCCTAAGATTTGGATTCATCCTTCTTTGAGGTTGTCTTATAGGCCCAGATTTTTCCTCAATGTAGATATGATGTATACAAGTCTCATGACTAATTCCTTTCATGCCAGTGTACTCCCATGCATATGCAGAAGAATGTTTTTGTAATGTTTTGATTAACTCTTCTTGTTGGAATTTCTCCAAGTTTTTGTTCATGTTTAAATAATTCTCTGGAAAGATTTCAATTGTAGAGTTACCAAATTCTTCCATAGAATATAAAGACATCTGTCTAGATGACAAGTATTCAATATTGCATTGTTCTTGAAAACTATTATCATCTTTACATTGTGAGGATGTTTCAAAGTTTTCTATTGAATTTAAGATATTACTTTCTTCACTAATATGAGAAATAGTAAAGAGAGGTTGTATCTCATTGTCATCATCCATCCATTCTTCATATCCTATTTCTGCGATTGTTTTTGCTGGAGAATATAAAGTGAATTTATTTGTTGAATTTCCATCAGAAATAAACATATCACCAGATCTACAACTAATGAAAGCATCAGCTATAGCTAACCAAGGTATTCCTAAAATTAATGGATGCCCCCCCTAGGTTGTTCTTGGGAGTTAGGATCATAAAGTCAATTGGATATTCCCAAGAGTCTAAGGACACATATATGTCTTCCAATACACCATTTTTCTTGATTACTGATATGTTTGATAATTGCAATAATGTTGGTGTATACTGAAGGTTTGGAAGCCTAAGTTGTTCCATAGTCTGTTTGCTCATGATGTTGATGGCTGCTCCTGAGTCAATTAATGTATTTGGAATCTCAAAGCCATTGATATGTGTTTTTACAATTGGACTTCCTGGGGACAAATATTTTTGTATGGCTATTTTTCCCATCATAATGTCAACAATTTTTCCTACTAACTGAATCCTTTTTATTTCTTTTGTTTTTCTTCCTAATTTTTTCATGCTCAAATCTCTTATTGTTTTGGCTAGAATAGGAATCTCTTTAATGGCCTATAACAAAGGAATTTTGATACAGACATTCTTCAATTCATCTAGAAAATCATAATTAAACAACAAAATTTGTTCTATCCCTCTATCAATTTGTAATCTTTTAGGAAAAGGAGGATTAGAAACAGATACTGAAGGTTTCTCTATTATAGGGGTTGAGTTTATTGGATCTTTTGTTTTTCATTTTCAGAATTTTGGTTCTGCTGAAGAGATCCCTTCTTTAGAACTTTTATTTTGCTGTAGAGAAATTTCTTCATCAAAATAATATTTTTCTTGAATAACAACAGAAGGATTTTCCCTTTCTAATATTCTACTAGATCTAATTTGGACATTCTTAAGATCTAGTGGAGTAATCATGTAATTTGGAAATTTTTACCTTCTATTTTATAAAAAAATTGAGCATTTTTGTTATCTGGGTTTGGTAATGGCTGGGCAGGTAGTTGATTTTTTCTTTGTGGGAATGGTAATGATAGTTGTGGATTCTGATTTTGGATTTGGGGTGGTTGATTTTGTTGTGGAAAATGTTGGGGAGGATAGTTTGGATATGATTGTGGATACTGGTGATACTGAGAGTATCTGCCATAAGGATTTTGCATCCCTTGTGTCCAAGGTTAAGGTTGGGACCAAGGTTGTTGCTATGATGAAT
Organism: Pinus albicaulis; assembly: GCA_034641835.2. Lineage (NCBI taxonomy): Eukaryota > Viridiplantae > Streptophyta > Pinopsida > Pinales > Pinaceae > Pinus > Pinus albicaulis. The sequence continues at coordinate 110,347,573 of CM076581.1, forward strand.
TCCAATTGTTTGGTGGGGGATGATTATACATTTGGTTATTAAAACCTTGATTTTATGGCCCCTTCCATGGTCTTCTAGAGACAAAACAAAGAGGATCTACTGGGGATGAAGTTACTTCTTCTTGAAAGACAACCTCAAGACCTGGTATAGAGGGTAATTTTTTTGTTTCATGACTTTCTGCACAAATAACACATGTCTCTATGAATTTTACATCAAGAGGACATTATCTTAAAGCATGTTTCTTTCTGCATTTAGGACATAAAATAGTTTAGGCATTAGTTTCAACTTTCTGTTTGTTTTGTAATTTCAGTGTGTCTATTTGTTCATTGAGACTCCCTAAGATATCCATCTTACACCAAACATATTTCCAATTTCCGCCCTACTCACTGTTCCAGTTGCATATTTATTTACTCTAGAGAGAATATGATCTCTTGTATTTTTCCCAGTTTTTGATTTTCCTCTTGAGAGATGAATGCACAGTTCAACAATTTTAGGCAATGGTTATTGATAGATATCTTCTTTTCCCATCATGTTAGGGATATTTATCCATTCATCTCTAATGGCTTTCAATAAGAGATATTTTAAAGTATCTTGATCAAGATGTTCCGTATTAGCTCTCTTGATATTATAATTGAATCTCACAATTAAATCTTTTAGTTTTTCATCCTCTCTCTGCATCATTTTAAATACTCCATCCTTCATATTAATAGGTGTGCAATAATCCATATATCTTTGAAAAAATGCACTTTTCATCTCATCCCATGTCCTAATAGATTGTGTTATCAAACCCATGAACCATTTTACAGCTGCACCCTTGAGTGTTGCAGGGAATAGATTCAATTTTTGAGAGTCTTGTAAGTAGTCATAAGATCTACATAAGTCTTCAAATTCAAATAAAAATGTTTCAGGATCCTCAGTCCTTAATCCATGGAAATTGGGAAGGACAGAAGGTGAAATACTTTTCATTCTAAAATTTGTATCCTCATAAACCATAGGAAATCCAACATAGTTAAGATCTCCTCTACCTCTACCTCTTCCTCCACCTCATCCTCTACCTCTTCCTCCTCCTCTTAAGGCATCCCCATTCATAATTTCTCCTCCTTCTTCTTCTGCCATTGTAGATTCCTCAAAGCTAATGTAAGGTTCTAACTATAGAGTTATTTGTTCTTCCTCTAGTTCTTCTATCAATGGGATATTGAAGAAAGTTTCTTCTTCTTCTTCCTCACTAGGGATTTTTAACTCTTGAGCTATAATATGTTCTCTTGTAAAGGTGAAAAATGTTACTCCTTCTGTTGGAGATCTAGGATATTCTTCTTCTAAGACTGCCTTAGTAGATGAAGTTGGAGAATCTCCTGGTTGGATTTATGATCTTGAGACTTTAGGAAGTATATGTCTTGCGGTGAAAAATGGAATATGAGTTTGAGATGGTGGTGCGGAACTACGTGGTATTGGTTGGGTGAGTGGTGTTGTTGGAATCAAACTTCTACCTATAGCTATGAATCTACCCCTAGAGTCTCTTTCTCTATGCATGTTATTTTTTTTTAATGTAAGAAATAAGGCTTCCTAATTACACTTCTCCGGAAATGACGCCAAAATGTTTAGTCAATTTGATGTCTCAAATTGCTATCATGAATTATCGACCGAGGTTAGTAATTTGATGAAGTGTGGTGCACTATATATGCTTAGGTAACCTTGTTTTCTTACTTCGTCGTATATGTTTTATGTTGTTTTGGGGGTTTTGTGTCTTATGTCTAAAATTGGTCTAAGAAATGAAATCTTTAAATGCTAGTGAATAATCAAATCTAAATGAATTTTGATGATGAAAACTAATTCTTAAAGAAGGAAGAAAATGAAATGTTGTTTTTATTCTAAGAAAAGAAATTGAATTAGAAACTATTTTTAATGGAATATGAAATCTAAAAGAATAAATAAAAGCAAATTTTCATTAACTAATCTAAATTGCATAAAAATAAATCAAACTTTGAATGATGTTAGTAGGTCGAAAAAACATCTATGAAAAATATCTAACTAGTTTAAAACATAGCACTATTATAAATCTAATTGCATTCAAATGACAAGATGAAATCATTTCCTATCTTATCCATTGAAAGCTTTAGTCCTATGAAAACAAAGCATTTGTTCTATTTTAGAAACACAATTCTAATCTAAATCTATCCTAACTTAATCTAATTATGTTCCATGGATTGAAAGCATAAATCCTATTACTAAGAATTTAACTGACAATGCTGATTGAAATAAAAAACAAGTACAAGACATATTTAAAGAAAACTACAACTGCCGTATGACCGAATACCCAAATCTGATCCAATTGCAAAATGACAAAGCCACTTTCTTGAGATGACTTAGTGAGCACAAGATTACACAGCTAATTTGAAACTAATTTAAGAAAACATTCATGAAACTAATCTATAAAACAGTAAGAAGGTTAAACTATGAATTGAAAGGAATATAACTATGAAAACAATACTAATTTGACTATGAATTGACAAGAATCTAAATATGAAAACAATACGAATTTAACTATGAATTGACAGGATAAAAAATAACGAATTAACATGAAATTAAATGATATAAATCAAACTACAAAACAATTAACAACATCCTTTCCATGGAGGGGCCCTCTGCAACAGTATGAGTCGAAAATCTAATAGACTATGTGTGCATCAAGGGATCTGGAACTGGTATTTTTGTTATCAAAATAGAGTTTCAAAAACATACATCGAATTATCACAAAAATTAGGACTGTTTCCCAGTTTCAAAAGACCAATATTTATACAAGTTTCAGATTTAACTGTTTGAGGAATTTCTGCCTATATATAACAAATAGAACTGAAATTATAAGTATCTATAGAAGAAAATTATTTAATGGCCATCTCTCGATTTGCTACGTCAGAGCAAATCGAGAGTATTTCGTTCGCAGCACACATTCTTTGACCGATCTTGACCGCGAGCGTAGGCACGATTTTTCTTTGAATTCGAACAGGTGGATGGGATACGATTCATGTGTGGATCATTCCAGAGATACCAATATGACCTGCTTCCTTATTTGCTTCTCAAAACCTATCAAACCATAGGAGTGGATGTAGAAAGAACAGTTAGCTGCAAAATTGCACACATTCTATAGATAATTACAGAAATTCATCTAAATAATAAGAAACATCATAATATAAAGTATGTACCATTTAAATGCTTTATTTGATGTGGAATATGTCAATTATCATTGATTGGAGTCATGAGTTTGTGAAAAGGGAGGAAGAAATGATGAAAAAGGGTATCAAAATAAGAACAATTTTGAGGTTCAACATGATGATTGCAACAAGCGAGTCCAAAATAGTGTGTCGAACACTTGAATTTCATCTTTGAGAGTGGCCATGGAAGAGTTCAATGTGGTAGAAAACCATTGACACTTGAAAAGGGCCCACCCAACCAACACTCGTGCTAAAAGTAAGATCCAAAAGACGACTACAAAATTGAAGTGGTTTTGATTTTTTATTGTACTTAAATGATGGTGGTGGCTCGGGAAACCTTAGTCGACCTAAGTGCCATTCCTTTCCCAATTTCATGTTTTTTAAAGATAACATGGAAATGACTATGATGAGTCAACTTGCATTCATGCATAACAACCAATGATGGTTGTCTCCACTATTGGTTTGACCATTGAGTTATGATAGGTTTTAACATTGTTTTAAAAGAATGATTTTAATTTATAGGATTAGCTAAAATTATATTTGGAAATGGTAGGTATTTGGTAAATTCCATGTCAGTAAGTGTTGTTGGATATTTGGTAAGTTGTTATATATTTGGCGAGTTTCGTAGCTTTTATATAAACTAGTTTATTAAACATGTTATTTATAATTATCTTTTTGTGGGACAACCAAGTGGTTGGTACAATGGGATGTTAGATCCTCCACATCATTTCAAATCCCACAGGGGGACTTATTTGTGTTGATAAATCTAGGGCATCAAGTATTAGGTGATTTATCTTCTTATGAGTGACTTCTTGTGCATGCTTTTTACTTTCTTAGATCAAGATCTTCTCTTTCATAGATTATTAATGTTCTTCTTCATCAAACAACTACCAATGCATAAACCTTAAAAATACAAGAGACATAGAATATATGTGATCAACCAGGGCCAAAACCTCTCCCACTTGAGAGGAAACTTGAACAAATTCTTCTTCTTATAGATACTTCAATTGACGAATACCAAGACCAATACCCTAAACCTATTTTCCACTCCAAGACCAAGACACAAGTTATATTTCACTGCTTCACCTTCGTGCCCAAGTCAACACTTGATCCAATTAATTACCTTCCTCTGTACTTTGGCTATACTTCAGATCTTTGACTTCTTATTTTAGATCTGTAATTCTCAGTCTCGTTAGAAACCCTAACACATGGGAAACACCCTTGATTCCTTTGTATATTATGGGGACTTATTCTAATAGAATTCGGCTATCTCTCTAGACTTTTACTCCTTCTTGAATCGACCTTCTATGATGACTGATATGATATCTACTTCCCTTGCAACAAATAATCCTTCTCCTTGCATGTGTGATGGATATCAACCCTTAAAATAACCCAAACCCACTTGTCTTTTCATCCTTCCTTCTTCACTTATAGAGAGGCTTCCTTCATGTGATTTCACACTCCTTATTGCAGATCCTTTCTTGTCTGAAATTACGTCTCTAATTGAAATTCGAACTTTCCTATATATAGTGGTTGGAGCCTATAATAAGCCGACTTGAAGAGGGTGAATCGACATGTCTCTTTGTGTAGATTTATTTATTCCATCTTGTAGCTGACTTGAGGGAGAGGTCTTGTGCTTGTCTTGCAGGGATTTCATAGTTAATTAAGGACTCATACAAAATGTAACATTCCCAAGAAGGGTCCTTCATACATGACATAGACTCAATTTGACTTTTATGACTAGATTACAAATCTTCAAGGCTCTCAAAGGGGACTAATGCAGGGGCATTAGGCTCAAAAGTTACTTTGTACATAAATAGACATAAGGGGTCCCATGTTCTTTGAATTTCTTGTAAATATTAATATTTTGAATATTTTGGTATGGAATTGTAATTGTTCTCAAGTCATTTTGAGAACATGAGAAATTGGTTAAGATAGGAATACGAAGAGTCAGTTTAGGGTCAGTTCAGTTATTGAGTCTGATTTTAGGAATTGGGAATGCTAAGAGTTGCTGAACTGTTTGGAGACCTGAATCGATTCAGGTCATCCTTGTGGTATAAGTGTAATCCTGAAGAGTTTAGATAAGGAGAGAGGGAGAGAGTTAGAGGTAGAGAACCTCTTCAACAACAAAGTAGGAGGATAATGGCCACTAAACTGAATATCTGGCCTGTCATGAAATTGTAAGAATTTTCTTTTGAGGTTGATCGCCTGTATGTATATATATATATATCTGTTTATGGAGAATTGTTTATAAATCCCGTGTGTGACTTTATGTCTTCTTGGTCAAATCGTATGAGGAATTTATCTCAGTGTAACTGTGCATTTGTTGTTTAAACTCTGTGTGGGGAATACCTTGCGTGTTTGTGTGTTCGTTGATTATTTATGTTCTAATTCTCTGTAATTATGTATAGTATGAATCTCTGCGTATGAAGCTAAAAGTGAAACCCTGTTGAGGAATCATGGTGGTGGGATTTGAATTCCAGGCAGAGACCTTCTTGTGATGAAGAACTGGCTTAGTTGGATATTTGCGGTCATGGAATTATTTGGTTGAATATCTGAGGGGTATCTCGAGTACCGTGAGGTGAACTGATATATAAGCCGAAGCATCGATTCGAAAGGAATTGATGCTTTCAAAAATAGAGCATCCAATTTAAGCGCCAAAGATTTTCACCTAACAAGTGAAGCTGTGTATAGAGGCGAGTCTTCAATGGAAGAGCGGAACCACGAGTCGATGTTGTACATGAAAGTGAGTTGAACGGAACCTGGCGCGTCGAGGAAAGAGCAGAACCGTGACCGAATGAACAGTAATGGCGGGTTGGAGTGAATCGGTGGTTTTCATTGCACCACCTTTACACGGTGGGTGGTATTCAAGAGATTGGGAGCAATTCCATAGAGCAGCTGACACGTGTCCCCAAGCGAATTAGCAAAACCGCTCTCAATGTGCGCCATCGCACGTTATTGTTCGCGCATCTTGGCCGAGCGATATCCGTCCGATCAGATGAGGCGGCGCGACGCGATAACAACCGTTGGATGGCGCGTGGATTTAACGAAGGTATGAATTGGGTTGCAGGTTGAATCCACGTTGGAAAATGCGTTGTATATGTGGGCCTAAATCAAAGTTGTAATTGATCGGGACTGTTCGACTAAGGTTGCAAGATAATAAAGGTATGCCGATTATTGTCGGGCTTCGTTGTAACGTTTTCAATAATTGAAGAAGGCCGTAATATATATATGGATATATTATGTATAATGGTTAGTTGGCGTAATATGAAATATGTGATGTGGTGAACGTGGTTTAATATATGTACTTGCCGAGGGTTACATGATATGGTTGATTTATATCAAAAACATGTTGAGTTGCCCAAATTGTGGATTGGTCGGGGCAAGAAAAATTGGATGCACTTGTACACACGGCTTTGTTAAAAAGTTGAGAAAAACGAGACTGTGGATGTGGGGTGTGGATGATCCCGCTATCAGGGGCCATCACTAAAAATAAAATTCCTTGTTCATGAAACCCATGAGACAAACATTACAATAATAATTTTATTTTTCTTCTTTATATCAAATACATAAAATCAAAATTACACATGTCATTATGAAGACCGAACCTAGGTACACTTTTCAACACTTTGATCCCTTGTGCTAAGGGTTAAGGAGTAGGCTACCCCATACCCATGGATTCTTGGGTCTTCCTAAGTCATAAATTGTTGGTATATTTTACTTATGGGTTATTGGATATACTCTTGGTGTTATAATGACAGTGACTAGATTTGATCTTCGACATTTCCTAGATTACTCCAACTAGGTACTAATTTATTATGGTTTATATATATATATATATATATATATATTTGTTTTTTTTTTTTAAAGTGAAATAAACATATTAAAAGATGTTGGATATACTATGTTATAGTAGCAACCACTATATTTCTTCCTTCTCTTGGCCTCACTTAGATTAACTTATTGAGTTATAAATAATTACTACTTTTTTAAAAAAATGTTGTATATATATATATATTATTTTTTATTTATTTATTTATTTTATTTATTTATTATTTATTTTAATTTTTAATTAATTAATTAATTAATTAATTTTTATTTATTTTTTATTTTTTATTTATTTATTTTATTTTTATTTTTATTTATTTATTTTATTTTATTTTTATTTATTTATTTTTAATTAATTTTTATTTTATTTTATTATTTATTTATTTTTATTTTATTTTTTATTATATATATATATATATATATATATATTATTTATTTTATTATTTTCCTAATTTTCTGAATTTTTTAAAAGTTAAAATAAACATTACTGGATTTTTGCTTCGTGGATCCATCAATGAATTAGGAAGTTGAAAGTTTCTAGGCAACTGATTATCATGAGTGAAGGACAAAGTTGGACCAAAGTGTGGTTTATCATCACAGATGAACCACACTTCGGTTGGTTCGAAACGCGTCGACTTTGTTCATGATAATGTGATTTTTAATTTAAAGATTTCTTTTCCTAATTAAAACAAACATATTAAGGAATTCTAAAAATGTACACATCTTTAATCATAATATCTTATTTATATGTGTAAATAAAATTTTTATTTATACACATAAAGATACATCTTTGAATTTTCTCGTAATTTTTTTTATGAAAGTGAAAATAAACATATTAAAAAATCACACACACATATAAGTTTTTCTTAAATATGAAATGATGAAAAATATTACAAAGAAATGATTTTTTGTTTTGTTTTGGAAGTTAAATCTTTTTGTTAATCAAGAAGATACAAATTATAGATTTAGCATTTGTCTTGGCTTGTCATATGGGAAATCAAACCAAATGAAAAAGTATATAATTTTGGTTCCCAAAACATGATTAAACATACATATCCATTAAGAAAACATTTGGACTAAAAAACCAAGACATGCAACCTTGAGAGTAGGTGTTGTCAACTAGCAAAAAAACTATATCTAGAGAGTCAAAACTAAAAACAATAAACATGGAAACAACATCTATGATCAGAGTTATACTCTACATGTGGAATGTTAAGAAGATTTGGAGATGCATATGGACTTAGGATTCCCAAGCCTGTTTAGTTGATTTTGTAGTGTCCCTGACCACTTGCCGGGAAACACTACATAACTGACCACCAATATTCTTGCGAATACACAATTCATGATTTTCAATATTAAACTCTAGCTTACAATTAGAGCCATTGTGATTCCGCAACCTGCGTATTAACCCTAACTTGAATCTAGGAAAAATATGTATAATTAATGAGTCATTGGTGTAGTTCTTCAATCATCAATATTTATACAACAATTATGGTTTTGTAAAATGATTTAGAATTCTCCATTTACAATTAGCTACAGACCCAAATAATGCATAACCAATAAGAAAACTAGGGTTTATACACAGTGTATTAACCCATGCACCATGGAATAATACGTTCACATAATTATGCAATAAATATCATGCAACGACCCATTAAAAATGTGCACAACAAAATTAACAATTAATTATCCACATTTAGGCACATAATACAATGGAATATATATTCATGGCACTAAACCCTAACAAGGGTTTTCAAGAACAAGACGACACATAAACATAAATCAACACAACATAGAAACAATAACACTTATATGGATAATATAAGCACTGAATATGGGTTCTCCACATTTCTTCATACCATACACTATGTGCTTCATGAATTTCAACCACGGGTCACCCTCGAGTCGGGGCTGCAACTCCTTAGGCAATGGTAAACCAAAAACAATGTTACCTCCATGACGAAGGTGCCAACCCAACAGTCATACTGCTCTAGGGATCCATGCACCCTCTAGGACATCAACTACCAAGGTGCCAAGCCAACAATCATGCTTATCCAGGGCTATTCAGGCACCCAACAAGCCACAAATTGTGATATCTCTCAGCTGGTATCAGAACCCAAGCTCAACAACTGGTTGATCAAGACCAAAGTCAAAAACCATATTCCTTAGATTATTCATCCTAATGATAATAACATGGATCAAAATCATTCTCCCCCATGATGTCTCTAGAAAATTATACATATACATACTAGCCATGAATGCATGGCCTCTCTCAGCCATGTGGTACACACTTAAGCCACGTGGGCCCTAGGTGCCCTCATCATCCACACCTGCCGTCTAATACTATTGCCTTTTTCCGTCCCTGTGGAGTTTCACACCCTCTATACTCTTTACCATGGAGTGGGCTCTGCAACAAGCTTATTTAATTATTATTAAAACATGTACAATTACATTGTATTTACAATCCCTAACCCTGCGACCACTTAACCAAAACTAGCATATATTCTCGTGCATGCTAGATCCAAAACATATCTAAGCATATCTACAAGGGCATAAAGGCCGCATAACATAACTCGGCTCACTAGCCTAATATCTTGTACAAATAATTACATCATAAGCAAGCATATATTTACAACACCATAAGTGGACATGGGTATTATATTCTTTCCCCCCTTATTTTATGCAATGACCTTAGTGCATATTATATTCATAATCTAAATCCATTGCTACAAGATGACTTGAGCTAACAATATGAAATTGAAAGTCCATTTCCTCATGATGTGGCATCCTCCATACTTCTGGTGCCATATGCACATCAACAAGATCTGAAGGTTCTTTCCCCATGCTAACAAGTGTGACATCTTATCGTCATCATCATCACACCTAGAGGACACCCAATAGATAACATTAATATTTGCAGCAATTAATTCTCACATACGTAAGCATATATACATACATATACATATAAACATTTTCTCTTTTTTAGCAAGAGAAATCAATATCCAAGTGTAGACAATTGTCAATTAAAAAAATTAGGAATAATAAAATTTCATGGAAGGAAAAAAAATCATCACTGGCTTTCAAATGCCTCAATCACAAGCACTAGCCTTGCATACAATTCCTACATATAAACATATATGTTTAGCTGCTATTGTTGCATTTATGGTTGTCTTCCTTCTTGCTGGTCTGTTTAGATTTATATAATAATCAATCATGACAAATTTGCATCAAATTTGTTACTAGTTGCTATAACCTGTCTTAACACATGTTATTCCTTTTATTCACACTTGTTATAAAATGTTATAATATCTATCACAACCTACCATAGGCTTGCCATAACCTATTGTAGAATTGTTACAACTTATTGTCACTTCGTGATAAATTGGTCACAAACTTGTTAGAAAACCTGTCACCATCTATGACCAATCCATCTATTGTAACCTATTGTTAAACATCATTTTTTCACCATGACATTTGACTATTCATATGGGTCTATCACCATCCATATCATGTTCCCTTAGAGGTAAAAAACACTCATGTTCCCGAATCAAGTCTTGGAAATTGGAGAAAAGCTCTGTAAAACCCCTAAAAGTATGCCTGCGTGGTTTTACTAGCCTTTATCTGCGCATGCATTGATGATCCTTCCATTAGCGGCAACGGTTGCCACTCTGTTTTCCATTAAAACCTGTGCACCCCCGTGAAAAGCAAGTAAAAAGAAAAAGTAACTTCTAGAAGTCTAGCTGGTTGAATATTATCCCAACTGGAAGCCTCTAGAGTCGCGCCAGTTTGAGCTTTATCCCTCCACTCTTGGAGCTTATCCCTTGGTCCAAGGAACTTAAATCCATTCATGGGAGGAATCCATCCCTCTCATTATGGAACTAAAACTACCTCAATCTCCCTATATATTGAACTCAAGTTTTAGGTTTAGGGATTAGAGATATTGCAGTAGATTGTGAATGATAGAAACTGATCTATATAGTTTCTAAGATGAAGAGAGTTAATAGAGTGCATAATTTCTATACTAGTGAGTTGTTGTTGACACATTGAAGATCACACCTTTGTGCCCATGACTTCATGTTCGTTATTCTAGAGAGGAAGGTTTATCAGATTGAAGGAGAACGATTGCTCGGACCCCAGGAGAAATCTGTACAGCATCAAAGAAATCGGTTGTAAGATTTCTCTTTCTAATTTATGATAATACATATGGATCTCTTTTTCTCATTGTCTTGTTTCTGAATTCATGGGAATGATGTAAATAATTAGATTCCTTGATCACTAAGTTGGATAAGTACTTTTTGATTATTATATATTGCAGATGCTTTGATTATTTTTCTTGTCTTTGATTGCAAGTTATACTCATCATTGGAGAACTACTTTGGAGCGACAGGACAAAGGGCTACATCAGACATTTGGATTTCAAGGTAGGAGCATGTCCTCTCTACTTTACTATTATAATAATCTTAAAATAAAAATAATCTAGAGAAAGAGGTACTCAAATGGATCTTTGTTTCTAGTTACTCATTGGAGTACTAGGGAGATCACTCTTGTCCGCAAGAGGGATGAATCTTGGGAACAAATTGGCGACCATACTGGGGACTAGAGCTTAGTTTTATTTGTTTATATTCAATTTGAAATTTTAGTTTTCTGATTTTGACTTCTCTGAGTGTGGCTGGGTAGATAAATTTTTAGAATCTATGAGAAAGAAAGCTTATATTTTATTTTTTCCAACTTTTTCTCTGCCTGTGTGGTTTTATTTGGAAGACAAAGCGGTAACCTACGTAACATGTTAGTTCAATCCAGTGCACATGCATACTCTTGTCAACTGATAAGCTGTGCACCCCCTGGAAAATTTTGAAAAAGTTAAATTTCTCTCTTTCAGAGTCAGATAACCAAATTATTAAAGTTTTACCTAATCCATTCTAGTTGTTAGATCCTGTGTGAGAACTCCTTTTCAAGAATTTTGAGTCTTGTGTGATTTATCATCCTGTTTGCATTTTACAATTTAGGGTTTTCCCTGGTTTACTGCTGCTCTATATGGAATATACCTTTGTTTGCCTCAGATCACTGGTTTTATGATTTTGTCTTCTTGAGCCACCGGGATTGCAGCCAACCTTAATTTTATGAATATTTGTTCCCTATTAATTTGCAAACCCAGAAAAGCTTCTAGGTCATTGAAGCATGATTCAACACCAAGCACTCTTATATGATTTCATTTCTGCTGGGATAAGTGGAAACCTTCTTAGTCTGATTACAACTAAGAGAAATCATATACAAAACATTCATAGGTATCCTAATTAAGATTCAGAATTAGAATTTTGTTTTGATTTTTAAATTTATATTTTTAGTGTTTTTTAGGAATTGATTGATTGTTGAAATTGTAGCTTTTGACTTGGTTGTCAATGGAATTTTATGTGAAAAGAGAAATTGATCATATTTAGAAACTTAGTTCTTAATTAAATTGCATTCTTTTTAGAAAGGATTTTGTTTACGAAAGAGGAAGTTTGTGTTTTAAATTCAATAAATATCTTAACTTTCTCTTAAATTGAATTAATTGAAAAGAAATGTTGAAATTTGGTACCGGAGGACAGTTGGTTCCCTAAGGCTTTGATCTTTGGCCTAGGGAAAAGTGTCCAAAAGAATTTAATTTTTCTCCTAAAGTGACTTTATAATTTTTATAAAGTCAAATCTAATTTAAAAGTGACTTTAAGTGATAAAGTTACTAAAGTCTAATTTTAAAGTGACTTTTAATAAAGTCAATGTAAAATTAGAAAGGAAAAGGACTAAAATAAATGACTAAGTGGGTCTTTATTAAAGTGGGGTGAATTAAAAAATAGAAAGTGAGATTTAAATGAGCATTTAATCTCAGCCCCAGATCTCAATCTATTTCAACCATTGGATTTAGGGATTCCCCAAAAGTCACTTAGGGTTAGGTTAAAGGAGGAAAAGGAGGAAAAGATCATTCATTCTTTCATGAGCAGATTGAGAGAAGGAGAGCAAGAGAGCAAGGGAGATTTCTGGGCAGTGAGGAGAAGGAGGCAGCAGCTTGGCACACATTCCAAGGCAGCATTTTAGCAAGACATTTTTAGCAAGACCGTACAGCTAAGTTAGCACACAGTGAGGCAGATTTTTAGGCACGATTTTCTAGAAAAGGAGGCCGTACAGCAAGGCCGTACAACAGGCCGTACAACAGGTTTGCACAGAAATAGAGGAGCAAAATTTAAGGGAGGCTGTACAACAAGTGGCTGTACCTTGGCACGCATTTCTAGGCAAAAATTTGTTCAGCCGTACAGCTGTTTTTCTGCACAGAAATCGAGAAAACCGTACAGCAGATTTTATGGCAGCTTGCACGCTTTTCTAGGCAGGCCGTACAACAGCATTTAAGGCTGAAATTTGGCACGAAAATTGAGGAGGATGTACAACATTTATTGCTGTTCTGTTTTTTGCTGGTTGCACATTTTCTGAGGTGGTGGTTAAGCACAGAAAACGAGATAAGTTGTAAAAGTCTGTTTGCTGATTTTTTGCTGAATATTTATCTCACTGTAAAAAGCATTTTCCAGAAATAAGAAGGAGCTTTCGAACTGGTTTTCCCCAAGAGTTGTAGGGGGTTTTTCCAGGGTCATATTGACCAAAAATAGATGTGTCAAAATGTGTGAATCACTGTTTTATGTGTGCTGATATTTATTTCTGCATTTTTTAGCATTCTGTAATTTTTCTAGAATTTGTGTTTTCAGCAAAATTTATTTTCCAGCTTGTTAAATGTATGGATATGGGAAAGGGCATTTAACTATTTTGGAGTAATAAGGTGAAAACTGAAAATCGGGGTGGGAAACTATAAATTTCTACAAGAAAGAGTTGCATTTGTCATATTGATGCATTTAGATTATTTTGTGTCAGGTCACAAAATCATCAAAGTTTCAATTCCATACCCTTTGTGTTAAATAACAACCAAATCAATACAGTGCCTAATAAAATAAATCTAGACATTTTTAAATTTTCTAGGGCTCATTCCACCAATATAGCTCAGGTTAGTGTTTTGGAATAGGTTGTAATAATTTAACATTCCAAAACAATTATAAAAAACAAGTAGAATCTCACGGTAGGGAAATCCAATTGTTGCATTTGTACTATGGGAAGATCTTCTTAAAAGAGTCAAGCACGAGGTCATGTCGGACCCAGTGAGGTAATCATACCTATCTCATTGGCGGATAGAATATGTGCACGTAATACAAATGGTAAACCTAAGATTAACCATTGTCGAGGAGCCTGGGGTCATTTGTTGGCAAACCTCAGATTTACCATGTCGAGGAGCCTTCAAGGGGATTAAGCTTGATACTCTGAACTTGCGTGTGTCTTGGATCATAGACTATTCCCCCAGGTGCATTTTTCTCCGTTGGTGACCTTAGTGGCAATAATATTTAGTATTTTCCCAAGGTGACGGTAGAGGGAAGGTCCCACTGTACCTGGAACAAAAGTCGGCTAGACTCACTTGGAATTTCTGGAGGGTACACTTCACTTCAAGATGACATAGTGGAGGGAATTGCACCAGACTGTTTCATTAAGCAGGTTGTCGGGGTAACTGTTCCAATTGCCAATTTTTTCACATTAACTTCTACGACGTTGGATTTCATCACCGACTAGTGTTTTTTAGTGTGGAAACATACCATTTGTGCGTGGTTTGTCTCTTAGATTTTGTAGGCGTGTGTTCAATCGCTTGTTTTCTTAGCGACCTTAGGTTTATTTTGTTGATTTTTTTTTTTAATTCGTGTGTTAAACATCAACCATGGTTGAATTACCGAGACACTCCTGTAGAATGCAAAGGAAACCCCCTGAGTATACACCAAGTCAATTGGAAAATATTAAATCTGAAAGAGGTCAACAATCAGGAACCGAGTCTACTGAACAAGGGGAAACATCTGTAATAATACATCCCGATTTCAATGTTAATCAACCTTAGACAGTAGGAAGAAGTCAAGAACAACTATAAATTTCAGAAGTAATCACAGTTGAGTTTGCTACTGGTGAGTTATCAGATACTCAACTCATTGAACCTGAAATATCTGAACTTGAATATGAATCTACTTCGTCTGAGTCAACTTCAGAGTTCATAGCCCGAACTCCTGGTCATCCTCGTTCATCTCGTATGAAGTTTCACATTACTGAGAATCTTCCTCTTGACCTGATTAGTATCGAAGAGATTAATGACACAGAAGAAGAGATCAAAATTCCTTCATGTCAAGAATCTTTATATCTAAGGTATCATTGAAATGATTTACCCTTATAGTCCTTTTAAACCAGATCCTTGGTATAAAAAATTTACTGACTTTCTACATAGAAATGGTCTCAATTATTCACCACACCACTTTCCTTTTTACTCTATACCCAGAGGTAGTTACATGCATTCATCAAGCATGTCAGGTGAGTCATCCATGTTTTCTTCATTGCCAGAAACCTTTTTTTATGGTGGTCCATCAGTTCCTGCTGGATACTAGTCACTCTCTGTTCCTTTCTCAAGAGCATCTCCCTCTTCTGAAAATATTACACAATCAATTGGTCTTAATTAATATAATTCCAAAAATTTGACAATGGAACAAGTCTATATGATGACTGTAAATATTCCTTCAACTGGTTCTCAAGGTGGTAATTTACCGCCTGAGGGGCAGCGTACTCCTCAAGGATAGTCTTTTCAAGGGTATTACCCTATTCCAGGGCCACAACCTCTTAAGGGAAGTACTGTATGCCAGGACCACAACCTATTCAGGGACAACATCCTCCTCAAGGGAAACATTTTTATCAAGAGAAACTATCCTTTCAAGGAGGTCAACCTTTTACTGGAACTTATTCGACAAATTATCAAACTTACGTTCCAATACCTCAAACTAGTTATGGTCAAACTTATGCACCGCAACCTTTAAAGGGAGCTCCTTACCCAGGCGTTAATACTGTGTGGAACCCGTTGTTGAATCAACAATATTTGCAACCTACTGTACAAGTACCTTATAATCAGCCTATTCAGCCAACAGGACTATTTGTTTATACCCAAGTCCAACAGCCTGCTCAACCCGCACTTGAAATTACCCCTCAGGTTTTTGTACCTAGTAGTCAGTAAGCTGGTATGAGTACTCCGAGTACTCCTATCCAATCTGTTGTGCAAAATTTTGTTCAACAACCAAGTACACCTATCCCTGGAGTTTCTCAAGTCCCTGTTGCTACAACCCTTCAAACAACTGCATCAACTGTTACACAGGCAATCCCTTAATTCATTGCTCATCAAACTAGACCTGTTGTTCAGTATCCTATTCAAACCTCTATAGGAAAACCTGGTGCAACTATAGTTCAAACAAGCCAACCTTTCGTAGGTCAGTTTGTGAATCAACCATTTCAAGGGTAGTTTCAATATGGACCAACAGGACAAAATCCAGTCTACCAAGGTCAACCATACCCTGGTTATACATATCAAATTCCAACTCAACCTCACTTTGGTATGGATAACCCTGGATACCCTGGAGGTATTCCAATCCCATCTATTCAGGTTATTCCAGGTTATCCTAGATGTCCTCCTCCAGGTACTGGCATTGTTCTTCAAGGTTATTAGTTTTCTCAACAGGACTCTAACCGTCAGTAACCATTCATGTCAACTTTAGAATTACCAGATTTGTGTCACCACGAATGATCCAATTTATTATCTTCCGTTCTAGATGACAATGCCAACTAAGTTTCCGAGTGATATACCCAAGTTTGAAGGAAAATCAGAAGAAGACCCCTCAAATCATGTGATGACTTATCATCTTTGGTGTGCATCCAACTCTTTAATCGATGATTCCATTCAATTGAGAATTTTTCAGAGGACATAGATAGGCTTAGCTGCAAAGTGGTATATCAAATTACCATGAGGCTCTTTCAATAATTTCAACGCTTTAGCAACAACTTTCCTAACTCACTTCCAGTTGCCAGTCCGTTATGAAAATGGCACAGAAATTTTAACTTCATTAAAACATAGTACGTCTACATACATTTCATATCACATACATGAATGGAAACGTAGACGATGTTTAGTGAAGGTTTTCATTCTGGATCAAATTTGGCAGAATGGTTCATTAAATCATTACTTACGAAGATCACTGAAGATGTAGCTAAGGGAGGTGTTGTTACAAAAGAACATGTCATAGCTCAAGTGTAGTACTTAGAACTTGTATACACACAGTTTGGTACTCTATATGAAAAAATATCTGATCTACCATGCCCAGGTAAAATTACCACAACTCCTTCTGGTTATCATTCTATAGATGGTGTAATTGGTATAGTTAGTACTACAAAGAGTAAGAAGAAGTCGTCTAAACCTACTTCTCCCATAATAACTCTACTAGATTCACCTAAAGGAGATTCTTCCCTTGAAACTTCTTCTGATATTCAAGTTGTATATTCCTCCAAGACTAAGACTAAATCCGGAAATAAAAATAAAGGGAAGAATAAAAAAAATAAAATACATCCCCTAAAGAGAAAACAGAAAAAACCAAACCATCTGATGAAAAGCAGAAACCTCGTTGTCCTTGTTTTATCTGTGACGAGGATCACTATACCAAAGAGTGTCCACATCGGGCCGAGGTATCCAAATTCATCAAAGTCTCACCCACAAATGCTGTCTTGAAGGATCCTTTTATGTCTCAAGATAGTAAAATGATCGGATCTTTTTCAAATTCATTGGTAGATATTTTAATGATGTCTCATGTCATGGTGCGACCCGATCTCAAAACTATACATCTAAGAGTCCTGTAACTGGTAAAGATACTGAATCATCTAGTCAAACACCAACAAAAACTCCTTCAGTTTCTGAACCACTTCAAATAGAGAAACCTAACCCTGATTTAGTGATTAAAACACCTGCTAAAGGTTTACTTAGAAAATCAGCTTTCAATCCACATATGAGTGCTGCTCAGAATTACAACATTGTTGAAGATTTGGCCATATCCCGTTCAGCAATGTCAGCCTTAGAAGTGCTGTAATCCTGTCTAACATAAAGGAAATTAATATTATCAGCGATCAAAGCTATTGATCCTAAAGAATCGAACCTAATGGTCTTTGATCTTGAAAATTTTGTACCTAGACTCCCACATCAAATGGCTTTTCAGATTCCAGTATTAGTCAAATCAAGACGAGTTTTCCATACTGTATTGATGAGTGGGAACCTACATGTATAATTTCGTTAAACTGTTGGAAAACCTTTGGTTCTCCAACACTCAACCAATCAATGAATATCCTTAAATCCTTTGATGGAAGAGGATTTCATCCGTATGGAATACTCCAGGATTTTCCTATAGGATTATAAGGAAAAATAGTAAACCTAGAGGTTGAAGTTGTTGATGCCCTCTTGATTACAACCTTCTTCTGGGTCACAGTTGGTCTTACGTAATGACTAATTTTGTTTCATTAGTCTTTCGGATTATAATGTTTCCTCACAAAGGAAATATTGTTAAAATTGATCAGTTGTCATACTTCTCTGCAGACCCTACTTCTACAGATAGTATCCAACATGTCGGAAAATCAGTTATCCCATACGAATATGTTGGTGTAAGACTAATGAAATATTTCGTTCTCATGGGAACTTTCACTATGCCCTCAGCCAACGTACCGCGAAAAATTTCCAATATCAATATGATCACATCAAGCACATTCCATTTCATGACACGTGGACTATGCCTTCAGAATCAAAACTGGACTCTTACAATGGTGAGATACCTTTAAGTCCTTTTGAATCAGCATACGTAGCAGTACAATCATATTATGACACCCCATCAAATTCTACTGATCAAGTGAATTTGGTTAGAGAATAATCATCTTCTATATCAAGCTCAAATTTGACATCATTTCCAGATCCCTTTCAACATGTATTCACTACTGATGAAAGTATTCGAGAAATTTTGTTATTGGATGAATTACCATGGGACGATCTACATCATCGATCTTATTTTTTTCCTGATCATGATAAACTTGAAAATTATTTTTCATATATCTTAACAATTGATTATTTCAAGGAACCTCAGAATCTCACAATGATCACACATTCAGATTCTGAGACAAATTTGGGAAATATTTCTACAAAAGTTCCTATTGACATATCAATTAAACTTGGAATTATTGAAAACATTCATATAGGCGATTCTTGTTCGATTAAAGACACTAAAACTTACAAAACCTTATTTCAATAATTCCGAGACATTTTTTCCTGGTCTTACGAAGAGATGCCAGGTATCGATCCTAATATTGTAATTCATGAAATCAAGACATACCTGGATGCTAAGGCTATTGGATAGAGATTACGTCCAATACATCCAAGGAAATATGCAATAATCAAAGCTGAAGTTGAAAAACTATTACGAGCATGATTTATTTACCCTATTCCTTTGACGGATTGGGTATCTAACATAGTTCCCGTAACCAAAAAACAAGGGACTATCAGAGTATGTGTTGATTTGAGGGATATTAACAAGGCTTGTCCAAAAGACAACTATCCTACACCCTATGTCAATCAAATTGTTGATGATTGTGCTAGAAAAGAAATATTTTGGTTTATGGATGGTTTTTCTGGCTACAATCAAATCAACATACTCCCTGCCGATCAACCTAAAACAACGCCTATATTTTCTTGGGGCACATTTGCATATTGTAAGTAACCTTTTAGACTAAAAAATACTGGTGCAAATTTTCAAAGAGCTATGTATTATGCATTTCACGATATCAAACATGTTGTACATCCTTACCTGGATGACTTACTTGCTCATTCTTTACGCAACGAAGATCATCCTGCGCACCTACGTGCTATCTTCATGAGATTTAGGCATTACAAAATCGTTTGAATCCACACAATTTTTTTTTTTGTACAATCAGGATGTCTACTTTGGTTCATCATTTTGAAAGAAGGCATTCATGTCAATCCATCAAATGTTGAGGCTATCATCAATTTAACTCCTCCTTCCACTCTTCACCAAATCCAGAGTTTTCAAGGGAAATAAATTTTTTTACGTAGGTTTATCCCGAACTATGCAGAGTTAACGAAAATTTTTACTTAGTTGTTGAAACAACATGTTCCATTTATTTGGGATGAGACTGCCGATAAATATTTTGATGCAATTATAAAGATGTTGACCCATGCACTGTTATTGCACCCGCCCAATTACCACTAGGATTAATTTTTATACTTAGCTGCCTCTGATTCCACAATTGGAATGGTTTTGGTTCAGGAGGATGAATCTAACAACGGACATGGATCTATTACTAAAGTAAGAATCTCAACCTGACGAAAATCAAGTATTCACATGTGGAGAAATTGGCCTTGGTGGCAGTTCAAGCTGTCCAACGTTTTCGTCATTACATATTATTACGCAAAACCACTGTGATATCTAATTGTAACCCGATGATGTACATATTGACAAAAAAATTGCTTGAGGGAAAATACTCTAAATGGATCGTTATCCTGCAAGAGTTTGATTTGGAGTTTGAGAAGTCCAAGTGTAAGAAATCACTAGTGTTTGCCAAACTTATGTGTGAATTTCCCAATACTGAGTCCAAAATGGTGGCAGAGAATCCTATCGCGGGTGAATCTCTGTTTCTAATTAGTACTTTAGATCCATGGTATGGAGATATCATTATATATCTTTAGAACCAAACCTTTCACTTAGAGCTTTCACGATCGTATCGACAGAGAATCCGATACCAATCCCAATAATACAATATTGTTGGCGACACTCGTTATTGTCATGGTGCCGACTCGGTGTTTCAACGATGTATAACTCACGAAGATGTGGAAAGGGTTTTGAATGATTGCCACCTTGGAGTGTGTGGTGGTCATATGTCTGATTTTATACAACCTAAAAGATATTGCGCGCTGGTTATTTTTGACCGTAGTTATTTAAAGATTGTATTATTGTGGTTCGAAAATGCCACAATTGACAGATTTTTGATCGAAAGATGTGTGCACCTCCAACTCCTCTTCACCCAATCATTGTTGTTGGTCCTTTCGCAAAATGGGGCGTCGATTTCATTACATGTAACCCTCACTCGGCCGGGGGGCATGGGTATATTATTCTTGCAGTAGATTACTTTACCAAATGGGCTAATGCCTACATTCATGACTGATGGAAAAATTGCAACTACTTTCATATTCAATCATGTGATTGCTCGGTTTGATGTCCCTCAAGCTATAATTAAGGACCATGGGAGACATTTTCAAAATATTATGATGACCAAAATTTTTGATCAACTTGACCTACGCCATGATAATTCTACACCATATTACCAACAAGCTAATGATCAAGTTGAGGATATCAACAAGGTTTTAACCACCATGATTAAATTAATTGTCGGGACTCATAAATCTAATTGGCATACCATGATTTTTTTGGAATTATGGGCGTACCGTACCTTTGCAAAAACTTCTACAAGGTTCACTCCTTTTCAACTTTTTTATGGTTAAGAAGTCGTGTTACCCATTGAATGTGAAATACCGACACTCGAATTAGCCATTGAGTTGTTACTAGCTACCTCTGAAGAGGAGAAACACTTTCTATACCTAGCACAATTATATGAGACTCGTCGCACCACTGCATTAGCCACCGAAGCTCAGAATAAACATGTTAAATCTCAGTATGATCAAAGTTTTAACCCTTGGATTCATTCATAAGGTGACCTAGTTTTAGTATATGATCAAGCTAACAAAAATCTAGGCGCTGGTAAATTCGAACTGATGTGGCATGGTCCCTATATTGTCAAGCGTGTGCTTGCAAAAGGAGCCTATGAATTAATTGATTATGACGGGATCTCTGTAGATAAACCCAGAAATGGCATTTATCTCAAGATATATTATGCATGAATTTTCGTGTGAATATCTCCCTTGTACATTAGTTAAAATTTAGAACAGTGTGCCTTAGACTAGACAAGTGGGCCTAGAATTAGTTATTTTTTGTTGTTACTACTTTCACTGCTTACATTGATTACTCTTAATATTGCAAATGTCGACATCAATTCAAACTTACATTGGTTTTGCTGATGGTGCATGTCATAGTACACAGAACATCTCTTCCACGACTTGGGTTATCTATTCACCCACCGGTGAGTTAGTCTTGATTCATGGGATATGCCTTGGTCAAACAATGAACAATATTGCAGAATATAGCACAATCATTGAGTTATTATCTGATGCCATTACATTTGGTATTAAAAGTTTTATTGTTAGGTTAGATTCACAACTCATTGTATTACATTTAAACATAGTTTATGCTATAAGAAATCTAGCATTGTTAAGATTATTTTTGAAGGTTCGTCTCTTGGAAAGACAATTTGATTATATCGAATATCAAGACATTTCAAGAAATTTAAACACATTGGCTGATGCATTAGCTAATCAAGTTTTAAATAGACATCTGTAACATTAACAAAATAAATCAAAACAACATTCAATCGATGTTGAACATGATACTTAGAGGACGAAGGTAGTAATATCATTAGGTTAAATAAGTTTGTGTCAAAAAATATTACATCGTCTGTGATCATAGGTTCAAACACCTTATGATCTAAAAGATACTGATAGAAAAAAAATTTCAATCTACATTGACCATGTTGTGGCTCATTTTCAATATCCTTTACCTTAATTTTTAAAAAATACAAAAAAATGGAAAAATATAAAAAATGTATGTTAAAGTACAAGTTTCTCATACTTTAACTCAAAGATGTAATGTTTTGTATAAATTTAAAGTTTAATACTTCAAAATATTCATGAATATGGGTCCTAGCATTCAGTTAATGACCAAGCTAGTATGTGAGCGTGATCCGAAGATTTGTTTGTCAGGAGATAAAAGCGGGAACCCGCGGGCACATTCGATGCACAGGTTAATGGAGAGGGTGCCTCACTAGTTGAACTCGTTGATTGAGGTGTCGATCAAGATTTGCGGTCAGGATCAACTACAAGGGCATGAACCTGATGAGTGCTCCATACATTTGAGGCCTCCCGCAGTGATGTAAGCCGTTGGTTGGCGACAACTTTCAGCCACGTCATGGTACTGTTTAACGATCTTTTGGCGTGTCAACTCATTTAATTCATAAACCCCGCGCCATCTATTTAAAATTGGTTCCTCTTTTCGCAAGTATATTTTCATTTATCTGTTCTTGTCAATTTGATTGCACCTGTGCCTTACATTGTTGTTCACCACCTTGTTGTTGTTTACCACCCTAAGCAGAGTTATGGCTAAGCGTTCATCTCTTTCTAGCTCATCAAGCCATATTCCTCTCATGGACACTGAGAGGGATATACGAGACACCGTGTTCTCTTTAGAACACCTTCAATTCTATCAACAAGTCCGTCTGAATGACAAAGCATGTCCAATTTTCTCCGCCATGGCTAAAAGAAGTGTACTATTTGCATGTATTCAAAGAATGCACATTTTTCATGAATTTGTGCACTGGCTAGTGTTTGTTATGTACCCTAGAAAATGCTTTGTAATAAATTGTCTAGGAGAGAACGTCTTACAAGTCTCAACCCTGTTAATTCGTCAAGCCCTGTGTTACCCAGAGTCAGATGCTTATTTTTAATTCACTAACGAGCCATTGATAACACATTATGATAGTATTGTAGGTCAAGAATTCATTTAGTTTGTGTTTTTCCTGAAGCCAGATACGAAGCAGTTTATACCTGACATCAAAGAATTCTCCATGAAATTTTTCAACGCAGAAATTCAACCGGTGCTGAGGTGTATTTCAAAGATATTGTGAAAATAAGATGATATCATAATTGACAAATAAGTTTTGGGAATGTTTGCATTAATGATGAAGTCAAGGGTAGTGCTGGATATTCGTTCATATTGGCAAGAAGTTGTCAATACTCAACTCATGAGTTTATCACTCATTGGGTCATTCAGGTTCCCCTCTCTTATCATTTACCTATTTTTATATCAAAATGTGGAAGAATTCTTGCATTTGGGGTTAAATATCATGGATGTAAATAAAAAGAGGTAGTCAATAGTGTTTTAGACTGATGTAGTAAGAGAGGAACAAAATGAGGAGGGTCTGTTTGATTTTTCAAATCATTTTATGTCTACTGCATATAAAATTCTGAATGGTGTTTCTCCCCCATGTTTCCTGCCAAGGGCTCAAGAGTTCTCGCAGTTGGGAACAAATTGTAAGTTTGGAGATTGGTATGTTTATGAAGACTATTCAGAGATTAGACTTTATGGGGCTAGGGTAGAACCATATAGGCTTCCTATGTTTATGCCTACGAGATTATTTGCTTTAGAGTTCATTAGGCAGAGCTTAAATGTTGACCAAATACATTTTGTACCTATGAAAAAGGGTCATATGTTTAAGCTACCTATGTCTGTGGGTCTATTTATAGTCAACATGAGACAAGTAGCTGATGAATTTAGTATGATGTTAGATGGAATGCACTTGCTATTAGGAGATAAGTGGGCTTATGAACCCCATAAAGTGATTTCAAATTGGAGAATTGAAAATAGTTATTCAACATTTGTTCATGAAAGCAGACTTGGAATACAAAAGCTAGCAAATAAAGGTTTTTCAGGTTCTGTTGGCTCAAATATACAGACTCCTATCATATCTAAGAAATCAAGCAAGAGGAGTAAAGAGGCATATCTGTATATTCTGAAGATGAGGAGCAAAGAGCTGAAAAGTGGACAAAATTCAATGAAGACTTAGCAAGTGCTCAACCTGGTTTCTCACTTCAACTAGGAGATGAGAAAAATGTCCCAGCCTCACCAAGAAGATGCTCAGGAACATGTACCTTTGATTAAACAAGTAATTGCTCAGATTGTTGAAAGAAATCAAAGGATGAAGGCTAGCATGGAGGCATAGGCTGAGTAGCAAATAACTCTAGATCAAACAAGATTGTTGATTTCCATGGATCTTGAGAAATATCAGTTTAAGATTGCTCTTTCTCACCCCTATGACATGACTATAGGGTCATCAAATAATTTCAATATTGTAAATTTAACTGTTTATGTAAGAAAGATTCCTTTGCTTGATAAAGTAAATTTACATATGCAAATAGGTCAACTGATAGTAAATGATTTGACCAAAACTAATGCAATGGCTCTTAAGGCTAAAAACATGCTAGGAAAGGTTATAAAGAAAATGAAATTGGAGAAAGATAACTCTAGGGCTTTAAAAACACAGAATGAAGAAATGAAGAAGATAATTGTAAATATTGGAGTAGATCCAAATGACAGGTCTGCTGTGGCGAAGTTGCTACACAGTGCAGAATCAGAAATTTTTGTGTTGAAGAAAAAATTGAAGTTACTACAGGAGAAAATTCTATGGCAGCAGAGGTGGCATAAGTGGAAAGTAAGAAAGAGAGCCTTCTTCAACAACGCTTGCAGAAAGAAGAAGAAATTACTAATTTGAAGGAAACTGTGCTGTCATTACAAAATCAGATTGATTCTCTTTCCTACACTATCATTTTTCCATCTGGTAATGATGATCCAGAAACAAAAATATCTCATTTGAACACTGAACTGAAGATGGAAGAGAAAGATCTCAAAAGGACACAAAATGATCTGGATACAGTAACAAAAATAATGCATGCCAAGGATGGGGAGATTAATAGATACGGGACAGATTTCCAAACAACTGATGCTAAGATTAAGAGTCTAAAGGAGAAACTGAAGGGAAATATATCTCTGATATAGGCTAAGGACATCATCTGGAATGAAATCATTGAAGAAATGAAAGTAGCTTTGGGATCTTTGACTATTGTATCAGAAGAAAAAAGCATTATCATGGATTTTGAGGAGCAAGTTATGGCAGACAAGCAAAAGACTATTAACAGAGCTATTTGGGCAAAGAAATTTGTTGATTTCATTGATTCAAATACTGATCAAGAGTTAGAGGAAAATGATATTAAAGATAGGATTATATATGCTGTAGAGATTAACAAATTGATTGTTAAAAATGATTGCAGGAAGATCATTGAGAAGAAGTTGACAGATATTAAGGAAGCAGTAAACAAGTTTGACAATCTATATGAAAAAAGGGACAGGGCAGGATTTACATCATGCTGGGGCCTTGGAGGCAGTATTTTATCATGGGATTCTTATGAACCACTAATGATATTAGCAAAAAGCAAGGTGGATAACACTCATGAGAAGACTCAGATTCTGAAAGGAGCAACAATTATTAAATTTCTTCAAAGGCATTTTCAGCTATTATGGTTGGTGAAGACCTTATTTACAGAGAGACCAACATTCAACATGATCACTGCCTTTAGGCTGGAGTACCATAGAATGATTAACTCACCTAAGACAAACATTTAAGTGTGGAAGAAATGCAGAGCCTGGATGACTGTTCTACCTAAGGATACCTCAACTTCAAAGAAAGACAAGTCAACAAATCTGGAGAATACAAAAACAACAGGACCAATTGATATTCAAAAAATAGATTAGGATTTAAGGTTTATTTTATCTTTGTTATGAGAATGTAATTGTAATAAGACATTTCGATGATATGAAATAGGTATTTTAAGAAGTTTCAAGTAGTTTGAGTAGTTAGGAGTAGTTTCAGTAGTTGCAAACTGCTTTACATTGTATTTAAAGAGAAATAATTGAAAGGAAAAGGTTCCGAGTTTTGGACCTTTGGACTACCGCAAATTTTGTACTCAATTTTATGACGATTAATGAATGAATATCAAGATTCTTGCATCTATTGTTATTGATATGTTTTCCAGTTTCCAATTTGTTTATTTTCTTCTATGAATAAAATGAAGTAATGAAGCTGCGAGTCTCTTTTTACATATGTGAATAAGAGTTAAATATCCTTAATGGGCGCTCCTTCATTTTAAATATTCCTCTTTCATAAAATTCTTCTGAAGTGTAAAGTGAGATTCTGATTATCGACATATCAGTTTGGGCTTCCTTCCTTCATGTTCTTCTTATCACTCTAATTAATATTTGCAGATAATGGCAGTGTGAAGCATTTTTTGCATTAGATTCTTGAGGGTTTTATAATAAATTTCTTAAGGTGATTAAACAAAGACCATTTGATATAATATTTTTGTGAAATATATATATATATATATATATATATATATATAATAATAATAATAATAATAATAATGTCTTGAGCACTGATTCCTTACCACAACCAAGGGATTTTTTCTTAAGATACAATTTTTTTTGGCGTCGTTACCAGGGATGAAGAAGTGAAGTTCATTCCCTAGGTTTTTGTCATATTTCCTTTGGTTTTTCAGAGAGGAGAAAATATCAGGCTGTGTTTTATTCCATAATTCTGGCATATAAAAGGCCACATACATTGTCAGATAGCTCACAATAAAAAGCTCCTATTCTATCAGATCCTAAAAAATTGGTTTCTAGAAAAGCTCAGAAACCAAAAACGCTTTCTACACCTGATGCTACACTGCCTACACCCGGAAGTAGTTCACATAACCCTTCATCTAAGGATATTTCCCGGAAACTCATTTTCTCGGAACAAGAATCCTTTTCCCCACCAGTCCATTTTCAAGAAAAAAAGTTAGAGGAACAATCTTCTGAGTCTGTTTCATTCACATTCACACAAGCTCAACCAAATATAGTTGCTGGTTCTTCTGCTATTGTTCATCAATCCTTTCCCATATCAGTTGTTTCACCCCATTCATCCACATCCACAACTGGTTCACAAACCCCAACTACTCAAGGAGCGGTTAAC
Source organism: Pinus albicaulis (assembly GCA_034641835.2). Classification (NCBI taxonomy): domain Eukaryota; kingdom Viridiplantae; phylum Streptophyta; class Pinopsida; order Pinales; family Pinaceae; genus Pinus; species Pinus albicaulis. Next base: position 110,375,307 of record CM076581.1, read on the forward strand.
CAAAGCATAAACATGGCAGCCCTTGCTTTCTTGATGAACAGGTATGCACCATTAAATCTTCCACAACCTATGAATTCCATGCCCCAAGAATACCTCAAGTTACTTCCTCGCTTTACTGGTGAAGATGAAGTTATTGCAGAACAACACTTGCCATTGTTTTGCACTTATGCCGAGAATTTAAATGTTGAACATCTTGATGTAGTGATGATACTTTTTGTACAGTCTCTGAAAGGAGAGGCAATAAAATGGTTTAAAGGTTTTTCGAATTGCTCAATCAATAATTGGGAGGAATTAGAGACACAATTCACCCAAAGATGGGGTGAAAAAAGAGATCATGGTTATTCATTAACGGATTTTAATGCAATCAAGAAAAATCCTAATGAAAAAAAGAATGATTTTATTAAAATATTCAACAAATTGTATAATAGTTTACCCACAGAAATGAAACCTCCTCCTGTTGGAGCAAGGGTAGTTTTTTTTGGAGTTTTTGAGTCAGATTTTAGTTTCACTGTAAGAGAAAGGATATCTCCTACTCTTGAGAAAATCCAAACTGATGCTTTGGAAATTGAAGCAAACATGACTGCTGCTGGGAAAACACAAGAAAAGAAGTCAGTTCAAGAGAAAGGCAAGACCAAAGAAGAATCACCACAGGATCAGAGGATTGATGACATGAAAAAGGTTATCAAGAATTTTTCAAATAATTTAGTGAATATGGAGTTAGAGAATAAGAACTCCCAAAGGCTTGCACAAAAAAACAGAGGAGTTTTCAATCCTCAATTTAGAAAGAAGCCCCTATAAATCTTGCATAGGGAGAGAAAATATCAAGATCAAGTTCAAGCACCACTCAACATAGAAGCAATACCCTCACAGTCATCTAAATATGATCAAAGGGAAGTTGAAGATCATGGAAGTTGAAGATCAGATATCTGCCATGTACATGAAAGAAGATGAAGAAGAAGAAGAGTACACAGAAGCTGAGTTTCCTTTGACCAAGAGGAGATGGTTGATTATTGTAGACAATTTACAGACTTTATGTCAAAATAGTTGCATAAAAAATATGATTTAAGATCAAGAAATAGATCAAGGACGTAGGATGATGAAGAACAAAAAAAAGAGTCAGTTCCTTCTCCAATGGCGACTCCACAATCAAAGAACTCAGTAAAACAGTCAGATAATGGGAAACAACCTATGAATCCAGCAAGTGGAACTAAAAAACAACAGGCTGAGACTTCCCAAAATAAGTCTATTGATACTATTAATTTGGAGAAGGTTTTTACTGTGCCTGAACAGATTGCTAATCCTAGCATAAATCAAGAAGAACTTGAAAAGATTGTCAAAAAAAATCAAACCTTCAGTTTATCCAAAGAGCTAGAAAAGGTCAAAATACAAGTACCCCTTCTTGAGCTAGCTAAGACACCAGGTTATAAGAAGGATATTGAAGAATTCATTAATATTTCTTAGCCTGATGATATTGGTGATACTGTGAATTTTCAAGAGGAAAACCAGTGATCACTTTTGGTCCACATGTGAAGGAGGTAGATTCTTATGTTACCCCATTTTATATATCACTTTTTCTTCATGATTTCATTATTCATAATTTTATGTTGGACTCTGGTGCTTCACATAACCTTATGCCATTATCTGTATGGAAAGAATTGAATTTAAAAATTACTAAGCCCTATAGAGACTTATATTCATTTGATTCAAAAAGGTTGAAGTGTGTTGGTCTTATCAAAGACATGGTGGTATCCCTGGCCCAAATTCCAGCCAAAAGTATCATGATGAATGTAGTGGTTGCAGATATTCTGGCTAGATTTGGTATGCTTTTGTCCATATCTTGGGGAGCGAAGCTTGGATGTGTTTTAAAACTAGACTTCACATATGCTATTATTCTTATGTTCAATGGGGAAGAAATAAGGTTATACAAAGAAACAAGATTTGTTAAAACTACCACAAAAAAAGATGCAGGAAATTCCCTTATCTATGGCCAAGAGAAGGAAGATATTTCTTGTTTTATGCTGCATGAAGATGCAGAGTTTGCTGAAGACTCAGAGAAGCTGTTCTCTTCAGCAATTGTACATAATGAGCTGGGTTCAAACAAAATTTGAAGTGTTATTTTGATGGTGCCTATTCAAAATATGGCACATGAGATGGATTTTTATTGATATCTCTAAAAGGTAATATTTTGCCTTTTTCTTTTAAACTTGATTTTGAATCAACAAATAATGTAGCTGAGTACGAGGAATTAATTTTGAGTCTTCAAACTGCTAAATAAATGGGAATCCATTGTACTTCCATTTTTCGTGATTATGAGTTGTATAAGACATATTAAAAATATTTGTCAAACCAAACATCCAAGGTTGAGATCATATAGGAATGAAGTATGGGACCCGATTGAGAATTATTTTGAAGATTTGAATCTTCAATTCACTCCAAGAGAAGAAAAAAGAATGGCGGATTCATTGGCAGTTGCATCTAGTACTTTCAAGCCACCTATAAATCCGAAACCGGGGTATGAGATTTAGTTGAGGCATAGACCCTCCATTCCTGACAATGTTAAGCATTGGAAGGTTTTTGAAGATGATGAGAAGATAAATCATTTCCTGACAATGATTGAAAACTTTGAAGATAGTGAAATAGATCAAGAAAGTGAACAGACTGATCATAATGAAGACTTGAAAAATATTAAGCAATCAATAGCTGATCAGAAAATAATCCAGTTAAAAGACAATATATTGCCTAGAGGATTAGTTCCTTGAAATATTGTTTGATTCAAATGATGTAGTAATGGATCAAAAGAAGGTATCTCAAGAGGGTGAGATGGAATATTGTAATCTGGTAACTCAATAGGAGTCCAAGTTTGTCAAGTTATTCAGAGGTGTCCCTAAGAATTATAAAGAAAGGTACATTGATCTTTTCAAAAAATATATGGATGTATTTGCATGGTCCTATGAGGATTTGAAAACATATGATATGGATATTATTCAGTACAAGATACCATTGAAGGATGGGTTCAAGCCTTACAGACAAAAACTTAGGCAGATCAATCCATTTCTCCTTGCTCCAATTGAAAAGGAAGTGGAGAAATTGTTGCAGGAAAAAATTATAGTCCCACTCAGATATTCAGACTGGGTTTCTAACTTAGTTCCTGTGAAGAAAAAGAATGGAGAGATAAGGCTATGTGTTGACTTCAGGAATTTAAACAGGGTATCACTTAAAGACACTTATCCTTTGCCTAATATGGATTATGTTTTACAGAAAGTGACTGGAGCATATAGATTGTTTATGGTTGATGGTTTCTCTAGGTACAATTAGGTAGTTGTTGAAAAATAAGATCAAAAGAAAACATATTTTACCACACCTTGGGGAACGTTCATGTATGCAAGAATGCCATTTGGCCTGATGAATGCAGGTGCCAATTTTCAAAGGGCAATGGACATAGCATTTGTGGGTGATAAGTTTGTAGTCATATATTTGGATGATGTAACTATTTTTTCAGGTTCAGATGATGAATTGGAGAATTTGCATAAGGCTTTCTTGAAATGCAAAAAGTTTGTGTTGTCATTGAATCCCAAAAAATCCTTATTTGCCTTGGAGGAAGGAAAGTTGCTAGGACATATAGTTTCAAAACAGGGAGTAAAAATTGATCCAACAAGAGTTGAAGCTATTTAGACAATTCCCTTGCCTAGGAGTAAAAAGGATATTTAGAGGTTTCTAGGAAAAATAAATTTCCTGAGAATATTTGTCCCAATTTATGCTAAAATTGTCAGAAACATAACAAATATGTTGAAGAAGAATGCATAAGTAAAGTGGGACAAGGGTGCTAGAGAATACTTTTCTAGGATTAAAGAAGACCTTCCAGAAGCTCATATTCTGATCAGTCCAGATTATCAAAAGGCTTTTCAAATATTTTCATTTGCATCACCTACTACCATTTCTGTTGTGATGTTGCAAAAGAATGAAGAGGGCAAAGAACAACCTGTGGCATTTTTCATTAAATTCCTCAGGGATGCTGAACTTAAATATAACATTTTGGAAAAACAAGTGTATGCTTTAGATAAAGCAATAAAAGCATTCAGGACTTATGTGTTGCAGTCTCAGATGGTTTCTTATGTGCCTAACTCTGCTATGAAAGATGTGTTGATTCAAAGTGATGTGGAAGGTAAAAGAGGAAAATGGATAGCTAAGATACAAGACTATGAATTAGATATCAAACCTACCAAATTAGTCAAAGGTCAAGGTTTGGAAAAACGGTTGATAGAGTCAAATGTTCAAGCTTTTAGAATCAATTTGATGGCACCTTTAGATGAAGCTGTTGATGAAATCAGTCAGAGCAGTACAAAGACAACAATTAAATACAAGTTCCTGTGTTCTGATTGGTATAAGGATATTGTTCATTACTTATGTTTTTTCTCTTTCCCAACCTCACTGAACATAACAAAATATTGAGCTCTTAAACTCAAATCTCTGCCATATGTCATAATTGATGCTAAGTTATATTGGAAGGATCCTGCTGGCATTTTGTTGTTGTGTTTGACAGAAGGTGAATCAATGGAAGTTATAAAAGAATATCATGAAAATCTATGTGGAGGCCATTATAGTTGGAAGGTTACTACTCATAAAATCCTCAAATCAGGTTTTTAATGGCCCTCCTTGTTTGATGATGTAAGTAGATTGGTTAGAAGCTGCCAGAAATGTCAATTATTTGCAGAAAAGAAAAGGTTAGCTCCGCTACCTCTTCTCCCAGTGTTTTTTGAAGAACCCTTTAGGCAATGGGGATTAGATTTTATTGGGAAATCAACCCACCATCAAGTGGACAGTTCAAATGGATTTTGACTGCCACTGAATATTTTACAAAGTTGGTGGAGGAAATACCTACAAGAAAGGCTAATGACCAGATGGTAATGAAGTTTCTAGAAGAAAACATTTTCAACAGGTTTGGGTATCCAATCAAAATTGTAACTGACAATGCCTAGGTATTCAATTCAGTCAGATTCATTAATTTTTGTCAAACATATAATTTCATTCTATCTCGTTCTATAGAATATCATCCTCAAGGGAATGGGATAGCTGAATCTTCTAACAAGACATTGGTCAAGATCTTGAAGAAGAAAATTAATGAAAATCAGAAAAATTGGGATTCAAAATTGACATTTTCTCTTTGGGAAGTAAGAGTGACTACTAGAAGATCTACAGGTAAGTCTCCTTATGAACTGGTTTATGGTACTCAAGCTTTATTTCCTACTCATTTGGCTAGACCAGTGATTTATTTTCTTTAAGAAGCACAATAAGAACCTAATGCGTTGGTGAGAAGACTGAACAAGGTTATAGAATCAAGTGAGAGAAATAAAAAAGTCAGGGAAAACTTGATCACCTATCAAGAAAATATGAAGTCCATTTTTGATAGAAAAGCAAAAGAGATTCTTTTTCAAGCCAGAGATTTGGTATTAAGATGGGATGCCAGAAGAGAAGAGAAGGGAAAACATGGTAAGTTTTATCCACTCTGGTATGGCCCATACAAGATTGTTGAGGTTACATAAAATAACACATTCATGTTTGAGAATATTTATGAAGAAACAATAGAGCTGCCTGTGAATGGGCAGTATCTAAAACATTATTTCCACCATTGAGATTTTATGGTCCACCATTGTACATATTCGATTTTCTCATTGTTCATATTTCATCAAACGACATTTGAATCCATCCCTAAGTGAAGGCACTAATCTGCAATTCTTAGTGTTTCATGGAAAAAAACACTATCCCCAGGTGGAGCTAGATGTTGTGGCTGATTTGCAATATCCTTTATTTTAATTTTTCAAAAAAACAAAAAAATGGAAAAATATGAAAAATGTATGTTAAAGTACAAGTTTCTCATACTTTAACTCAAAGATGTAATGTTTTGTATAAATTTAAATTTCAATACTTTAAAATATTCGTGAAGATGGGTCCCAGTGTTCAGTTAATGACCGAGCTAGTATGTGAGCGGGATCTGAAGATTTGTTTTTCAGGAGATAAAAGCGTCAACCAACGGGCACATTCGACGCATGGGTTAACGAAGAGGGTGCCTCCGCAGTTGACCCCGTTGACTGAGGTGCCGATCAAGATCTGCGGTCAGGATTAACTGCGGGGGCATGAACCCGATGAGTGCTCCGTACCTTTGAGGCCTCCCGCAGTGACGTAAGCTGCTGGTTGGTGACAGCTTCCAACCATGTCATGGTACTATTTAATGGTATTTTGGCGCGTCAACTCAACATTTGATTCATAAAACCTGCACCACCTATTTAAAATTGGTTCCTATTTTCGCAAGACTATTGTAATTTCTCTGTTCTTGTCAATTTGATTGCACCTGTGTCTTCCATTATTGTCCGCCACCTTGTCGTTGTTCGCCACCCTAACCAGAGATATGGCTAACCGTTCATCTCTTTCTGGCTCATCCAACCATATTCCTCTCATGGACACTAAGAGGGATATCCGAGCCACTGTGTGCTCTTTAGAACACCTTAAATTCTATCAACAAGTCTGTCTGAATGACAAAGCATGTCCAATTTTCTATGCCATGGCTAAAACAGGTGTACTGTTTGCATGTGTTCCAAGAACACACCTTTTTCCTGAATTTTTGCACTAGCTAGTGTCTATTATGTACCCTAGAAAATGATTTGTAATGAATTGTCTAGGAGAGAACATCTTACAAGTCTCAACCTTGTTAATTCGTCAAGCTCTGTGTTACCCATAGTCAGAGTCTTATGTTCAATTCACTGAAGAGTCATTGATAGCACATTATGATAGTCTTGCAGGTCAAGAATTCAATCAGTTTGTAATTTTCCTGAAGCCAACTACGAAGTGGTTTGTACCTGACAACAAAGAATTTTCCATGGAAGTTTTCGACGCAGAAATTTAGCCGGTGCTGAGGTGTATTTCAAAGATATTAGGAAAATAAGATGACAACATAATTGACAAATCAATTCTGGGAATGTTTTCATTGATGATGAAGCTAGGGGTAGTGCTGGATATTCCTTCATATTGGCAAGAAGTTGTAAATACTCAACTCATGAGTTTATCAATCACCAGGTCATTCAGGTTCCCCTCTCTTATCATTTACCTCTTTTTATATCAAAATGTGGAAGAATTCTTGCATTTGGGGTTAAATATCATGGATGTAAATAAAAGGAGGTAGTCAATAGTGTTTTGGACTGATGTAGTAAGAGAGGAATAGAATGAGGAGGGTTTGTTTGATTTTGAAAATCATTTGATGTATACTGCATATAAAATTCTAAATGGGGTTTCTACCCCATGTTTCATGCCAAAGGCTCAAGAGTTCCTGCAGTTGGGAACAAATTGTAAGTTTGGAGATTGGTATGTTTACGAAGACTATTCAGATATTAGATTTTATGGGGCTGGGGTAGAACCATATAGGCTTCCTATGTTTGTGCCTATGAGATTATTTTCTTTAGAGTTCATTAGAAAAAGTTTAAATGTTGGCCAAATACATTTTGTACCTTCGAAAAAGGGTCATATGTTTAAGCTACCTATGTCTGTGGGTCCGTTTATAGTCAACATGATACAAGTAGTTGATGAAGTTAGTATGATGTTAGATGGAATACAGTTGCAGTTAGGAGATAAGTGGGCTTATGACCCCATAAAGTGATTTCAAATAGGAGAATTGAAAATGGTTAATCAACATTTGTTCATGAAAGCAGACCTGACATAGAGAAGCTAGCAAATAAAGGTTTTGCAGGTTTTGTTGGCTCAAATATACATACTCGTATCATATCTGAGAAATCAAGAAAGAGGAGTAAAGAGGCATATTTGTAGATTCTAAAGATGAGAAGCAAAGATCTGAAAAGAGGAAAAAATTCAATGAAGACTTAGCAAGTGTTCAACCTGGTTTCTCACTTCAACTAGGAGATGAGCAAAATGTCCTAGCCTTATCAAGAAGATGCTCAGGAACAGGTACCTTTGATTAAACAAGTAACTGCTTAGATTGTTGAAAGAAATCAAAGGATGAAGGCTAGCATGGAGGCACAGGTTGAGTATCAAATAACTCCAGATCAAACAAGATTGCTGACTGCCATGGATCTTGAAAAAGATCAGTTTAATATTTCTCTTTCTCACCCCTCTGATATGACTATAGGGTCATAAAATAATTTCAATACTCTAAATTTAACTGTTGATGTAAGACATGTTCCTTTGCTTGATAAAGTAAATTTACATATGCAAATAGGTCAACTGATAGTAAATGATTTGACCAAAATTAATGCAATGGCTCTTAAGGCTGAAAACATGCTAGGAAAGGTGATAAAGCAACTGAAATTGGAGAAAGCCAACTCCAAGGCTTTAACAACACAGAATGAAGAACTCAAGAAGATAATTGTAAATATTGGAGTAGATCTAAATGACAGGTTTGTTGTGTAGAAGTTGCTACAAAGTGCAAAATCAGAAATTTCTGTGTTGAAGAAAAAGTTGAAGTTACCTACAGGAGAACATTCTATGGCAGTAGAGGTGGAATAAGTGGAAAGTGAGAAAGAGAGCCTTCTTCAGCAGCTCTTGCAGAAAGAAGAAGAAATTACTAATTTGAAGGAAACTGTGCTGTCATTACAAAGTCAGATTGATTCTCTTTCCTACACTATCATTTTTCCATCTGGTAATGATGATCCAGCAACACAAATATCTCAGTTGAACACTAAAATGAAGATGGAAGAGAAAGATCTCAAAAGGACACAAAATGATCTGGATACAGTAACAAAAATAATGCAAGCCAAGGATGGGGAGATTAATAAATACATGACAGATTGCCAAACAGTTGATGCTGAGATTAAGAGTCTAAAGGAGAAATTGAAGGGAAATATATATTTGACATAGGCTAAGGACATCATCTGGAATGAAATCATTGAATAAATGAAATTAGCTTGGTGATCTCTGACTATTGTATCAGAAGAAAAATCATTATCATGGATTTTGAGGAGCAGGTTATGGCGGACAAGGAAAAGGCTATTAACAGAGCTATTTGGGCAAAGAAATTTATTGATTCAAAGACTGATCAAGAGTTAGAGGAAAATGCGATTAAAGATAGGATTCTATATGCTGTAGAGATTAACAAATTGATTGTTAAAAATGATTGCAGGAAGATCACTGAGAAGAAGTTGACATATATTAAGGAAGCAGTAAATAAGTTTGACAATCTATATGAAAAAAGAGCAAGGGCAGGATTGCCATCATGCTGGGGCCTTGGAGGCAGTCTTTTATCACGGGATTCTTATGAACCACTAATGATATTAGCAAAAATCAAGGTGGATAACACTCATGAGAAGACTCAGATTCTGAAAGGAGCAACAATTATTAACTTTCTTCAGAGGAATTTTCAGCTATTATGGTTGGTGAAGACCTTATTTACGGAGAGACCAACATTCACCAGGATCACTACCTTTAGAATGGAGTACCACAGGCTGATTAACTCACCCAAGACAAACATTGAAGTGTGGAAGAAATGCAGAGCTTGAATGACTGTTCTACCTAAGGATCCCTCAACTTCAAAGAGAGACAAGTCAACAAATCCAGAGAATATAGTAGCAGCGGGACCAATTCATTTTCAGCAAATAGATTAGGATTTAAGTTTTATTTTATCTTTGTTAAGAGAATGTAATTGTAATAAGACATTTCGATGATGTTCAATAGGTAGTTTAAGAAGTTTCAAGTAGTTTGAGAAGCTAGGAGTAGTTTCAACAGTTACAAACTCCTTTACATTGTATTTAAAGAGAAATAATTGAAAGGAAAAGGTTTCAAGTTTTGTACCTTTGGACTACTGTAAATTTTGTACTCAATTTTTTGATGATTAATGAATGAATATCAAGATTCTTGCATCTTTTTTTGTTGATATTTTTTCTAGTTTCCAATTTTTTTATTTTCTTCTTTGAATAAAATGAAATAATGAAGCTGCAGGTCTCTTTTTACAAATGTGAATAAGAGTTAAATATCCTTAATGGTCGCTCCTTCATTTTAACTATTCCTCTTTCATAAAATTCTTCTGAAGTTTAAAGTGATAGATTCTGTTTATCAGCATATCAGTTTGGGCTTCCTTCCTTCATGTTCTTCTTATTAATCCAATTAATATCAACAGATAATGGCATTGCGAAGAATTTGTTGCATCAGATACTTGAGGGTTTTATAATAAAATTCCTGAAGGTGATTAAACAAATACCATTTGATATAATATTTCTGTGACATAAAATTCTTCTAAAGTTTAAAGTGATAGATTCTGTTTATCAGCATATCAGTTTGGGCTTCCTTCCTTCATGTTCTTCTTATTAATCCAATTAATATCAACAGATAATGGCATTGCGAAGAATTTGTTGCATCAGGTTCTTGAGGGTTTTATAATAAAATTTCTGAAGGTGATTAAACAAATACCATTTGATATAATATTTCGTGTATATATATATATATATATATATATATATATATTTCTTAAGCACTGATTCCTTACCACAGCAAAGGGATTGTTTCTTAAGATACAACAGACCATCAACTATCCATAATGATGATCATGGTAGTAGACTATGGCACGGACCACCTTGCGTAGAAATCTCCTGAGTGGAGTTGGGACACCAATCACATGTCTCTGGAGCTTGAGAGGTATATCATTGTTTCCTGTCTCAGGAATATCAATTGTAAACCTCTCAAGGTTGTGCTCCATCTCTGCCAGAATATCTGTTGCATCATCCTGTGTGGCTACTATGGGTTGTGCATCTCGTCTGTCAAAACGACAAAGCACTGCTGGTCATGTTGGACCGACATCTGCATTTAAATTTTTATCATTATTGGATGATAAAAAATCAAATAAAAATTATATTAAAAACTTCAAAATGATTCACTAACCTGTCTCATCCCACTGTGCCCCTAGTGGTAGAGATGTTTTAGGATCACCTCTATAATCCATCCCTGCATAAGGAAAATATTCAATTCTAAAGATATGATTCTTGAGGCACGAGAAATAATGCGGAGTGAACTGAACCACTGGACCACCTTCGCCTCCATGGCGAGCCATCAATTCTACCCAATGCACCATACGAGGTTCATGAGGACTTCCAGGATACATTGTAGTCCATTCAGGTACAAGAAGTGGGATCCTCTCTAGAGAAAAAGAGATAATAATGGCACCATACCTGAAGTTTTTTAGCTTCCCATCCTCGGCTCTCGTGAGTTGGCCCTTCATATTTGCCAACACTCCTTCACTCCAGTTGAATATTGTCCCTTCGAAAAAATCAACTACAATTTGCATCTGTGCTTTGGTTGCCACATGAGGAGCTGCACTCCCGCATAACTTGGTAACTATGAATGCTATGATTTTGAGTTCCAGTCACACAATAGTTTTGATTTCTATGTGACTGTCCTTTAGCTCTGAATTATTGCTACAATACTGAGCCTTGTAGCTAGTAGTGGGAATACCTCCTCGTCTAGTCCCAAATAAGGAAAATTTTCTCCCTCTACAAAGAAACCCAGTAAGGAAGTAAATGTCCTGCAGCTCGATCACAAGCCGATGGTCCCCAATTATGAAACATTGATCTTGCACATCCCATCATTTAGAAGCCAAGTCAACAAATCAACTTGTGCCTTCCTGCCCTGAATCACCCAGAACTTGGATAAGGCACAATTTTTTAATGCACGCATGGTTTTCAGATAATCCATGGCTTCATTTTCCATGAGTTCATGTTCTCGTTCCCGCCATTCCAACATGATTAAAGACCTTCAAATCAGAAAATTAAACATTAGAAATTAGTTGGAGGAAACTTGAACCATTTTTTGTGGAGAAAATTAGGTTTTTCAAAAACTCATGATGCCTACGTAGGTTCTGTGTTTACACAGTGTGTTTTTCTGCACGCATCATACACAGAACCCGTGGCGGGCCGATGATTTTTCTTTTAAAAAATCATCGGGGTGCGAAGTTTTCGCACATAGAACTCGTGCACCCCCGAGGACGGATTTTAAAACATAATTTCATTCTAAAAAATGCCATAAAAGCTTAAAATAAGAAATTAAATGGATGAAAACAAAGACAATGATGATGTGGATTACCTGATTCTGACGATTCTCGAAATGATTAGTCGGTTCTTCTGATATCAGATACAAAAGTTTTTGGCCAAAATTTCTCTCTGCTCTGTTATGAAAAACAAAAGGTGAAAATGACTTGTTTTAACTCCTTTTTGTAGTTTTAAATGAATAAAATATTATTATTTTATTTATTTTTACTTTTAAAAAGTCCAATCAAACTATTTTTAATTTTTGAGAGCATATATTTGTAGTTTTTCGAGTTTTTGTGCAAGATACAAGATTTTGGTGAAAAGAATTATTTTGATATCACGTACACTTTTATCACTTTTTTCGGGCTCTATAAAAATACGAAATAGTGAAACGCTAGAGTCCTCTTTTAAGCCCTTTTTAGAATCTCGAAACATGAAAATATCGTTGAGTACTTGACTATTCAAACTCGTTAAAGTAAATGAACAATCATCCATTCAGTATAGGCTTACTTCTTTTCTGGACTGAATTAGACTAATTACGGAAAAGGTATACGATGAATGATTATGGTCAATAGTGTTCTCTCCTACAATATTTTATCATTTTTCGGGCTAGAAGGACTAAATTTTATGAAAAATAACAACCATGGAGTTCACTTATGTTTTTCTTCTGACTCCCTAAAACTAAAAAACACCAAGTTATTCCTATACTGGACTTGTTAAAACTAAACAGCACATGACCTGTCGATCACAATAGGGCAAAACCACTCCTTCTTAGGGTTCGATTTTAATACAAAGATGGTCTCATTTGAAGGATGAGCTTACACAAACAAGAAAATGTTATCCTCCTCAATCTTGACAATGATAAAGAGGTACTTGATAGTAATGGTGGGGGAAAAAGAGAGAAAAAGAATCCATTTGTCATCCTTATTTTAGAAATCAACATGTCACTCTTGAACATGACACTTTGTCACACTTGTACCTGGGCTAGGAAATCCTTTGTATAACAGTTAATTAAACCACATTGAAAGTATTCGGTCGATTTCTGGGTATTATCTTAGGTCAAATGCTGCCAAGCCATTTACAGCGTCGTTATGTGTTCAAGAGAAAGTTCAATAAACCATTCATTGCAAACATTTGTCTCCATTTGCGTCGACCATCCCTGAGTCAGTCTTTGCAAAACATTTCTTCAAAACTTGATCTAATGGTTTCGTGTCATAGGCTTTCCTACGATGGGTCACTTTCTATCGACATCAACCCATTATCTAGAAATTCGATCTAGAATCTTAACAGTACCTTGGGATTTGCATGCACTAATGGGAGGTTTCTCGCCTTCAACGATAGGTTTTCATCAGACCTTCGATCGAATGGTTCTATGAGTGTTCTAATGCAAATCATTCATTCACACTTCATAGATTGTACTGAAGTACTTTGAGGACCATTGCCATTATCGATGGTTTTTCTCACGCTTGTTAACGGTTCTCATCATTGACCAGTAATCAAGTGGTTTCTACCATGTTCGATTTCGACACAATCAATCGCATAGATAGATTCGTACTAGTTCAAAAAGCAGAAATCAACACCTTGGATCTAGTTTCTACTATCCAGGCTGTGAGGAGTTTTGAGGTAGGCTGGGAATGCCTACCTCAGCGATGATATATATTTGCATTCATTAGGGTAATTTTGAGATCTAAAATGGGCCTCCAAAGAAAAACATAAAATAAAAATAAAATTTATAAGAACTAATAGGATTCAAGATGATGATGTCAACCATGGGGGATGATTCACCATTTTTGGAGTAAAAAAGTAAAAATATAAAAAATAATAATAAAATAATAAAACTACTTTTTCAGCTCGTATTTTCAACTTATCTCTCTATTTTTTTACTCAAATTTTGTGCAGGAGTACTCATTGGATGCAAAATTTAATTCCTCATCCAATGAGTACCATGTTGCATACTTTTGATGGACCTTGCTACACAAAAAATGAGAAATACATGAAAAATGTATTTACAATCACGTTTTTCATGTATTTCTCATTTTTCATGTAGGAGTTTCCATTGAAAGTATGCAACATGGGTGCTCCTTGGATGGGAAATCAAATTATTCATCCAACGAGTGTTTCCGCTCGAAATTTGAGTAAACCCATAGGGAGATAAGTTGAAAAATAGTTTTTCATTTTTTCCCTCTAAAATTTGATTATGTAATCAAATCTTATTTTATTAATTCCACTATTATTTTATAATTTCCTTAGGAGGCCCATTTTATGTTGGAAATACTGAGAAGGGGGGGGGGGGGTGAATCAGTATTCCTTTCAATTAGAGCATTAGTTAATCTTCAATTGTTATCAATGTTTGTACAATGATAGCAGTAAACAAAAGGAACACAAATGCACACAATTTTTAAGGTGGAAACCCACTCTAGGACAAAAACCACCTAATGCTTTTCTAATAATTCTTTAATATTCAACTCCAATTGAAAATGAAGCTCCAACTTCCTAGAATCTAGAAAAGCATTCTTCTCCAGCTCCCACTGGATCGACACTTCAACGCCTGAGATTCTTCAGTAGTTAAGTGAACGGATGCCCCAACACCCAATGAGCTACAATTCACCCGAGGACCACCCTACCACCCTATAGAATAATAAAAGAAGAACAGACTCCCGTACCAGGGAAAATGGTCCACTTTACAATGATATAGAATGATGTAGAAGAATAAGACACACTAGAACATAACCCCAACTATGACGCAACCACCTAATGATGAACTTAGACCTCCCGACACTGCCTCTTCAACTCTTGGTAGACAGACACCAGTACAATTTTTACAATAATGTATTTACAATGACTTAGTACAATGATACTTTTACAATGACTGTATGTAGTGCTGCCCACTTGAAGACTTTATGTGATGAAATTTTTGCTGCTGTTATGCACCTTGATTGCTGCTATTTTCATGCTACCCTCTGCTGCACCTTGCTTTGCTTTGCTGCCCTAGAAAGTCTGGTCCTTTGAAACCTTTGACAACACATGATCTAGCTTTTTCTTGCCTTCTAGGAGATCGATATTGAATCTGGTGTATCTCTGTTATTTCAGACCCCCAATATGTGATATTTGGTCCTGTATTAGTCCTTTGTGTCTTCTTTACAATGCCATAGGTCTGACCCAATTTGGATTCTTCAAGGGAGAGTTATGCCCAATCTCTCACAATTCCCTACTTATGGACTGTTTCAGTAGAGCGCACTTGTATGGCATACCACGTGTCACTGTTGCTTCATTCGGCTCTGAAATAAATAGAGAAAAAACTAAAGTCTGTGCAATATCTGTCACTTTTTACATAATTCTAATCCGATATTCAGAGAGAGAGTTATGACGATTTTCCCAAGGTCACTTCTTTGAGATGAATTTCAGGGGCCTGCAAAAACACTGACTTCCACAGATCATATCTCCGAAAATGTTGCACACCTTGACCTAAATTTTTTACATGAGATTCCTCAAGATTTCAACTTCGCCTCATAAAAATATTAGCTTCTGAACCTTCGTAGAAAAAAAATTAGAGTGAAAATTCCACGATGACCTGTTTCAGATAACGAAATCCCTTTCATAAGGAGGACATGAGGATCACAATTTATATAAATGCTTAGGTTGAGAGGGGCTTCAACAAGTGAATGTGGGAAGGATTTTATGAGCTTAAAATTATTAATTATGACTTTTCAATGACCCATGCCACAACCCCATGGGGTTTTAGCCCACTATCTAGGGGTACAAACTTCAAACATGAATATCTCTCAAACCGTGAAGAATTACGTGGCGTGCCATATATCAACGGAAACATCTCGACAAGTAGAAACCATTAAAATAATTTTTGACCCATAATATATTAATTTGGTAGGTCAAAATTCCCATGCAATATTGGGGTAGCCCCTAGTGCTGCTTGGGTTGACATCAATGATAACCGTTGATCAACATTTTAGACCTCAAAATTCCCCTAATGGAATGTTTTTACAGGTTTTCGACTGACATCTCCAATCCAATCCTCAGAATGATAAAGCACTTCACTTTTCATAAAAAATCTTAGACTTCACACTTTAGGGGGCAATATGTTACACGTCATTTTGTCACCATGAAATTTGACTATTCATATGGGTCTATCACCATCCATATCATGTTCCCTTAGAGGTAAAAAAAAATCATGTTCCTGAATCAAGTCTTGGAAATAGGAGAAAAGATCTGTAAAACCGTAAAAGTCTGCTTGCTCTGTTTTACTAGCCTTTCCCTGCGCATGCGCTGATGATCCTTCCATTAGCCGCGATGGTTGCCACTTTGTTTTCCACTAAAATCTGCACACCCCTGTGAAAAGAAAGTAAAAAGAAAAAGTAACTTCTAGAAGCCTAGTTGGTCGAATATTCTGCCAACTAGAAGCCTCTAGAGTCATGCAAATTCGAGCTTTACCCATCCAGTTATGGAGCTTATCCCTTGGTCCAAGGAACTCAAATCCTTTCATGGGAGGAATACATCCATTTCATTATGGAACTGAAACTACCTCAATATCCCTATATATTGAGCTCAAGTTTCATGTTTAGGGATTAGAGATACTGGAGTAGATTGTGAATGATAGAAACTGATTTGTATAGTTTCTAAGTTGAAGAGAGTTCATAGAGTGCATACTTTCTATACTAGTGAGTTGTTGTTGACACATTGAAGATCACACCTTTGTGCCCATGACTTCATGCTTGTTATTCTAGAGAGGAAGGAATATCATACTGAAGGAGAACGATTGCTAGGACCCCAGGAGAAATATATACAACATCAAGGCATCGGGTTGTAAGATTTCTCTTTCTAATTTATGATAATACATATGGATCTATTTTTCTCATTGTCTTGTTTCTGAATTCATGGGAATGATGTAAATACTTAGATTCCTTGATCACTAAGTTGGATTAGTACTTTTTGATTTTTATATATTGTAGATGCTTTGTTTATTTGTCTTGTCTTTGATTGCAGGTTCTACTCATCATTGGAGAAATACTTTGGAGCGACATGAAAAAGGGCTACATTAGACATTTGGATTTCAAGGTAGGAGCATGTCCTATCTACTTTATTGTTATAATAATCTTAAGATAAAAATAATCTAAAGAAATAGGTATTCAAATTGATCTTTGTTTCTAGTTACTCGTTGGAGTACTAGGGAGATCGCTCTTGTCCGCAAGAGGGATTAATCCTGGTAACACCTATATAATGGTATTGTCTATTACAACTGGTAAGAAAATTGTCACCTACTTATGACCAATCTACCTGTAGTAACTTGTAATATCTCTATCATTTACTTATGACCAATTTGGTATAACTTGTTTCCAACTTGATATAATTTGTCATAAATCTATCATAACATATTATAAATTGTCATCAGCTTGACATAAGCTTGTTATAAACAATGTGCTATCCTTCTAGGTTTCTTTCAACATTTTTCTATAATAACCACCACTGTCTAGCCACATTTTGTAGTTGCTAACTTGTTGCCATCTCACTACCTATAATATCCTTATGCTCATCATTTTTAGGAAACAAAATATGAAATTCTTGTATACTAATTAAGGATTTAAACTTTGATACTACATCAGTATAATCAAGTCTTTACAGCCAAACCAAGTAATGATGTGCTTAAAAAAGTGATATAATGATGTTATAAAATTGTTGGAAATAAAATAGGGTACATATGAATTATTTGAAATAGATAAACCTATCTGATATCATGTATTCTATATAACAAAAATTGTATATAATTGATCCAGATTCTCTCAGTTACCGGAATTAACCAAGATATTTTACTTGTGTGATGTTAGCAAAATTGCATGTGAAAGAGTATGAAAAAGCACATGTGCATACTTTAAAGAAGAGGAAACATAACAACAACCATAAAATAAAAGAACACACTCAACTTGATAATGAAGTTCACCTAATGTGGGTTACGTATCTAGGCCCGGTGTCAAAAGTGGGGAGGCCGCTTCATTAGTTTTTGCAAGAAGATGATGAGTATATGATTTAATATTTGTCAATACAGGGATGAACTTGCTTATCTAGAGTGGCATGTCTCTCCATGAGACATTCTTCAATAAGAAACCTCACTCATAAATTTCTCCTCCAACATGACAAAGGAACAATATCTCACATAAAGTGGCATACAATGATCCTCTCACAAAGTAGCATACATGGATCTCAAATGCAAACCATCATCTCGACAAAAATCAAATGAACACATGGAAATAATGCACCTTATACCTCCAAGTCTAGGGATGACTTGAAAATCAACTACTCAGATGAAGAAACAACATACACCATCATGTTCCTTGCGAAAAATCGAGTCAGATCAATATAAAATTGACCCCTTTCTGTCTCGGTCAAATCTAGGCTCCTCGAGAATCTCAATGATCCAGATAAATTTCTGATACCCTTTTAACCAAGACCTTTTACTTCGACTAATGTGTTAGAATTACATTTTATCAAAAGAATTAAGGAACACATGCAGATATAATTAAGAGGAACACATGTCAACAATCAGACAACAAAAATCAAGACGTTTAATAATGGAGTTCGTCCAGTGTGGACTACGTCTTTGGGCCTCAGTGTCTCGATGGTGTTGGCCGCTTCATTCAGTGCTGTAAATCGTTATGGTTTACATGGAAAATGTTGATTTGTCATACAAGGAAAATCCATCATCATGGGTGGAAAATTCTCTCCACGAGACGTTCTGTTACAAGGAACTCTCACTCATCACACACCTCCTATAAGCATGACTACTTTACCCATGGTGACAAAGAGTATCCCGCCGCCAAGGAAAAAAGGGATCTTACAACATAAATCGATATTCATGATAAATACATACCACATCAATACACATAAAGATTCCACATCTTACATCAGAAGGACTCAACAACAACAAATAAACATGAAGAATCTGCATCATACATCAAGCAGGAATCAACATGACACAAAGAATCCTACAACAATAATCAACGAATTACATGGCAACAAAACTTCATATACCTCAACTCTAATGCTGGCTGAAGAATAGGCTGGTCAATTGCTAGATCTAAAAGCACCATCGCAAACATGGCGTTGAATGGCGAGAAATTTACTGTCCACATCCTGAAATCTGACACCGTCATCCTCATCTGGAATATGGCCGAAAAATTGAGACCTCAGTGGCAGAAACTAACATTTCCATCAGGTTCGTGTTGCCAAGAGGTGTAAAATTCATATAAAAATTGTCCAATTTGGACACCGGGAAAATTTGGCTCCTCTGGAAATGAGGCTCAATCATGGTTCCACTACATCTGCATGATGGTTCATGGTTCCACCTACATAAAATATTAATAAACCTCAAAATGCGTGCTGATCCTCCTCTGCCTGGGCGCATTGATGAAATGACGAGTTTATATCAAAAAACTGGGCGGACTTCACAACAAATGCACCAACAGTGCAACAGTAAATGCAACAATTTGTTTGAGGGGAGGTCAGGGGATCAAATCCCACCTCCCCATTTTGGTCGTATTGTTTTATAACCATATACTAATAGGTGGGAGGGGTCCGCACCATGCAGCCCCGACCCAACCTTCTGCCTTAGTAATTGCATAACTGTTTGTTTTTTTATTATAACCGTGGCATGGTTATGCCATACTCAACAAATACAACCTTTTTATAACCTTCGTTGGATTGTTTTCACGAATTATGATTTTTGTTTGAACTTAGTACAATAAAATGGTTTGTTAAAATATATATATATATATATATATATATTATGGTAATGTGGATGTGATTAATAATAAACCATATAACAATAATAACCATTTAAATACAATGTATTTTTAATGATTTGTTTTATGGTTATTTTTTATTTTATTTTATTTTTTAAATATATTTGTTTTGTCTTTTATGTAGGTTGAGGACCAATGGAGGAGCGCCAAGTGTCAAAAGCCAAGGGGGCTGCCCTGTGGGTCCCACATGCTTACTAGGATGCCATGTGGCATGTTGTGGGTCCCACTTTCCTTGCCTTAACTTCAAACTGCTCTAACTTTCTTGTACGAGCTCAGATTGATGCATCGTTCGCACCGTTGCGATTAGGGAAACAAGCTATTCAATATGAAGCTGAGTTTTCTACCTTCATATTACTTTTAATTTTGAGCTTTCATAAGCCCTCTTTGTCCTGTGTGCATCTCTAGAGCCACCTGGATCATTCCTCCCCACTGAGGAGCTTTTGGTCCTCCAAAAGCATCAATGATAATCTACAACTGCTATGTAATCTGTCTGCACCACAAGTGTCCTGAAAAAGGTCGCCCTTCCATCTCCTTCACCTTTGTTATACGAAGCCTTAAGAGATAAGCTGACACCTGCATCCTCTGCAAATCTGTAGTACAATTTCTTGCAAATTACATGCTCAAATATGACCAACTATGACCCAAAAATTTCCATACTTTCCACAAGTTTACATACTCAGTTGTCAAGTTTACATCAAATGGAAATCATACCCCAGCTATCATTACAAGGCCAAAAACATCATTGTCACATTTCTAAGTGATGGCAAACACATCATTACTTTTAGATGAAAGAAATGCATCATATGATTTACAAAACAAGGCCGAAATATCATGGTTGCTTAACAAGCGATGGAAAACACATCATCACTTTTACTATTAAAAAAACAACATATGATTTACAAAAACGACCATGATACACTACCACATCTAGGAAAACCATATTTTTCCTGATAAAGAGGACCACCATGAATGTGGTGGATTCATTTGTCGACTAACTGTTCCAATTGATTCATGCACCGACACTTCCTCCTTAAGGTGCTGCTCTGGATGGAGCCTCAAACACATGGCTCTTTGATGGCCACTTTGGTTGTAATGGGTGCAAAAGGTATTCTTACTCCATACCTTATTAACCAATTTCTTTCCCTTCTGTGGAGAAGGCTTTCCATGCCTCATCCTCCTTTGTGCTTCCATTCTTTTCCAACACTCAACAAACACATGGTTATGTAAACCACAAAAACGACAAGTTTTCTTATGCCATGATTTACGTTCATGATTAGCAACATGCTTATAATCAAAATGAACCTGCTAATATCGAGACTTGTTATACATTTCTTGGTGGTCTCTGGTGTGATCATGGTGATGAGAGCTTGTCTCAACTCTTCTATTGCGATATGCACTTCCATGGGATGATGGTGAAGTGTTTCCATCTATCCTCTTCCTTGGTGAGTTCAACAATGTTTGTTTACCTTTGATGTCCTTATGGCAATGAGAGCTTGCCTCAACTTTCTCTCTGCAATTTACGCTGCCATAAGATGACGATAAAGTGTTTCCATCATTCTCTCTCCTCGAGGGTTTCAAAAATGTCATGGAGGCTTCAGACACCTTAGAATATTCTCCTTAGGTGTACCCCAAACCTGCATACTGAGGTCTCTGCACAACCTCCAATGGTTGAGTTATGCCTTGGCCATGAATGCCAAGTCCTCCTCCTTTGTACCCTGTTGTATCTCAAGAAACAATCCCTCGGCTGTGGTAAGGTATCAATGCTTAAGACATTTTGTAAATGTATGTCAAAATTACAATATTAAATGGCCTCTGTTTAACACCTTTGGAATTTGATTACTTAATCTGATATAATCTGTAAGGGAAACTCAAAATGATATGCTGAGAAATAGAATCTATCACTTTTAAGTTTCAGAGTAAATTCATGGAGAGAGAGGAAACTCAAAATAATATGTTGTAAATACAAAATCTATTACTTTAAAGTTTCGTCAGGAATTTGTGAAGGGAGAAGAGATGAAGTGAAGGAACAAAAATTGAGGTTATTTAACTCTTACTCACAGATGTAATAAAGAGACATACTGCTAAATTACTTCAATTCATTCAAAGAGGAATAAACACAGAGCGAAACTGGAAAGACATATCAACATCAAAAGGTGTAGGAAACTTGATCTTCTTTCATTTATTTCTTAGAAAATTCAGTACCAAATTAACAGTCATCTAGAGGTCCAAAACTCGGAACCCATTTTCTTGATTTCTACCTACTTAAATTCATCAAATTAGTTCATAACTTCTAAACTTCTTGAAACTAATCAACTACCTAAACTTTTAAGATTACTTATGCAATCATACCAAGAAAACAAATTGAAATTGGAAATATCGTTCGTTTTGATAAATCTGATGTTGCTGATGCGTCCCCCCGAAGTGATGAGGTGTCCTTTCTGGTTATGATGTAGTCGTTGCACAGTTCTGTAACAATGCCTCAATGCCTGACTTGACCCAGCTATTGTGCTTCCCACAGTGCCACTATATGTTCTTTTTCCTGAATCTGACTATGCCTCTGTGTGTTCCTGCAACGTTCCATCTTCTCTTCTCCTTTGCTCTACGCTGGGTCACTTACCCGAGTCTCTCTGCCCGCATTCAAACTTTCTTCCATTATCAAGGCGCTTCACTGAATTTAAGTTATAATCCTCCTTTCTTCCTCCGATGCGATTTAACACAAGAAATGCCTTACCTACAGATTTGAAAACCTCTGGAGTTCTGTTTTTAAACCACATCGCATCCGCCCAACTTCGCCCTTCGCATGTCGTTATTTTTAACTTTTCTTTAGCACTTAACCTTTAAAATTTGTGATGTGCGATATGTGATCAGGTCCCACTGCCATCGCATATCGCACTTCGACGAATTTAATACTTACCTCCACACTTATTCATTAAAACTTGTGATTTGCGATATGTGATCAGGCCCCACCGCATCTCACATCGCACTTCAACGATTATAACTCAAACCCTTTGAACCTAACTTTTAAAAATTGCGATGTGAGGTATGCGGGCCATGGCCACGTCATTCACCACGTCAGCTTGCCATGTCATTGCCACGTCACTTCCACATCACCTTTCCACGCCATCGCATATCGCACTTCGACGATTTTAACATTTACCTCCCATGCCTATCCTTTGAAATTGTGATTTAACCTTTGCCATCCATCTCTCCACTTCAATTCTATGCTTTGATCCTGACTGCCTATTTTCCCCTTTGCGCCTCCTCCAAAACCCTTAAGTTCTTTTAAAGAAAATGCACCATTTATTTGCTTTCTCTGATTTAAAAATAAAGGGTGTGGGCTCCAACTATCACCACATAATGTCCTTTATCAAAACCTGAAACCACTTGTGGGGGCACTTAAGCAGTTTTTTGGAATTTGAAGAGAGTGTTTCCGCAGTTAATGTCAACCATCGATTTGCGGGTGAGTGGACTTAACGAGACTTCTTGCGGGGGCACTCCTTTGTATAAACCTCGTGCAATTTTTTCTCCCAGGTTGCTATTGGATCTGGGTGAAATGGATACGAGCCTTTGCTGTACTTGAAATTGGAAGAATGATAATATTGTTTAAGTTTAACTTCAAGACATCTTAGCATTAAACGAAATTATGTAGCGCTAGTCTCTCCTGAGCTTGTGAATGAGCCCGACTCTACCCTGACTAGTGTGCAATGTTCTGAACTGCCCATCGGTCCGGCTCTTGAACTATTCTGCACACGAATAAGCCCGTATCGACCCACCCTCACATCTCATCACGTAATGTTAATGTACCAACATTTAAATCAAAATTCTTCTTTGACATACAAAATTTTACCTTTTCTAACATATATGTTTTTTTGGTGTTTTTAAAATATTTCAAAGGTAAATGCAAATGAGCCACAACATTTGGCTCCACCTGGTGATAGTGATTTTTTCCATGGAAGCACTAAGGACCGCAGATTAGTGCCTTATCCATTGGGCACGAAGTCAAATATTTCTTGGTGATATATGAACAATGAGTAATCCGGTATTTACAATGGTGGAATGATGACTTTTAATGCTGGAAATAATGATTCAAATACTTCCCGTTCACAGGTAGCTGTACTGAATCTCCATCTAGATCTTCCAAAACGAATGTGTTATTTGACCTCGCCTCAGATATTCTGTATGAACCATACTAGAGAGGGTCAAATTTACCATGATTCCCCTTTTCTTCTCGTTTGGTGTCCCATCTCAAGACCAAATCTCTTGCTTGAAAGATAACTTCTTTTGCTTTTTTTTCAAATATAGACTTCATATTTTCCTGATAAGTAATCAAGCTATCCATTAATTTGATTATATTTTCACATGATTCCATTATTTTGTTCAATATTCTCAACAGAGCATTAGGTTCTTCTTGAGCTTCTTGAAGGAAAGAAATCACTGGTTTTGCCAGCTGAGTAGGAAATAATGCTTGAGTTCCATAAACCAGTTCATAGGGAGACTTTCCAGTAGATCTCCTGGTAGTGAATCGAATTGCCCAGAGGGAAAACTTCAACTTCACATCCCAATCCTTTTGATTCTCGGTGATTTTCTTCTTCAAGATTCTGACCAATGTCTTATTTGAAGACTCTGCCAATCCATTCCCTTGTGGATGATATGCTGTGGAATGTGATAAAATTACATTATATGTTTGACAGAAATTAATGAAATGAGCAGAGTTGAATACCTGAGCATTATCAGTCACAATTTTGACTGGAAATCCGAATCTACTGACAATGTTTTCCTCCAGAAACTTCATCACTACTTGGTCATTCGCCTTCATAGTGGGTATTGCTTCAACCCATTTTGTAAAGTAATCAGTGGCAGTTAGAATCCACTTGAACTATCCATTTGACGGTGGATTGAGCTCTCCAATAAAATCCAATCCCCATTTCCTGAAAGGTTCTTCAATAATTACTAGGATGAGAGGTAATGGAGCAAGTTTTTTCTTTTTAGCAAACAACTGACACTTCTGACAACTTCTGACCAGTCTATAAATATATGCAAAGAGGGTTGGCCAGTAGAAGCCCAACTTGATAATTTTATGAGCAGTGAAATTCCATCTATAATGACCTCAACACAGACTTTCATGATATTCTTTGGTGACTTCAATGGATTCCCCTTCGGTTAAACATAACAACAAAATACCAACATGATCTTTCCATTATAGCTTTGCTTCTACTATAGCATATGGCTGATATTTGAGCTTGAGAGCTCTGTATTTTGTTCTATTTAGTGAAGTTGGACAAGAAAATAAACACATGTAATGTACAATATCTTTATACCAATCAGAGCACAAAAATTTGTATTGAATACCTGTTTTGGACTTGGTTTGACCTTCTTCATTAACAACTCTATCCACTGGTGCCAATAGATTAATTCCCAAGGCTTGAAAATTTGTCTCTGTCAAAAAATTCGCTAACCCCTGTACCTTGACCAACTTCGTGGGTTTGATGTCCAAATCATACTCTGGGATTTTTTTCCATCCACTTCCCCCTTTTACCTTCAACATCACTTTGGACTAGTACGTCTTTCACAACAGAATTAGGAACATAAGCTATTATTTGGGACTGTAACACATAATTCCTGAAGGCTTTCAGTGATTTGAATGAAGCATATACTTGTTTCTCAAGAATATTGTATTTGAGCTCAGCATCTATGAGAAATTTATTGAAAAATGCAATTGGCTACTCCTCACTATCTTCATTTTTCTACAACAACACAGTGGCAATAGTAGTTGGGGATGAAAATGAGAATACCTGAAAGCCTTTTTGATAGACTGGAATAATCAGAACTTGAGCTTCCTGCAGTGCTTCCTTTATTCTAGCAAATGCATCTCTTGCTTCCTAATCCCATTTCACTTCTTCATTTTTCTTCAACATATTTGTTATAATTCTCACAATATCAGCATAATTGGGCATAAATCTCCTTAGAAAGTTTATTTTTCCTAGGGATATCTGGATATATTTCTTGCTTCTGGGTACAGGAATCGTTTGAATGGCCTCCACCGTTGCTGGGTCAACCTTTAATCCTTGTTTAGAAACCATGTGACCCAATAATTTACCTTCTTCTAAGGAAAATAAAGATTTCTTGGGATTTAATGATAGATCAAAATTTCTACACTTTTGAAAAGATTTTTTCAAATTCTACAAGTGTTCATCATCTGACCCTGAGAAAACAATTACATCATCCAGATATATAACTACAAAACTGTCACCAACGAAGGCTATTTCCATGGCCCTTTGAAATGTTGCACCTGTGTTCATAAGGCCAAATGACATCCTTGCATACATGAAGGTGCCCCAGGGCATCGTGAAAGAAATATTCTTCTAATCCTATTTTTCTATTGCTACCTGATTATACCCAGAAAATCTGTCAACCATAGACAACCTGTGAGCTCCTGTCACCTTCTGTAAGACATAATGCATTTTCAGCAAAGGATAATTATCCTTTAGAGATGCTTGGTTCAAATTACTGAAGTATACACACAATATTATCTCTCCATTATTCTTTCTTATAGGGACAATATTCGAAACCCAGTGTGAATATCT
Source organism: Pinus albicaulis (assembly GCA_034641835.2). Taxonomy (NCBI): domain Eukaryota; kingdom Viridiplantae; phylum Streptophyta; class Pinopsida; order Pinales; family Pinaceae; genus Pinus; species Pinus albicaulis. The sequence continues at coordinate 110,401,713 of CM076581.1, forward strand.
GAGGGACTATAATTTTCGCCTGCAACAATTTCTTCACTTCTTTTTTGATTGGAGCTATCAACAACGAATTGATCTATCTGAGCTTCTGTCTATCTGGTTTGAATCCTTCTTTCAATGGAATATTATGCTAAATTATTCTTTTTTCATATGTTTTCAGGTCTTCATATGACCAGGCAAACACATCCATATATTTATTAAAAATATCAATGTATCTTTCTTTGTAGTTTTTGGGAACACCTTTGAACAATTTCACTATTTTGGGTTCTTGCTGAGTTCCCAAATTACAATATTCCATCTCTTCTTCTTGATGTGTTTTCTTTGAATGAACAACAACATCATTAGAATCAAATAATCTTTCAAGGGGAACCAACTCTTTAGGGAGCACATTATCTTTCAATTGGATAATCTTCTATTCACCTATTGATTGCTTAAGGTTTCTTATTTTTGCTTTATGCTCTGTTTGTTATTCCTCTCAGTCTATCTCAGCATCTTCAAAGTCTCCAATCATTGTGAGGAACTGATTTATTTTTTCATCATCTTCAAACACCAGCCAATGTTTCACATTGTCAGGGATAGAAGGTCTATGTCTAATTTCAATTTCATACCTTAGTCTTGGATTTATTGGAGGTTTGAAGGTGTTGGCTACAACTACTAAATAATCTACCAATATATTCTCCTTCCTCAGAATAAACTGAAGATTGAAGGCTTCAAAATAGTTTTCTATCAGATCCCAAACTTTATTCCTATATGATCTTAATCTTGGATGCTTGGTTTGAAAATGATTTTTAATCTGTCTTATTATTAATTCAGAGTCACCAAAAATTGAAATACATTGAACTCCCATATTTTTAACAACTTGAAGGCTTGATATTAAGGCCTCATACTCAACTGCATTATTTTTTGAATCAAATTCTAGTTTAAGATAGAAAGGCACAAGGTTACCTTCTGATGATATTGGCAAGAATCCAACACCTGCGCCTTCCTTGGAGTAGACACCATCAAAGTAGCATTTTCAAATCTTCCTTGAGTGCAGCTCATTATTTACAACTGCTGATGAGAGTTACTTCCTTGTGTCTTTAGAAAATTTTTCATCTTCATGCAGCATGAAACAAGAAATATCTTCTGTTTCTTGACTATAAATGGGGGAATTTCCTGCATCTTTCTTGGAGGTGGCCTTTACAAAGCTTGTTTCCCTGTAAAATCTCCTTTATTCCCCATTAAAAACTGGAATGATAGAATAAGTGAAATATAATTTTAGAACACTTCCCAAATTTTCTCCCCAAGATCTTGACAAGAGCATTCCAAACTTGGCTAGAATGTCAGCGATCGCTACATCCATGACTATATTCTTTGCTGGGATTTGCGCCAATGAAACTGCTACATATTTAATTAACACAATACATTTCACCCTTTTGGAATCAAATGAATACAGATCCCTATAAGGTATGGTAAGCTATAGATTTAGTTCCTTCATAACAGACAATGACATGAGATTATGGGATGCTCCTGAGTCCAACATGCAATTATGTAGAGTAAAATCATGAATCAACAGAGAAATATAGAAGGGTGGAACAAAAGGATCTACTTCTTCTACATGAGGACCAAAGTTTACCACTAGCTTTTCTTCTTGTAAGTTCATTGTGTCACTTATATCTTCCATCCATGTGAGATTAATAAATTCTGAAATTTCTTTATTGTAAGATGGTATTTTAGCTACTTTTAGAAGAGGCACTTGAATTTTAACCTTCTCCAACTCTTTTTCCGAATTGAAAGCATGATTTTTCTTAACATTCTTTTCAGGTTCCTCTTAACTCTTTCTAGAATTTGCCACTTGTTCGAGTACAGTAACAACTCTCTCCAAAGTATCAGTGTGAAATGATTTGTTCTGGGAAGATTCAACCTATTGCATATTTGTTCTATTAAGTGAATTTACAGGTTGTATCCCATTACTGACGTGTTTCACATGGTCCTTTTGTTGTGGAGTCACCATTGGAGGAGGAATGGAACCTTGTTGTTCAACTTCATTATCCCGCACTCTACATCTCTTTCTAGACCTTAAATCATACTTTTTATGTAACTCAGATTGCATGAAATATGTGAATTTCCTATAGTATTCATCCATTTCATCTTGATCAAAAGATACTTCAACTTCAGCATATTATCCCCCACAATATTCCTCTTCATCCTCTTCTATTGTATACATAGCAGATACCTGATCCTCGAACTCCCTTTGGTCATCTTCTGCTGGCTCTCTGGGTGCTGCTTCTATATACAATGATGTTTGAACCTGGTCTTGATATCTTCTTTCCCTTTGCAAAATTTGCAGGGGATGTCTTCCGAATTGAGGGTTAAAGTCCCCTCGGTTTTGTTGTAATTTTCTTTGGGAGTTTTCATTTTCCAATTCCATCTTAGCTAGCTTATTTGTAATTTTTTTTTATCACCTTTGTCATATCTTCAATTTTTAGATCTTGTGATGATTCTTCTTTTGCTTTCCCCTTCCCTTGGACTGGATGTTTCCCTTTCACCTTTCCAGTTGCAGTCATATTAGCTTCAATATCTAAAGCACCTGTCTGTATCTGCTCAAGAGTAGGGGCTCTTCTCTCTCTCAATGTAAAGCTAAAATCAGCTTCAAAAGCCCTAACAAAAACTACCTTTGCTCCTACCGGGGGGGGGGGGGGGGCTTCATCTCTATAGGTAAACTATTGTACAATTTGTTGAATCTTTTTACAAACTCATAAATGTTTTCATTAGGATTTCTTTTAATTGCATTAAACTATGTCGATGAGTAACCATGACTTCTCTTTTCTCCCCATATTTGAGTGAATTGAGTTTCTAACTCTTCCTAGTTATTTATTGAACCATTTGGTAAAAATTTGAACCATTTTCTAGCCTCTCCATTTAGAGACTGCACAAATAGCCTCATCACAACATTCAGATGTTCTACATTTAAAATCTCAGAAAAAGTGCAAAACAAGGGTAAATGTTGTTTTATAGTTACTTCATCTTCTCCAGTGAAACAAGGAAGTAATTTTAGGTATTCTTGAGGCATGTCATTCATTGGTTGCGCAAGATTTAGTGGTGCATATCTATTCGTTAAGAAAGCTGGTGCTGCCATATTTACAACTTGGTTATCTGTTCCTTGGGTAGTTGAGGTTGATGAACCTACTGTGAAAGTGAATGAAGATGGAGGAAAAACTGATATGGGGATATGCTGATGGGCAATAGGAGAGGGAACAACAACTAGATTTTGTTGAGCTTGAGTACAAGTAAAAGAAACAGATTCAAAGGAGTGTCCTTTCACCTTAGGTTCTTGAAAATAAAGTGGTGTGAGAGGTGAATCTTGTTCCAAGGAAGGAAGTATTTCAAAAATATCTTCGAACAAAGGATTTACTAGAAATAATGTCAGGAGCAGACAATGTAGGATAAAGTGTTGAAGGAGTTTTAGGTTTCTGAGCCCTTTTAGAAACCAATTTTTCTGGATTTGGAAAATCAGGGACTATTTTCTGTGAGGCATCTGACCTCGTGTGAGGCCTTTTGAAAATAAAAAACACAACCAAATATTTCCTCGTCATTGAACTACCAGAGGAAATAATGTGAAAAACCCAGGGAAAATAAACTTTGTTTCTTCGTCCCCGGAAACGATGCCAGAAAATGTTGTATCTCAAGAAAGAATCCCTTGGTTGTGGTGTAATATTTCAAAATTATCATGCAGCTAATTGGAATATTAATTTTTTCTTTTGTCATTTAGATAGATGAATAAGTGGGTAGGGAGACCCATAAATCTCTTTAGTAGGAACAAAATCCCTCTTAATGTGAAAAGGGGTCATCTTAATAGCTGGATAAAGCACCTCCATGTGTGAAAAGGGGCTAAAGCATGTGGATAACGTCAATGTTGACCAAATCAACAACGCTGGTATGGAGAGAGTGGATCATTAATGTGAGACAACACATTGTTAATGGGAGAAAGTCTCCATGAGAGTAGTGGCATTAATGAGTTGGACCCAAGGTGAGAAGGCTCACAATGCATATAAGAAAGGGAAAGGCAGCCATAAAGGGGATGTTAGATGATTATTGATTTTGATCTTTTTAGATTTGGATTTTTCAGGTGACATTTTAGTATGCATGCTTTTGCTGTTTAGCAGGGTCTGCTATATTGTTTAGTACAAGGGTGTTCCCGAGCGGGAATCCCACACTCATCCTCGGGAGAATTCGAGTGCCTACTTAGGAGAGAATATTGAGCTGTATAGTCCACATTCTGGCATCAGGTCAAGCTTCAGTCTTAAGCTACATCACAGTTTATGTTCAGAGCTATGTTGTGTTGCAGGGTGTTGTAATGGAGGGTTTGATAGGGCCATTTTACGAGCTTGTTTTCAGTGGAGGAAGCATTCTTTCCATTGGGAGGCCAACAAGGAAGGTCCAGGAGCTTCATTTCATATCTTGGCATCATGCCAACCTATTTCCACCTCCTACAGTGCAGTTTCCCTCAAGGACTGCGTTATTTCAGTGAGCAATTGTAGGGGAGGTTTCAGTGCTACATTTGGAGGGTTAGATATTCAGTGTTCAGATCAACCTTTCACTTGGAGGGTCTATTGGAGGAGATCTATACATTTGTATATCAGTTTCAACTACCTCCTCCCAGTTATTCAATTTCAACTGCAATTCAGCCCTAGGGCTGCATTCCAACATTTTGGTGTTTTGGGTATTTCCGGAAACCCTTTATGGGTTGTCTTGGACATGTGTTTGGGAGCCTAGATCTTCACTCCCGACATTATTTGAGCTATGTAACAACAAATCCATATTATTGTACACATTTTGTAGCAGTTTATTCACTAAATCTGTGTTGTCTTGGCTCATGGTATTTGTATAGCAGCTATTTTTCATGTATTGGCATTTTTTTTTATTGGAGGCTTGTGTTGTATTGCTTGAGTGACTTGATCCTCAAGATTTTGTGTTCCTCATGGTTGATATGCTTAATAATATGGATTTACATTTGTCTCATATATTGGTGTATTGATTTATCACTGCTATTTCCAACATTTTTTTCTATATTCATGTCTTTTCCATTTTTGGATATTACATATGGTAAGGAATCAATGCTTAAGGCATTTTGTAAATGTATGTCAAAATTACAATATCAAATGGACTCTGTTTAACACCTTCAGAATTTGATTAATTAATACCCTCAATAATTTGATATAATGAAAGCCTTCATAATGCCATAAACTGTTGATATTTTAATGAAATGAAAAGAAGAACTGTATGGGAAACTCAAAATGATATGCCGAGAAACAAAATCTATCACTTTTAAGTTTCAGAGGAAATTCATGGAGAGAGAGGAAACTCGAAATAATATGTTGTAAACACAGAATCTATTACTTTAAAGTTTCTTCAGGAATTTGTGAAGGGAGAAGAGATGAAGTGAAGGAGCTCAAATTAAGGTTATCTAACTCTTACTCACAGATGTAATTAAGAGACCGGCTACTACATTACTTCACTTAATTCAAAGAGGAAAAAACACAGAGCGAAACTGGAAAGACATATCAACATAAACAGGTGTAGGGAACTTGATTTTCTTTCATTTATTTATTAGAAAATTCAGTACCAAATTAACAATCATCCAGAGGTCCAAAACTCGAAACCCCTTTTATTTATTTCTACCTACTTAAATACATCAAGGTAGTTCGTAACTGCTGAACTTCTTGAAACTACTCGACTACCTAAACTGTTAATATTGCTTATGCAATCATATCAAGAAAACAAATTGAAACTGAAAATATCGTTCATTTTGATGAATATTATGTTGCTAATGCGTCCCCCCGAAGTGCTGAGGTGTCCTTTCTGGTTATGATGCGGTAGTTTCACAGTTGTGTAACAACGCCTTAGTGCCTGAATTGACCCAACTGTCGTGCTTCCCACAGTGCCACTATATGTTATTTTTCCTGACTCTACCTATGCCTCTGTGTGTGCCTGCAACGTTTCGTCTTCTCTTCTCCTTTGCTCTGCGTTGGGTCACTTACCCAAGTCTCTTTGCTTGCGTTCAGACTTAATTCCATTATCAAGGCGTTTCACCGACTCTGTGTTATAATCCTCCTTTCTTCATCTGATGCAATTTAACACAAGAAATGCCTTACCTCCGGATTTTAAAACCTTTGGAGTTCACTTTTGAAACCACATCACATCCGCCCAACATCCCACTTTGCATTTTGTTGTTTTTAAATTTTATTAAGCACTTAACCTTTAAAACTTGCAATGTGCGATATGCAATCAGGTCCCACCATCATCGCATATCGTACTTCAACGAATTTAACACTTACCTCCACATTTATTCATTAAAACTTGTGTTTTGCGATTTGCAATCGAGCCCCACCACATCGCATATCGCACTTCAGCGATTATAACTCAAACCCTTTGCACCTAACTTTTAAAACTTGTGATGTGCGGTATGCAGGCCAGGGCTATGTCATCTGCCATGTCAGATTGCCATGTCACCTTGCCACGTCACTACCACATCATCTTGCCACGTCACCTTTCCATTCCATCGCATATCGCACTTTGGTGATTTTAACATTTACCTCCCGCGCCTATCCTTTGAAACTTGCGATTTGCGATTTAACATTTAATCTCCGCCGTCCATCTCTCCTCTTTGATCATGACCATCTATTTTCCCCTTTGCACCTCCTCCAAAACCCTTAAGTTCTTTTAAGGAAAATACACCATTTCTCTTCTTACTTTGATTTAAAAGTAAAGGGCGTGGGCTCCATCTATCACCACGTAATGTATTTTATCGAAACCTGAAACCACTTGCGGGGGCACTTAAGCAGTTTTTTATAATTTTAAGAGAATGTTCCTGTAGTTAATGTCAATCGTCGATTTGTGGATGAGTATATTTAACGAGACTGCTTGCGGGGGCACTGCTTGATATAAATCTCGTGCAATTTGTGCTCCCAGGTTGTAGTTGGATCTGGGCGCATTGAATACGAGCCTTCGCTGTACTCGAACTTGGAAGAATTATAATCTTGTTTAATTTTAACTTTAAGACATCGTAGTAGTAAATGAAATTCTATAGCGCTAGTCTCTCCTGAGCTTGTGAATGAGCCCGACTCGACCCTGACCGGTGTGTAATGTTCTGAACGTGCCCATCGGTCCGACTCTTAAACTGTTCTGCACGTGAATAAGCCCGACTCGACGCACCTTCACATCTCATCACGTAACGTTAATGTACCAACATATAAATCAAAATTCTTCTTTGACATACAAAATTTTACCTTTTCTAACATATATGATTTTTTGGTGTTTTGAAAAATATTTCAAAGGTAAATGCAAATGAGCCACAACATACCCCATCCTGGTAAGGAGTCTCATGCCAGTTCCTGTAATGGGGATCTCCACATTTCCAACAGAAATAATAGCATGTGAAGATGAAAGTGAAAAATGATCACAAATTCTTACCTCAGATGTTGATTTAGAAACATATGAAGAGGGCTTCTATGAGCCTTCACTATGCTTCACTTCCTCCAAGGCGTTTGTCGCGGCTTGTAGCTGAAGCCGAAATTGCTGCTTCTCCTCCTTCTCTTCCTATAGGAGTGCCTTAAATGTCTCATGATTTTCTTGATGAATTTCATCTTTGCACTTAAATTCTTCCAATGCCTCTGCTGGGGCTTGCAGATGAAGCTGCAATCGATGTTTGTCCTCCTTCTCCTCTTGTAGGAGTGCGTTCAACTCAACGTTATCTGTTGCTTGTTTCTCATACACTTCATACAAAAGGTATGCTTTCTTGGAAACCTTGAGCATGGTGTTGTACATGTCTTTGACATCCTCCATTGCTGCACGTTCAATGGCTCATGCTTGAGGTTCACATCAGCAAGAATATCGCTCTGATACCACTTGATCTGGGTAAATTTCTGATACCCTTTTAACCAATACCTTTTACTTCGGATAATGTGTTAGAATTAAATTTTATCAAAAGCATTAATGAAAACATGCAGATATAATTAAGAGGAACACATGTCAACAATCACACAACAAAAAAAAAGACGTTTAATAACGGAGTTCGTCCAGATTGGACTACGTCTCTGGGCCTCGGTGTCTTGATGGTGTTGGCTGCTTCATTCAGTGCTGTAAATGGTTATGGTTTACATGGACACTGTTGACTTGTCATACAAGGAAAAACCCTCATCATGAGTGGCAAAGTCTCTCCACGAGACATTCCGTTACAAGGAACTCTCACTCATCACAAACTTCCTATCAACATGACAACTTTACCCATGGTGAAAAATATTATCTCGCCATCAAGGCAACAAGGGATCTCACAACATAAATCACCATCCATGATAAATACATACCATACACATAAAGATTCCGCATCTTACATTATCGGGAATCAACAACAATATATAAACATGAAGAATCTGAAACATACATCAAGCAGGAATCAACATGAGACAAAGAACCCTACAACAATAATCAGTGAAGTACATGGCAAAAACACTTCATATACCTCAACTATAATGCTGGTTGAAGAATGGGCTACTCAATCACTGGATCTGAAATCACCATCACAAACGTGGCGTCGAATGGAAAGAAATCAACTGTCCACATGCTGAAATATGACACTGTCATCCCCATCTAGAATATGGCCGAAAAGTCGAGACCTATGTGGTAGAAACTGACATTGACATAAGGTTCGTGTCACTTAGAGGTGTAAAATTCATATAAATTTGTCCAATTTGGACATTGAGAAAATTTGGCCCCTATGGAAATGAGGCTCAATCATGGTTCCAATTCCTCTCCATGCTGGTTCATGGTTCCACATGCATAAAATATTAATAAACCTAAAAATACATGCCTCTCCTTCTCTACTTGGGCACATTGATGAAATGACGGGTTTATATCAAAAAAATTGGGCAGAATTCACAACAAATGCACCAACAGTGTAGTAGTAAATGCAACAATTTGTTTGAGGGGAGGTCGGGGGATCAATTCCTACCTCCCCATTTTGGTCGTATTGTTTTATAACCATATACTAATAGGTGGGAGGGGTCCGCGCCATGCGGCCCTGACCCAACCTTCCACCTTAGTAATTTCATAACCGTTGGTTTTTTTTATTATAACCGTGGCATGGTTATGCCATACTCCGTAACAAATACAACCTTTTTATAACCTTTGTTGGATTTTTTTTCACGAATTATGATTTTTGTTTGAACTTAATACCATAACTGGTTTGTTAAAATATATATTTTGTTTTATTATTGTAATGTGGATGTGATTAATAATAAACCATATAACAATAATAACCATTTAAATACAATGCATTTTTAATGATTTGTTTTATGGTTTTTTTTTTTTTAATATATTTGTTTTGTCTTTTATGCAGGTTGAGGACCAACGAAGGAGCTCCATGTGTCAATATCTGAGGCTTTTCCATGTGGGTCCCATGTGTTTACTGGGACACCATGTGGCATGTTGTGGGTCTCACTTCCCTTGCCTTAAAAAAACTTCAAACTGCTCTAACTTTCTTGTATGATCTCAGATTGACGCGTCATTCACACCATTGTGATTAGGGCGACGAGCTCTTCAATCTGAAACTGAGTTTGCCACCTTCCTGTCACTTTGAATTTTGAGATTTCATAAGCCCTCTTTGTCCTGTGTGTCTCTAGAGCCACCTGGATCACTCAAATATTTCTCAAAGTTTATCTTCTGCGAGATGAATGAAGTTCAGCTTCTTAGATGGAGAATTTGATCACACCATCGCGTTCCTGGTGAAAAACTAAGAAAAATGATTTGAAAGTTGGCCTAGTTCTAAAACTTTTATTTTCAGGCCTCTAGGGAATCTTTCAGATTTCATGCAGATTCCTGCATCAAGGTTCCACCCTCAACACCCTGTCTCTCAAAAATTTGCTGCTCAGATCAAAAAACTGTCTACACCATCTCCTGGAAAATTTTTGAGTAATCTGAGTATAAAGTTGACATAATTATGGTTCTGTCGAAATTTGGCTCTAAAGGAATCTTTTAGATTCTTGGAATATTCCCTACCCAAATTTTCCATCTCCTCGTTCTGCCTGCCCTCTCAAGTTTCCGCCCCTGCATTGGATTTTGTCCTCGATGCTCTCCTCTGTTGGTCGGTGTGTGGTAAAATTTAGGGGTTAAATAATTTTTTTGGGCAGATTTTACAAAGACCATGTGGGGCATACCGGTTGGCGGAGGTATAAACAAAGACTGTGGTTGGGGTGGGCTAGGTTCCAACCCCACGTCCCACCCGTTTTGGCGTCAAATTTTAGAGTGGTTTGTTGGATTGGTGGTCGACGAACCAGTCTCCTGGCTAGTGCAGGTTGAAAACCTGTTAGTCCATTATTTATGGTGGCCATTGTAATATATATGGTGGTGCACTTTTTTTAATTTGAATGGTTATGTGGGGTTACCGGCGGGCAGGCCGACCACTGGTCGGTATGGGTCTGACTCCCATTAGCCCCAAATTTTTTAACGGTCAAGATATATATATGTGTGTGTGTGTGTGTGTGTGTGTGTGGTAGGGTTGGTGTGAGTGGTGGCCCATCAACCCACATTTTTATATTTTTTAATATAAAAACACAATGGTGAAAATCAATCGACCAAATTTTTTGGGTTACCATTTTTTTTAAGTAGGCGACAATTTTTCCAGTTTTGGCCGCCGCAAAGTGTCAATTTGTTGCCTCATTAGTGACTGCCAAATTTAACTGGACCTCTAGATTTTGCGAGCCTCCAAATTCAATTGGTGCTCTGATAAATTTAGCTAGGGGGCTTAGTTTGACCAAAACTTTGACTGACCATAACTTTTGCATACCAACTCGAATTGAGGTTTCGTTTGTGCCATTAGAAATTTTAAAACGATCTCTTCTATATGACCTTGGTTTTATTGCAATCCAAAGACTTTTAGTTTTCAGCTTTTCCAAAGCCCCCTTTGATTCTTGAGCTTTGTTGGATTCACCTGGATCAATAATCTCTACATAAAGTTCATGCATTCAATCTGTTGTAGCCTCGCTAACTGTTGTTCCTATATACTATTCCTGTTACCAAAATGTCATATCTTGACACCATCCTGTTCATGAACCTGTTTTACAACCAAATATGCACCTTATCCAGTGTCGGTCTTGTGTGATTACACAACTACATAAATTTCCATAGTCTCGACCTTCCATTTTGGAGCACCATACAACATTCTCAATTTTATATTTATCAAATCAAATCCTGAGTTTATGACAACTAATTACAAATTAGACACGTCCATAAAACCATTAGTCTATCCATATATAGTTTTTTCCTAAGAATCAAAATTCATTATTTATGTATTCATAACAAAAAAGAGTAAGGTATGCAAATTGTATAAGATAAGATATACAATTGTTGTCGGGAGCAGTTGCATCACAACAACCATGATTAGCTTCTCATATCAACGATGCATATATTTTACAATATAACATTGTCAATCAACATAGAGTCACCAAGCACATATTCACACACACACATGATAATAATATTTTATGATTTATCAGCGAGAGAAGGTTTAGAAAAAATTCCCTCTCATTTCCCTATATATCATAGAATTTAATTAGCATAATTGTCTTGTTTTGTGATTTTTCTTATTATTCATATTATTTTTTCAACCACCTGTATCTTATATTTCTATTGCCATTATAGTTGTACTTGCATATGTTGTCATGTTATCTTGGCTCCCATTTTATCCAATTATTTACTATATGACCCTGTCATTGTTACATGGAGATTTATAACCACTGCGGTAATGCAAGAAACCAAAACTCTCCAATTCCTTATTGCAACCTCAATACAATGCCTTCATTATGGCACTTTATATTAGTCACTGTTAATTTTTCATTATCCAATGTACTCAACTCAAACCCATGTTTCAGTGATCATAATCCCGTTAAAAATCATCATAATCATGTTGTACTCCTATAACTTTCCAAGAAAATTCTATTCAAAATTTCTACCCATATTCAAATTCTGGGTTCACTATCATATTCTACTCATCAATATATTTCTATTGACTATTTATTCACCCAATTTTGTTTATTGGGGCTAAAAGTTATGCCCTCGGTAAGCTCAACGTATTAAATCTCCATTTTATTTTATTTTTCATCTTTAACTTCTTGTGAGATTTTTTTCCAAAATTCTCACCCAATTGTAAATTTTGCATTGGCCCAAATTTTCTCCTTGTCAATAGTTTTCTATTGACTATTAGTTTGCTCAATTATTATGCCTAGGCTAAGAGTTATGCCCTCCAAAAATTTAACTTGTTAAACCATGATTACCATGATTTTCTCTCATATTTCCTGTAGCTTTCTTAGCAATTTTTGCAAGATTTTGGACTTCAACCCAAATTTATGGGTTTATCACTGTATTTTTCTCAAAATTACATTCTTTTAACTACTTAGAGCCAAATTTCAACTCTTAAGTGAAAATATATAGCTCCACAATGTTTCGCCAATCATCTTTGACTTCATGGCCCATCATCCTCATATTGAATCACGGTGAAAGAAGTTTACCGTAGCCTATGAGGTTGGCGATAATTTTTCTGTTTGAAATCAAAAGAGAAATCAAGGCTCTGTCACGTTGCATTTGGCACGATAAACGTCAATTTTCTCTAAGATTTCGCATTTATATGCTCAAGTTGAATGTTGCAAGAATCCTAGAGCAAGATCCATGGTTTTAGTATACAAACTTCGGAGAGAGGCTCCGCTTCTATTGCAATTGCTCTTGACTACCATCCGAGGAGATTTGTACATTTAATAAAGAAGCGATAATAGGCCACAAGTTAGGACAATAGCCATAAAGTTCTATTGATCAAATACGTGTTGTCTCTCATAGTAAAACATGCACCATGCTTCATCAACCCTATATTTTGGCAGTGAATGAGATGTCATGTAAAAGCTAGATACACCACTGTCATCCTTCAAATTCTGATCACATTGTACTTAAAGAAAGTAAAAGCGGAAGTAAGACAATATAAAGTGCCAATTTTCGAAACCAGATAAATAAGGAAAACCGTGATAACCAAATCAATAACTTCTACAAAATTTCCTACCTTTTTGTGTATATCCATGCCATGTGATCTTATGACTGAAATTCCAAACTTGTCCTTAAGAATGATGTCAAGTAGATATAGTTGGTTCTGTGCATTTTTGAACTTTTCCTGAGGTGTCATTGAATTAATTAGATGGCTTTTCTTATAAGAAGACCTCCAAACATGTAGAAGAAGAAAAAATTATTTTAACCTTTAAGAGGCTAAATATAGTTTATAATACACATTTCTTTTCTATTTCTTCTATTTGGCCCTTTTCCTATAAAGTTTCACAATAAACTCTCCCAACTTCTTAAAAAATGAGATAAAACCTTGTCTTGCTTTTTCAACAAGTGAAAAACATTACAACCCCATCAAACTCAAACAAATTTAAAACTGGCCTTATTTGCAACCCAAGCCTTATTTGCAACCCATGATAGATATAATAGTTTAAAAGCTAAAGAGGAGAAGGAATTCATTTTCTCGGTCCACTAAAAGAAGACACCGCAGAAAAATGTTGGGGGGCCTAAAAAAGCTTTTATTAATGCTAAGAAAGCATCTTTTAAAGGATCAAGAAAAGGAACACATAATGTCAATACGATAAAGAACATTACTACTCATTTGGTTATTTACCGAAGTCTACTTCTTCCTTCTCATGAAAATGGGATTTCAAGGAAGCCTTGTGAGTTTTCTGGTCATGCAGATATTCCTTGCTTTCTTCCATGGTGCACATAACTAGAAACTGACAATGCCTTATCGTTTATTTATGGCACTAGCTTCAAAAATGACAACTCTACCCGTGGTGTTCATCACACTAAGTACATGTTCATGGTAATTGTGTAACCACGAAGTAATTTGACGCACCTTGTATTCTTTTCATAAAAAATAATTTTATAGTATTCATGAGTATCAAAAGCACAATAAATGAAAAGACTTGAGAGAGCTACATTTATCCATCCAAAGACAGGTTGGACTTTTCCAAAGCAATCAGGCTTCACTCCAACACCAACCATTTGTTCCATTTTCTTGTTTTGATCAGCAACTAGAACATCATCAAACTGGTTTGTCACATTATTTCCTTTTGATAATTGTCCAATCGAAACTCAAGATACTGGGTTCTGATTCATTCCCTCCAATCGAAACTCAAGATACTGGGTTTTGATTTTCGGTGGAGAGAGCACTATTTTCAACATTTTTATTATTCGAACCCAAACCTATCTCAATCAGTGTAATTGAAGACTCTAAGGAAAAAAAATTGCAATGCCTAGGATTGTGCCATGTCCATTCGATCATAGGCAACGATCATTACAGTCCATCTGACTACATTTCGTTTCACCATTGGTCAAACACTTGTCTTGCATCCTTAAGTATACCACCCTTGACATACATATTTAGAAAATGATTGAATACAAACATCTCAGGCTGAAATTCTATTTTAACCTTGTGCCAATTTATACATTTTCCATGCATGTAAACTTTATTTTTTAACACATATTTAGAAAATGATTGAATAGCAATTTATACATTTTCCATGCATATAAACTTTATTTTTTAATGCAATTTCGAAGGAGGTATCCGTAGACATCAGAAACTGCTTAAAATCCCAACTATTCCATGAAAGGTTCTCAAGGCCTCCACGAATTTACTCTTTACGAGCATAGTACCTCTCATGTTTATAGGAAACATCTCATCCAAAAATTATATCAAACAATTGCCAATTGCCGAAGGCGGTCCATATTGAATACTGGGTGCAGACCAAGGAATGGTGGAACATTGAGCTTGAAGGAATTGTTCCCTACAATCTTGGTGATTGTGTATGACCCATATTGGAGCGGGTGAAGCTTGTGGTGGGTCCAGTGAGGCGCTCCTTCTGCAAATGGAGCCACACTTTTTCGCCCATCTAGAATTTGTGTGGAAACCAATGTTGATCATGTCGTTGCTTGTACTTAGCATTGGCTCTATCCAATATGTCATGAACCTGCGGGCAGATGTGTTGAATGTGTAGAATGAAGTTGTTCGCTTTGTCAGCTTCAGATTGGACATGATCCAAATTGGCCTGAGTAGCCACAAATGGCATGGCTACATCAATGGGACATAGTGGCTGGAACCCCAGGCCCACTTGAAAGGGGCTATGGCCGGTTGAGCCCAGTTGTAACTATGTTGTACATAGGGAATACTCTCATCCCATGTATGTGGATGCTTTGAATTGTACATGCGCAGAATGTGTACAATCATCCTGTTGACGACCTCTGTCTGGCCATCAGTTTGGGGATGGAAAGTTGTGGACTTGGTGAGCTTGGTGTCTAGCATTGAACAGAAGCTGGACCAAAATGTGCTGAGGAACCTTCTATCTCAATCTGAGATGATAGACTGTGGGATCCCAAAGTGCACCCACACTCATTCAAAGAAGAGTTTAGCAGTGGCTTCTGCTGTGATATTCTTCTTGCAGGCCGACATAATGGCAATCTTCGAGAATCTATCGACGACCATGAAAACACAGTCGTTTCCATGCTTAGTAGAAGGAAGGCCCGACATGTAATCCATGGAGATGGTTTCCCAAGGTCGACTAGGGGTAGGTAGTGGAGTATAGAGGCCTTGCTTCTTGATGGTCGATTTGACAATGGTGTAAGCAGTGGAGGATCTGATGTACTTCTCAAAATCCTGTCGAAGGTTCGGCCAATAGAAATACTTCTACAGTATTGCCACTGTTTTCTCGACCTCGAAATGCCCAACGACTCAACTATAGTGTGCTTCCCAAATTATCTTGGCACACTCGCTTGAAGGAACAAAAAGGTGTCCCAGGTGACATAGTAGTGCATCTTGGAGGTGAAAATTTGGAACTTGCATACCCTCCAAGAGTGTCTTGTATGTGTGGCCGAATTCCAGATCGCTCTTGTAGAGAAGTGGCCAATCAGAAGTCTTGTGCCCATAAGAGTTGAGAATGGTTGTTAGTGTAGCAATTGGTGGTTGGCTGAGGCAGTCTGCTACATTATTGGTGTTTCCATTCTTATACTTGATGTTAAAATGAATTTGTTGCAGATATGTGGACCACTTCTGATGGAGATCGTTTTGCAAATTTCCTTGTGTCTATGAACTATAGAGGTCGGTGGTCTGTGTGGATGACCGTTTCCTTCCCCAAAATGTAACGCTTCCATTGGAGGCAAGCCTGCACAATGGAATACATTTCTTTGTCATAAGTGGGATACTTGCGGATTGTGTTAGACAATGTCTCATTGTGATATGCCACTGGATGCCCCAGTTGAGAAAGAACTGCCCCAATAGGGTAGTCAGAGGAATTTTTCTCGATCTAAAATGGTTGTTGCAAATCTAGTGATGTGAGCACTGGGGCAGAGAAGAGGTGATGTTTCATTTTTATGAACGCTTTCAGTTGAGATTCTGACCAAAAGAAATTTTCTTTCGCTCCTCCCTTGGTGATTGGACTCAAGGGCCAAGTGATATGAGAGAATCTCAACACGAACCTGTGGTAGAAATTAGCAAGACCCATAAAGCTGTGAAGCTCTGTTAGAGTGGTTGGGGTCGGCCAATCCATAATTACTTGGATCTTGGTTGGATCCACATGCACCCCCCGTTCATCAAAAATGTATCCCAGATACTGAACCTGGGTCATGCCAAAAGTGCACTTCTCCAAATTGGCACACAACTTGTGTTGCCGCAGTGTTTGGAGGGTCTGTCGGATGTGGTGGAGGTGCTCTTCCCAAGTATAGCTGAAGATCAGGATGTCATACATGTGCACTACTACAAATGAGTTGGTGATTGGCTACAAGATGTTGTCCATTAGCCTCATGAAGGTTTCAGGAGCATTCGTTAACCCGAAAGGCATGACCAACCATTCTAAAAGGCCCTCCTTGGATTTGAAGGCAATCTTCCACACATCAGAGGGTTCGATTGGTACCTAGTGATACCTGGACTTCAAGTCGATCTTGCTGAAATATTTCACCCCTTTTATTTGATCCAAAAAGTCATCAATCTGTGGGATCAGGTACCTATTCTGAATAATGATCTTGTTCAGTTCCCTATAGTGAATACATAGTCTCCAAGTCCCATCCTTCTTCTGCACCAACATGATTGGGCTCCAACAAGGCGATGAAATTAGGCAGATGTAACCTTTCTGCAACAAATCCTGAATCTGCCTCTTGATTTCATTGTTCTCCAGAGCAGAGCACCAATATATTGGTCCATTGGGAAACGCCGCACCTGGGATTAGATCAATGGGGTGCTTGACCTGACAGTGCAGAGGCACCCATGTAGGTGAGGTGAAAATTTACCCGTACTCCTCCATGACCTTGTCCATTTGTTTTTGTCATGCAGAGGAGCCCTGTTTGGAGTTCGTGGCCACATTCTTCTTCTAGCCCTAGGGGCAGATCATCATGAATTTATTTATTTATTTTTCGATTTTGGAAATGAGCTTACTGCATTGTTTTGCAGTAACCAAAGAGATATCCGTAGGTGGTAGTAACTTTGGTATTCTGTACAGCTTATTTCCCACAGTAGCAATAACATCATGAGGCCGGGACTCATACACAACATGTCGCTTCCACAAGTATGGTTGGCCTAATAATACATCACAAACATCAAGAGGATAAATGTCACATAATACCTCATCCATGAAAGGTTTGATGCTGTAGGGAAGGCGACACTGCTGGCTGACGCGGAGATCCTTTCCTTGGTGAAGCCACCCGATGGTGTACGACTGTGGGTGTACTGTGGTCGGCAAACCCAACCACTTCACGACCTTTGCTGAAATGAGGTTATTTTGGCTCCCATCGTTGACAATTAACTGTAGCGGGGAACACTTTACCCACATCTGAGAGTGGAAGAGAAACTCCTCCTCTAGATGTTCTGGTTCCTCCTTCTGGATCTTTGCAGTGACAACGGTGGCATTGGGCTCTGCATCAATAATCTGCTGCCCCTTGTCATTCCCCTTATCGGGTTTTGATTTAGAGTCAGAGCATGGATCTGATTCAGATACCCTCATCTCGACCACCAGTGACTGCTTGGCCCAAAACTCACTTGTGTTGTGAGTGGAGCTCTTATGGAACTCACACCACTTTCCCATGTCCTTCTTTAGTTTCGCGGTGTTGTTATTTGCTTGCGGCTTCGGTAGGTTATCTTGAGCTGCCATGCCT
This sequence comes from Pinus albicaulis, assembly GCA_034641835.2. Classification (NCBI taxonomy): domain Eukaryota; kingdom Viridiplantae; phylum Streptophyta; class Pinopsida; order Pinales; family Pinaceae; genus Pinus; species Pinus albicaulis. The sequence goes on from CM076581.1 coordinate 110,419,914, forward strand.
TAGCTTTGTCCTTTTTTTTTCGGTTTGGGGTCATCTTTCCCTTGATTTTGATTCGCATATGGAAAGTCTCGCTTCTTCTCTTTGAATTTCTGCTCAATCTTGGCAACATACTGGTATGCAGTACTAAGCGAGGAGATGTTGAGGATCTCCATTTCCTCCTGAATGTATCTGTGCAGACAACTACGGTACTTTAGCACCAAATTTTTCTCCAAATCTTTGATACCCAACTTTGTGCACAGGGTATGGAACAGATTCGTAAGCTCATGCACATCTTGATCCCTTTGCTACTGCAACGTAGCCCATTGGATGTACTTTCCCTCATAGCTCCCCATGGGATAATATTTTTCCTTGATCGTGGGCATGACTGAGAAAAGAGAGGGTTCCCCCTCGTCCTTTTTCTCACAGAAGGTTTCCCACTAGTACTTGACGTGGGGGGTAGCTTTGAGGAGTGAAAAAATAATCTTCTCCCAGTCTGAAAAGTCATGAACGAAGAAATATCCTTCTAATATATTCAACCATATATCTATGATGTCTGCATATATTTGGCCCTCAAATATGGGAATGTCAAAGTTTACTTGTACCTTAAAAGGAGTTGCACCTCCAAAGTGGCTATTGGATGCAGATGCGCTGCCGGTGGGTAGTCGTTGAAGGATCTGGGAAAAGTTATCCATCATCGCATTCATTTGTTTTTCGAGGGCCTCCTCGAACAATATTTTGATAGGATCTCATTCTCCCTCATATTTATTTTCATTCCCCATTGCAAGTCTGATCTTGCAAAGGTTTAACCAGATCGAGCCCTAACTCCTAATACCCCGACCATTTGGGGACATGCAAAGAAGGATAGAGAAAGAGCAGGCCGCTCTGATACCACTGATCCAGGTTTATGCAGGAACGCAACAGAATACACATATAACCATAAATACAAAAATGCGATGGAAATAACACTTCATTTCATTAATATCAAAAAACTGAAATTTGTTTTATAGACATAATGGAAATAAACTAGCTAGGGCGTTGGTAGCTTATCTATGAGAAGAGCTGTGGTGGTTACTGGCCTCTGAAATGTGTTACAATGAGGCTCGAGGGCCTATTTATTATTAAGAAATAATGGAAAAACCTAAACATCCAAAAACATAACCCTAAGAGATGAAGCGCCAAAACTATGGGCCCTGTTTGGGTAAATTGGTACATCAACTTCCCGAGGACGTAACTTTGTCATACGATCTCCATTTGACGTGCTCAATACCTCGTTATAAATATCTATCAGAGGAATAGAAATTTTGAGTGAGAAAATTTTGTAAGAACAACTTCCTAGTTTTCCTAAAAAATGTTTTTTAGGGCCTCAAAACGGCTTTGGAAGTTCAGGATTCGAAAAAATGCTAAAAATAGTAAACAGTGCTATAATTACGAAAACTGAAAAAATGAAAGAAACAATGGTGGGACCCTAAGTGGAATAGGTGGGTGGCCACCAATATCCACCTGGATCATCGCATGAGTTTTTTTCATTACCATTATACCAAAGACAATGATCTATGGTTCCACACAAATATCTTGGGATATGCTTCGCTGCAATCTAATGATCATATTTTGGTTCCATCTGAAACTGACTCAGGAAATTCACTACAAAACAAATGTGAGGTCTTGTATTTACCAGGTACGTCAAGGACCCAATCAAAATTTTGTAGCAAGTAGGATCCACCAGATTAGAATCTGAACTCCTCAAATTATTTAGATTGGTAATCATAGGAGTCATCATACGATTGTTTTCCATCATGCCAAATTTTTGAAGCATTTTGATCACATATTTACCTTGACCAAGATATATCTCACCTAAATTCTGCAAATTTCTAGTCCCAAGTAGTAATGTATAATCCCAGGATCCTTCATATCAAACTCGGCTGCTAATTTCTTTTGCATTTCTGAATCCGATGTTCTACACCTGTGACTAGTAGATCCTCCACATACAAGAGTATGATGGTTCGTTCACCTTGGATGACCCTGTTTTATAGGTTAGGATTTTCATAACCCTTATTAAAACCAAGACTTAAGAGGTATGCATCCATCCTTGCATAATAGGCACTAGCTGCTTTCTTTAAGCCATATAGAGCTCTCTTCAACCTGTCGACATGAGTCTCCCTCTGAGTTATTTCAATTCTTTGAGGCTGCCCAATGTAAACCTGTTCATCAATGGTCCCATTCAGATATGTTTTCTTAACATCCATTTGATGGATGTTCCATCCCATAGTAGTAGACAAAGAAACAAGCGATCTTATTGTTTTAAATCTAGCTGTAGGAGAAAAGGTTTCTTCGTAATACCTCCTTTCTTTGATAAACCTCTTGCTACAAACCTTGCTTTGTATTTATCAATGCTACCATCCACAACATGTTTTATCTTGTAAATCCATTTTTAAGTGACTATATATTTGTCACTTGGCCTAGGGACAATATACTAGACATTGTTCGTCATGATTGATTGGTATTCCTCCTACATTGCATTCCTCCACTCTTGATGTTTATCTGCATCTTCATAGGAGGAAGGTTCTGCTTCAATGAGATTTGTCATAAATTCAGAATACCCAAAATACCTCTTCGGTCTTTTCATTTTTCATAAGGCCCCGTGAGCTGCTTGTCCTTCTACTTCTTGTAGAGTAGCTCTCAACCAAGCATGCCTCTTTCATTTTTTTGGAACAATTACTTGTTGCACAGTATCACTTGTACCTTCAACATCTTCTTGAGTATATGTTTGATCTTGACCATCATTGTCCCTTGAGATATCCTGAAAGATACGTATCTCTTCTTCATCAAAGTCGATCCGAACATATTTTGATTTCCTGTAAGCTATAATTTCATCAAATATGACATCCCTACTTACTTCAATTCGACGATCCTCATTAACATAGATTCTATATGCCTTTGATGAAACAATATACCCAAAAAGGATTCCATTTAGACTTGTAGGGTCCAAATTCTTTCTCTTGTCCTTTAGTATATGAATATACAAAAGACACTCAAATATTTGAAGATGATTCACACTTGGCTTCTTTCCTATAAATTATTGTTCCAGAGTCATGTTGTTGAGAATCTTGTGAGGAATTTGGTTATGCAAGTAAGCCTCCTCCATACATGCCTCTCCACATAGGAATTGAGGGAGATCTTGATCATGTAGCATGGCCCTGACACATTCTTTAATTGTTCTATTCTTCCTTTTAGAAATTCCATTTTGTTTAGGAACATAAGGAACAATTATCTCCCTCTTAATCCTCGCTTCCTTGTAGAATGATATTAGTTCTTTGGAGGTGTATTCTCCACCATTTTCAGACCTTAGATTCTTGATCTCTCTCGATTAGATTCTCCACTTCATCCTTGAACTCTTGAAATTTTTTGAATATCTCATCCTTGTTCTTAAGGAGATATAGCCAAATTTTCCTTGTGAAATCATCAATGAAGGTCGCATAATATTCATGCCCACCAATTTTTTTTACTTCCATAGGTCAACATACATATGAGTGTATGAGATCTAAAACTTTGTTAGATTTTGTATCGATTCTTGCAAATGGCTTCTTCACGTTCTTTCCTACTAGAGCACATCCCTTACTGGTCCCTTCATGTTATTCCTTCAATTCAGGGATTCCATTGACCATTTGACTTAGAGATGGAAATATGTTATAGTGAAGGTGTCCATAGCTTCTATGCCATAGTTTAGAAGGGCAAGGACAAGTCGACTTGTCCTTGATTGGGGCCGAATTGGTCTTGGAGGAATAAATGGTTTTTTCTTGAAAATATAAATATTTTCCTTTATGAAAATGAGTCCAAATGGGACTGTAATACATGACATAAATTCTTCTTTGTCATAGAGAAACCTAGAAGCATGAAGAACATGCCTTTTATTTAGGCTTGAGCATGAAACCCATGCTTTACATAGAATAATTTTGTTATTTTCTTTCTTTTTCTTTCTTTATACAAAGTATACACTGTCATGATTACAAATAGGTCATTATGAAGACCAAACCTAGTTACAATTTCCAATAGTACCCTTCTGTGGCGCATGCTCTTCAAATTTAGGGAGAATTTATGCTGTTTCCACCATTGTGACTTTTATTAAACAAATGGTGGGTAACCTGAAACATGTAAAAACGTTTCCTCGTTCTGCCTCCAATTCTAGCACAGTTAAGCCCAATATTGTATGTTTGGATATGATACCACTTTTTAATGTTCCCGACCACCTGTTGGGAAATTCTATGTCACCAACCACCAATATTCTTGCGGAAGCATACACAATTCATGATTTTCAATATTAAACCCTACGTCACAACCAAAGCCCTTGTAATTCTGCAACTTGGGTATTAACCCTAAATTGAATCCATTAAAATTATGTATAATTAATGAGTCATTGGCGTAATTATTCAACCATTAACAAAAATTAGGGTTTCATACAATAATTCAGATTCACATGCCACAATTACTAGTGGAATTGTAGCAATAAACTGATTCATTTGACTTGTGCCATAGTCAAATGGAGAAATTTGATTTTCCATATCAACATGATGACTTGGATTGCAATTAGCTAGAGTGACATGGCTTTGTCTCCTAATTAAGTTAGTAAATTCAAGTTATAACCTAGAAGTAGAGTTGTGCATGGGTTGATTGCTAAAATTTAGAAATCTAGTGGAGTTATTGTTAGTTAAACTTAGCTAACAGGTCTCTAGTATTTAGTGGATTCAATATGAATTCAGTTGAGTAGTTATAACAATTATTAACTCACTGATTTCTCAGTTAATTGATCAATTTACTAAAAATATCCCTAGTCATGCATGTAATTAGGATTACCTAGTTTGAGTGGAGGAAAATGCATCAATGTAATTATAAATTGTACACTAGTTGAGTGTACATTTGTAGCATTGGATCAGGTGGTCAATTCCTTCATGATTTGCACAAGGAAATAGGGAATTCTCCTATTTTTTAGGGGATAATTTCCTCCAGGATTGTGTAAGGAAACATGAGGATAAAAGAGGCCTATTTTGGCTAAGTGTTGGTTAGATCAGGGGATCATAATTTTAGTGCAGGGTGTGCTTCAGGATTAAAGCAATACATTGTAATTGTTCCATATTCTCATCTAGATTAATGCAAAGTAGCAGAGGGGATTTTCCCAGTTGGGTTCCCCTGTAAATCATTATGTTCCTTGTGTTTTGATGGTTTCTTATTTCATGCATTTCTATCATGTGTTTTCGTTTCCACGTAATAGTAGAAGAAATTTTTGTCTCTTGGTTTCAGTTCGATTTCATTAGCAGTGGATTTTTTTTACATTTATACATGGCATTTGTGCTACATAAGACTACATAGAAATCTTATTCCATATCTTCTCTTATAAAAAATTCGATTTGTAGAGATTTTTCGTGCATATTCTTTTTAGTGCGGGAAAAATGTCTTTCAATGGATTGAGGCTTGAGTATGCATTGGAGGGAACCTCAAATTTTTTTTCTTGGAAAGATAGGATGGAAGCTGTCCTTGATGACAATGGAGTATGGGAATATCCACAAATTTATATTCAAAAGCTAGTGACATCAGATGCACAAGCACTCGATCAGTGGAAGAAATACACAACAAGAGCTAGGAGGATTATTATGGAGGGTGTCATAGGTCGTGTGGTTTTGAAATTGCATTGAAAGGAGACTCCTTTTGCAACGCGGAAAAATCTCATAGATATATTCTAGAGCAAAAAATGATACCAAAAAATTGGCATTGAGAGGTAAACTCAGGAGCATTCAATTGCATAAGAATGAAAACATTTCTTAGCACGTATCTAGATTCAATCAGGTTCGATATGAACTTGGAGGAGTAGGAGAAAATGTGCCAAAATCTAAACTTGTGAGCTTAACACTCCTCGACCTTCGGAAATATTGACACAAATATTAGGATTTAGTTAATGGAAGAGACAAGCTACCATATTGGGAGAGAATTTGATTTTATTTGGTGCAGGAGGAGATGAGAAGAAACACTAGAGATGATGTCACATCCACTGCAGATGAGGAAGAATGCTATGCTCAAGGTGGAAAAGGAAATAATTCCAAAGGCATGAAGGAACAAGGCGAGGAAAAATCCATCTAGAACCATGGAAAGAAGAAATACCTCAGTAAAATTAGATGCGTTCATTTACATGAGTATGGAAATTATGCAACCAAGTGTCCACACAATAAATCCAATAAGGAGTTTGCAACAACAACAAGAGGAGATGATCTTGCATCAAAATTCAAGTTAGATTTCACCCTCATTTCTTGCATGGAAACCATAGTAAGAGGGAGTGAGTGGTAGCTAGATTTTGGTGCCTCATATCATATGACATGAAGTAAGGAGTTCTTTAGTAGCAAATAGGAGAAGGAATTACAATTAAAAATATAGCTTGGATATGATGGAAGGTATATTACCAAAGGGATTCAAACTATCACCTTTATGAGAGTCGGGTTCCCAACTTCACCTATTAAAGAATGTAATGTATGTGTTGGGTCTGAAGAAAAATCTAGTTTTGGTAGCTGCACTTGAAGAAAATGGATATGATGTGTTGTTCAGTAAGAAAAAATACTATTTGAATCATGTTACTACTGGAAAATTAAAACAAATTGTTGTACAATTTAGAAATATCTACAACCTAGAGGTATATTTCACCATACATGCAGCTATACCTCTAGGAGTGAGGTGGGGCAATGTAGAGTCTTAGTCCCAGAGTTGCAAAGATTTGAGCAGGATCCATAGGAGAGAAATAGAGATTGCAATATAATCTTCTCATGTATCATTACCCTTGCTACAAGGGCCCACAATATTCAATATCAAAAGGATCAGTGTGAGTTGATGCAATCAGATCTTGGGAAACAGTTGCACTCTAATAGTAGTCAGAGACTCAGGACACAATTTGTTAGGTCCCTATATTACTAGTGTAGCCCCTTATTGTTGTTAGTGTAGCCCCATTATTGTTATTGTTGTACCCATGAAGTCCACATATTGTTATTATTGTGCCCCATAAAATCCTACTTTTGTTATTATTGTACACTTATATTATTATTGTTATTTCGGCTAGGATTATATTGTGACCCCATGGAATCCTATATATAGAAAGGAGGTTTTGTCATTTGTATCATCCAAGAATTGTTCATTTATGTAACAAAAAGGAGTATTCCCCCTCGAAGAGGTTGATTTATAAGGTGTTGATCTATCTTTTCTTCTATTTTGTGAGCTGGTTTCATAACATTTGGTATCAGAGCTTTGGATTCTAGGGTTTCACTGCTTCAAATAGGTCATCGTGGAACTTTTTTTATAAGTTTATTTCTATGAAGGTTCATAAGCTATAAAAAAAAACTCATTTGCAAAGAAATCCTGAGGAAATTCGTGTAAAAATTTCAGATCTTGATTCATAATATTTTCAGAGATATGATTTGTGGAAGTTAGGGTTTTTGCAGGCTCCCAAATTTCATCTCAGAGAAGTGAACTTGGGAAAATCATCATAAGTCTCTCTTTGAGCATCTAATTGGAATTTTTTAAAAAGTGGTTGAAATTAAATGAACTTTAGTTTCCTATGTATTGATTTCAGAGCTGAAGGAGGAAACAATGACACGTGGCACATTGTACGAGTTCGATCTACTGAACCAGTCCATAATTAGGACATTTTGGAAGATTGGACATAAATTTTCCTTGAAGAATCCAAATTAGGTTAGGTCTGTGGCATTGGAAAGAAGATTTATAGGGCTAATAAAGGACCAAAGATAAAAGCTTGGGGATTTGAAATTACAGAGATACATCAATTTCAATATCAATCTCCTCAAAATCAAGAAAAAGGTGTGTATTTTTTCTTCAAATTGCATAAGTCTTGTTTGAAAAATCAGTTTGAGGTGATTCCAAGGGCATATTGAAGCATAGATATTAGTATTGGGCTCTAAAATTATACCTAAAAATAATTCAACACCCATTAAGCCCTTAGAAGGCTCTATTATGACTCATGAAGAGGAAGAAGTGCAACATGATATATCAAAATTACAAGACCAAGTCACAACAAATTTCTCTCTCGCAAAGAGTAACAAAAAATGAAATGGAAGTTTTGAAGAAAGGCTTGGAGGCTAAGATGGATGGTTTGAAGAATGGCATGCAAGTTAATATGGATGGTGTTAGGTCTCTGTAATTTGCAATATTGGAAAATACAAACTGCAAAGCCTACATATGAACCACTTTGGGATTCTAGGATCTAGCCCTCCTGAATCCAGAGAGGGATCTCTCTATAAGTGCAAATATTGATTTATATTTTAATGCTTTTAGTGTGATATTAGGCTAGTTATTAAGAACAAGGGTTTTGTTTGGTTTTGGTTGGGCAAGGATATGATGAAGGTGAAGGAATTCTACATGAAGGGTGAAGGTGTAAATAAGTGGGAGAATGGTTCAGCTAATAAGATAGGCAAGAAGTAGCTTTAATCCATTGGGCTATGGAGTCATAGATGATTTAATTGAAACATCAAGGTTCAAGAGTGGTCCATGGGGCAAGTCATCTCACTCAAAGGATATCTTTAAGTTGATTTTATGGAATGGAACAATAAGAAATGAAGTGAGGGAAATCAAACATATGAAGAACAAAGAGTAGCCTAAGCTCAAGTAAGTACTTTGAAACTATCCTACTTTTGGCATGCACTTAATAAAATACAAAAAAGTAATCTAAGATCAGGTAAGTACTTCGAAACTATCCTGATTTTGATGTGCTTGCAATAGAAAACATTTAAAACACTTATAATAGCTTAAGATCAAGTAAGTACTTTGAAACTATCCTGATTTCAGTGTATTCAAAAGGAAAACATTCATGATAAACATAAAAAGTAGTCTAAGATAAAGTAAGGACTTTGAACCTATCCTGCTTTTGACACACTCTTAGGGAAACTTTCAAACAACCTTTGGAGAAATAACTAGAAGACAGGGCAAACCATAAACTTTCCTAGTTCAACTCTACTTAGCATGTAACAAAAATATCATTCAAGAACAATGTTTAAAGTTTAGATAGTAAGACATGGGCCCACCAACATTCCTTGACTGCTTGGACTATATTAAATCATTCTTAAATACACAAAGGAAGAAAACATAAAGATAAAGCTTATCAATGAGAGTAGGGTACTTGTAAGAGTAAATCCTAGCTCTATATTTGCTGTTCTTTATCAGAGAAAAGTGGACAGAATGGAAACATGAAGAAAAATAACAATTATAGTGAGAAACACATCACCATTGACATAGAACAGGATCCCATAAATAAGCTATTTGTATTTTATGTTCAAACCAGTTACAATCATCAAGTCTAGTAGGTTTCTACAACTTCAAACTTCTCATCTCAGCTTATGTATCTTCAATACAAACAAGGCTTCAGCAACTTCAGAAAATTATTTACATGCAACAGATATCCAGAAACCAACCCATAAATTATCTTCTACATAAGTATTTATAGAAGAAATGAAGAGGTGGGATGAAAGAAAAGATCTCTAGGCTCAATTAATACAAGTTAATGCTTCTCGGCCTTGGAGGGGCTCAACAGAGAAGATTTTTGGTATTTCCTCTGTATTAATTGGTTTTTATTAAGTATTAAGCTTCTTGGCAGTTTTTGTTGACTTTAAAACTCTTTAGGCATGCTGGCAATAACTTCGGCTGCTTTAAGAAAAAATATCACTGACTAGGAAATAACTCTGCCTTCTTCTGATTTATTGAAAGATGCAGGTGGCACTTTGGTAGCTGGAGAGGATTCAATTAGCCTATGATGTGGTAGTGGAGGCCTTTCAGACTGATATATCTCTTTGTTTTTCCTTAAAACACCTTTAATATGCTTTACCTTCGTGTTTAGGCTTAATTAGGCCTTGATCTTCATCTTTAACCATCCTTGGACTGCTGACTGTGGATTAGGCCTTTGATTCTTGAATTTGTGCCTTAAACCCTTTAAACTCTGATAAAAAATCATTAATCTTCACTTTTTATTTAATTTTAGCCTTTGACACTGATAATCTTTTTTACTTTGATGTTCACTGTGTTTTGTTGTTTTGCAGGTGCGCAGAAGGTTTACATGATATCACCGATGCTCATGAGGCAAAGGAAAAATCATAGTTTTAAACCTTGTAGATCCTATTTCTTCTTGGATAGTGGCCTATGGATCGTCATCCCTAGTTTTAACATTATGTTAAAACTATGGGAAAAACCTTTATAACCTGCAAAAAATGAACAAAAGTTAAGTAAATCCCGTGAAAAATAGGTTAAGACTGCTTTGGTCGGTTTGGGCGCGAGGTTAAGTTGGAGCCATCGATTTATATTGATCAACGGTTGAGATTGCTAGATCAAGTCATTTGGGAGAATAGAATGGCTGGCAGACGAATATGAGCGAAATTAAAAGAGAGCCGTTCGATTTGAATAATGAACGCTCAAGATTGCTCGGTGAGATGTTTTGGGAGCATATCAAACGAAGAGTGAATGGGGGATGGGATTAAAACAAGACCATCCAATCTCATAGATTGACGACTCGGATTAAATCCGAAAATAACCTTGCAGAGGAGAATAGTGGTGAGGCGGAAAACTGGCAGCGGTTCTCGTGTTTTATTTGGGTGGTAAGTGGTTTGCCCAAAAAAAATGGGATTCGATACATTGCTTGACACACATCCTTTTAAAAACCACCGGTTTCGCATTTTTTTGGGCATTAAACTCTGGGCAGAAAAACTTTGCGAAACACGACGTCCGCCGTTGGATGATCAGGTGCAGAGCCGATGGTGTGGATCGCACGTGTCGAGGGAACTGCATGGTTTAAAAGGTATGTGGGGCTCGAGGATGATGTCAGTGGCCTTTTCGTGGAACGGGTGGGTCTTTGAGTTGTCGGGTTTTATCCTGATTGTTGGATTTTTCTGACGGACGGTCATGATTTAATAAAGAGGCGAGTTTCGTTGAATGGAGGAAAGCATGGTGAGTGAACAACAGAGGGAAAGATGGCCTGATGGCCGTTGATCTGGATAGATCAACGGTTCACAATCGTTTAAATTTGAAATGTCAGGGTGATGAAAATCAAAGGGAATAAGGGTTCAGAAGAGGTTTATAGGCCTTTTAAGTGCCCGACTGTGGGGCTTCGGCCACATGGAGAAAGGGGCTAAGGAATTAAGCCCTCGGGGGCTTAAGACCTATTGTATTTCAGAAGGGTGCTTTTAGGCCCAAAAATAGTGTTTTTTAAGCCAAACTGAGGGTTTCGGTAGGTAAATGGAGGCATTTTTAAACCGAATAAAAGGGGAATATAAGGTTTAAAATGGTTTTTGGAATGATTTAGAGGTTAGATGAAGGGTTTTCAGAGGATTTTATGGAGGAAAAAGGATGAACAATGGAATTGTTTTATGAGTGAAAGGAGGGGTGAAAATGATGGAAAATGGGCTTTTTAAGCAGTCTTTCTCTTTGGTTAGCAGCAGGCTCTTTAGGATAAAGAGGGAAACAATAGCGAAGGTTAACTTAGAGGGTAAATATCATCATAAGACTTCAGGAACTCACAATTTGGACATGATTTTTTTCTTGAAGGCTAAAAAAGATTTTAGCCACCATTTGATATGACAAATTTTAATGGGTGGCTAACAGATGGAATGGAAGCTAAGATGGATGGCATGGAAGCTAAGATCGATGAAAAAATGAAAGGCAACATGGAAGACATGAAGAATGATCTAAAAGAAAACATGGAATGTTTGAAGGAAGGTTTGACAAAGTTGATACAAGAAATGATTCCTTTTGGCAAAAAGGTAGTAGAGGAAACTCATGACGAGAACAAAATAAATGTTAGTCGTGATTTAATAAAATCTAATGTTGGATTGAAGACCCACCATATTCCAAAGATCGATGTAAGTTTGATGGCAATGATCTCGTAACATGGATACTAAAAATAGAGCAATATTTTGATCTCCATAATGTGCAAAAAAAAGGTACGCATTTCAAATTTATATTTAGAGAAAAATACATTTGTATGGTATCGATGGCTTTTCTCTCGTAATTTTTTTTTCACTTGGTCAATTTTTACGGAGGAAAAGATAGCACATTATGAGGATACAAAGAGAAACACCTTCTTTATCCAATTGATAAATCTAAAACAAAAGGGTTCAAAGGTCGAGCACATTGAGGACTTCCAAAAATTGAATATAAGGGTAACTGATATTCTAGAGGAACACAATATTGATGTCTTCATAGGGACTTTAGAGGATAACATCCAACATGAAGTTTTCCTTTGGGAACCTGATTCAATGGAGAAGGAATTCAAGTTGTCAAGAAAAATTGAAAGTGAAATTATGGTGACAAGGAAGCCTACCACTCACATCTATAAAGATGGAAGTGTTGATACTCCTAGAATTCCACAACCTACAAGGTTGACACCACAACAATTGGAAGAAAAAAAAGAAAAGGTGCTTTTATACAGATGTGATAGAAAATACACTAAATTTCATAAGTGTGCTGAGAAGAAATCATTTTACATAGATTGTGAAGAGGAGGAAGAAAATGAAAAAAAAAACTTCAAAAGAAGAGGATATACACCAGGAACCAACCCTACAGAAAGAAGAAATGAGTTCGACCATATCTTGTAATGCATTGGTAGGAATTAACACTCCTCAAACTCTCTAGATAGAAGGGCATATCAAGAAGAAAAATTTAAGGGTGTTGATTGATTCAGGTAGTACCCATAATTTTATTCATTGTAAGGTAGCCAAGGAATTGAATTGTTTCCTATACCCAACACCAGAGTGTCAAGTGTTGGTTGAAAATGGAGGAATTATAAATTTCTCTAGAATGCCATAATATCAAGCTAAACACGGGGGAATATGTATTGAATAGTCCAATTCTTTCCATTCCAATGGGAGGTGTTGATGTTGTACTGGGAGTACAATGGTTATAATCTTTGGGGACGACAACTTTTAATTTTCAATAACTTTTCTTGATTTTTTTTTTCGGAAGGAAAGGAAGTTGAATTACAGGGTATCGAATGGAAGTCAGGAAATATAATAAGCTCTAATGTCATGAAAAATATTCTAAAGAAATAATAATGAGGCGTAATTACACAATTATGCTCACTAGAAGTTCCAACATTAAAATCATCATTTATTTCTCTAGATCTCCAAAAAGTCTTGGACAATCATTCCAAGGTGTTTGAAACTCCCAAAGGACTCCCATCTATTTGTGATGACGATCATGCTATTCATTTGATTCCAGGAAGTTTTCCTCCAAACATCAGGCCTTACATATATCATTATTTCCAAAAGAGCGAAATTTAACATATGATTACAGAAATGTTAGAGGCTGGTATAATTTAACCTAGTCAAAGTTCTTTCTCTGCTTCAGTAGTATTGGTGCAAAAGAAGGATGGATCATGGTGCATGTGTTCCAATTATAGGGAGCTCAATGAGCTCACTATTAAAGATAAATTCCCATTCCTGTGATTGATGAATTATTGGATGAATTACATGGAGCAATTTATTTTGCTAAGTTGGATCTCCGTTCAGGATATCATCAAGCTAGAATGAAGACTGAAGATATTCCGAAAACAACATTTCGAACTCATGAGGGTCATTATGAATTTTTGGTCATGACTTTTGGCCTTACCAATGCACGTTCTACATTTCAAGGGTTGATGGATTCAATTTTCAAGCCCTTCCTTAGAAAAATTTTGTTAGTGTTTTTGATGATATACTGATCTACAATAGGTCTTGGAAGGATCATGTTCAACATGTTGACAAGGTGCTCAAACTATTGGAGGAGAAAAAATTATATGAAAAAACATCCGAATGTTTCTTTGGAGTACAAGAGGTGGAATATCCAGGTCATATTGTATCTCAAGAGGGTGTTAAGGTAGATCCTAACAAAATTAAATCCATTAAGGAATGGAAAGTCCCCAAAACCATAAAATAGTTGTGAGGATTTCTTGGTTTAACAAATTATTATCGCAAGTTTGTTAATAATTATGGGAGAATAGTGTTGGTTCACATAGGTGGCTTATTATGGGAAACCTCTAAGCTCCTCATTCATTTGTCAACCCAGGGAAAGTCTTCTTATTTCAAGAGTGTAGGCACAATATATGCAAGTGAGATCAAATGATAGTTACTCTATATTGCTTATGAAAAGGATTATCTAATTCTCGAAGTTTAATCATCTCAAAGAGAAGTGAAATGGTATTATGCCTCTAACTACTCTATCTAGCTCAAAAGGAGAGAAACCTATGATTGAACAACATAATAATGAATTGAACAACAATATGAATGAATTGAAAAACAACTTGAATTACTTGAACAACAACTACTTATATAATTTTTGCAATGTAATTCTCTTTGCAAACTAAGTAATTGACATATTTATGCAATTGACCAAAAATTGGACGCCTTATTGTACTGAGGGAACGATATTATTCTTAGAAATAGATAACATTGAACATTAATTACTCTAAGATTCATAAAGCGATTATAAAGCTGTTGGGAGAAAATGAAAGCATCTAACAACGATAAAGCATTACTATAAACCAGAAAGCACAAATGCCAAACTATTCTGATGAAAGAGAAACTGTAACCTTATGCGTTTCTATTTTATCGAGTGGAAAGGTAATTCACAAACTACATCAGGTAATTGGACATAAATTCTGTAACTAGCACACATCACGGAAATTGGCGAGGAAACTCCAATGGGCTGGGCCCAAAGCACCATAAGTTCTAACACAATGAAAAAATAAAAAGATGATTGTTCCAAACATCAAAACTCTTTATTAAATTGAAGGGTAATACATGGATACAACTGAACAGTTCTGTCCTGATAGGTTGATTAAAGAAGGAAATTCCTATTCAACTCCCCAATCTAATTCATCCTTGGTCCTTTTAAAGGCATTTTTATGTAGTGGGATGGTATTTTCTAAATGACAGCCCGCTGGTCGTGGCTGTCGTTTGGGTTCTCGAGCTTGGATTTTTCTTTCTGCCTTCTGTCAGTTTCTGGGAGTTATTGAGATTCCGTGAGCCTCTGTCTGTCAGTCGTCTTTCGTTAATCATCGGTTCGGTTGCTCTGATTTCCTATACACAGAGATATAATAAGTCAAATTCCTCTTATAAAACGTTCCTTTTGTCGTAGCCCAATTGTCCTGATTTTCATAAATCTTCTTTTTCTTTATTGTTAAGATGAGGAATAATTCCTAAAAACGTATCATAATTCGAAGTAATCATAGGGTGAAAACATACCTTAATTTTGGCCCAACAAATAGCAGCACCTTTAACAACATTATTGAAGAAAGATGCATTTTCACGGACTCCTGAAGCAACTAAGGCCTTTGAACATCTTAAAGAGGCAATGTGCCTAGCATAAGTCTTAGCTATGCCATAATTCACAAAAACCTTTATTGTGGAATGTGATGCCTCAGGAAATGAAACTAGTGTTGTTTTAATGCAAGAGGGAAGACCCATTGCTTTTGAAAGCCGCCCAATCAAGGGAAAGTAATTACATAAATCTATTTATGAGAAGGAAATGTTGGCAAAACCACATGCACCAAATAAATGATGACCTTACCTAATGGGAAGACACTTCAAGGTAAAAATTGATCATGATAGTCTTAAATAGTTTTTGGAACAAAGTTTATCTTCAGAAGAGCAATAAAAATGGGTCACAAAAATGTTGTGTTATGACTTTGAAATCATCTACAAAAAGGGAATCTAAATGTTGTTGTAGATGCAATCTCAAGAAAGGATGAGAAGGTGAAAGCATTTATTTGTTCCATTTCTATTATCCATCCAGATTGGATAACCGAAGCAAGGGAGGAATGGAAGAATGACGAAGAAGTGTGGACGCTCATTCAAAAGTTGCAGCAATATTCCAGTACATATGATACATTTAGTTGGAAAAATGATTCCTTATGGTACAGAGACTGCTTATATCTTTGTAATAATTCCCAACTAAAATAAAATATTCTTTTGGAACTGCACACCTCTCCCTTAGGAGGACACTCAGGATTTTTAAAAACTTACCAGAGGGTGAAGAAATAATTTTTTATGGATGGAATTCAATCTGATATTCAAATTTTGTGGTGGAATGTTTGGTTTTCTAGCAAAATAAAGTTGATACATTTAAGACCCCAGGTCTACTACAATCTTTATCCATTCCAAGTCAACGTTGGGAGGAGGTTTTTATAGATTTTATCACAGGTTTACCTAAGTCTGAAGGAAAGAGTGTCATCATGGTGGTAGTTTATAGAATTACCAAGTATGAACATTTTTGTGATTATCTCATCCATTTAAAGCAAGTTCATTTGCTACTTCATTTATGGAAACAATTCAAAAGCTACATGGAAACCCAAAGATTATTGTAAGCGACGGAGATCCCATTTTCACTAGTAATTTTTGGAAAAAATTATTTTCTTGTTTGGGTACTCAACTAGCTCATAGCTCATCTTATATTCGTTGTTTTGTATCTGATAAACAAACAAAATTGGTCAAGTGGTTACCTCTAGCTGAATGGTGGTATAACGCTTCCTTCAATATAAAAATGACCCCATTTATGGCACTTTATGGATATCATCCACCGTCCATCAGATCATCTTTAAGAGAAAATTCTAAGGTTCAAGTAGTGGAAGATCACATTGAGAATTAACAAAAATTTCCCAAACTCTTAAAGGATAACCTAAATTTGGCACAAAATCGAATGAAACCACATGCAGATCAACACCGCAGTGAGAGAAGTTTTGATGTAGGAGGTTAGGTATTTTTACGGCTACAACCATACAAACAAATGTCCCTCAAGCAAGCTAATAAGGATAATATATTATCGCCAAAGTAATATGGTCCTTACAAGGTGTTGAAAAAGATTGGTACTATGGGATACAAATTGGAGCTTCCTGCTTCTTCTCGAGTGCACCCAGTTTTCCACGTTTCATGCTTAAAGAAGGTTATAGGGGACAAACTTCCAGTTCAAACAATATTTCCAGAACTTGATGAGGAAGGAAAAATCATATTAGAACCTGAAGCATCCACTAAAACAAGAAATCGACAGCTACGAAATCAATCAATTTCAGAGTATCTCATCAAGTGGAAGAACATACCCATTGAAGATTCCACATGGGAGGATGAGAATTTTATACAAAAGCATCTAGAGGTACTCAAGCATTGAGGACAACAATTTTTTGAAGGAGAGGGGCATGTTAGGTCCCTCTATTACTAGTGTTGTTCCTTATTGTTGTTACTATAGACACCTTATTGTTATCGTTGTACCCTTGTAGTCCCCATATTGTTATTATTGTACCCCATAAAAGCCCACTATTGTTATTGTTGTGCCCTTACATTATTATTGATAAGTCGACTAGGATTATATTGTGACCCCATCGACTCTTATATAAAGAAAGGATGTTTTTTCATTTGTATCATCCAACAATTGTTCATTTATGTAATGTAAAGGAGGTTTCCTCCTTGAAGAGGTTGATTTCTAAGGCATTGATATATCTTTTCTTCTATTTTTTGAGTTGGTTTCATAACACAATTGCAGCTCATAGACACAATTGATTCAATAATTTGGATGCTTCTTAGTTTCACTTGTTGCAATAGAAACAAAAATAGTGAGAGGGAGTTGTGTTACAGTATATTCCTAGAGGAGACAGATTGGGGTTGTGCATAACCCTTTTCTTGCTAAGAGGGAGTGTTGGAATTGTAGCAATAAAATACTTCATTTGACTTGTGCCATAGTCAAATGGAGAAATTCGATTTTCCACATTAGCTGGATGACTTGGATTGCAGTTAGTTGGAGTTACATGGCCTTGTCTCCAAATTAAGTCGGTAAATTCGAGTTATAGGCTAGAAGTAGAGTTGAGCATGGGTTAATTGCTAAAATTTAGCAATCTAGTGGAGTTATTGTTAGTTAATATCAATTAACTGAGCTCTAGTTTTTAGTGGAGTCAGTAGGAGTTTAGTTGAGTGGTTATAAAAATTATTAACTCACTGATCTCTTAGTTAACTAATCAATTTACAAAAAATAACCCTAGTCATGCATTGTTAGGTCCCTATATCACTAGTATAGTCCCTTATTATTGTTAGTGTAAACCCCTTATTGTTATTATTGTACCCTTGTAACCCCCATTTTGTTATTATTGTGCCCATAAATTATTATTGTTAGGTCGGCTAGGATTACATTGTGGCCCACTAGGATTACATTATGGCCCCATGGACTCCTATATATAGAAAGGAGGTTTTGTGAATTGTATCATCCAAGAATTGTTCATTTATGTAATGTATTGGAGGTTGACCCCTTGAAGTGGCTCATTTCTAAGGCGTTGATATCTCTTTTCTTCTCTTTTTGGAGCTGGTTACACAACATTTGGTATCAGAGCTTTGGATTCTAGGGTTTCACTGCTCCAAACAGGTCATCGTGGAATTTTCGCTATAACGTTTTTTCTACGAAGGCTCAGAAGCTGAAATTTTTAGGGTGCGAAGCTGAAATCCTGAGGAAGATTGTCTAAAAATTTTAGAGCTTGGTTCGCAATATTTTCGGAAGATATGATCTGTGGAAGTTAGGTATTTTTTCAGGCTCCTAAACAGGTCATCGTGGAATTTGCGCTATAACTTTTTTTCTACTGAGGTTAAGAATATGAAATTTTTATAGTGCAAAGATGAAATCCTAAGGAAACTCGTCAAAAAATTTCAGAGCTTGGTTCGCAACATTTTTGGAGATATGATCTGTGGAAGGTAGTGCTTTTTCAGGCTCCTGAATTTCATCTCAAAAAGGTGATCGTGGGAAAATTTCAATAACTCTCTCTCTGAGCATCGGATTGGAGTGCCGTAAATAGTGGTCACAAGTACACGGACTTTAGTTTCTTAGCTATCAATTTCAGAGGCAAAGGACAAAACAGTGACATGTGGCAAGTCGTACAAGTTCACTATACTGAACCAGTCCATAATTAGGTCATTGTGGGAGATTGGACATAACTTCGTCTTGGAGAATCCAAATCAAGTTAGACCTATGGCATTCAAAAGAAAATTCAGAGGGCTACTTCAATGCTGAATTTCAGATATTGAAGAGCCTCAATCACAAAGATAATACAATTTCAATATCGAGCTCCTCAAAAGCAAGTAAAAGGTGTGTATTTTTTTTTTCCGAATTGCATAAGTCTTTGTTTGAAGAATCAAGTTGAATTGATTGCAAGGGAATATTGTAGAATATATATCCTTATGTCCAAAAGAGTGAAATTGAAGGTATGATTGCATAAATGTTAGAGGCGGGTATAATTCAACCTAGTCAAAGTTCTTTCTCTGCTCCTGTAGTATTGGTACACAAGAAGGATGGATCATGGCGAATGTGTCCGGATTATAGGGAGCTCAATAAGCTCACCATTAAAGACAAATTTCCCATTCCTGTGATTGATGAATTATTGGATGAATTACATGGAGCAATTTATTTTACCAAGTTGGATCTTCGTTCAGGATATCATCAAATTAGAATGAAGATCGAAGATATTCCAAAAAAAACATTTCGAACTCATGAGGGTCATTATGAATTTTTGGTCATGCCTTTTGGCCTTACCAATGCACCTTCTACATTTCAAGGGTTGATGAATTCCATTTTCAAACCCTTCCTTAGAAAATGTGTGCTAGTATTTTTTGATGGTATACTAATCTACAGCAGGTCTTGGAAGGATCATGTTGAACATGTTGACAGGGTGCTCAAACTATTGCAGGAGAAACAATTATATGCAAAAACATCCAAATGTTTCTTTGAGTACAAGAGGTGGAATATCTGGGTCATATTGTATCTCACGAGGGTGTTAAAGTAGACCCTAACAAAATTAAAGCCATTAAGGAATGGAAAGTCCCCACAACCATAAAGCAGCTGCGAGGATTTCTCGGGTTAACAGGGTATTATCGCAAGTTTGTTAAGAATTATGGGAGAATAGCAGCACCTCTAACAACATTATTGAAGAAAGATGCATTTTCATGGACTCCTGAAGCAACTAAGGCCTTTGAACGTCTTAAAGAGGCAATGTGCCTAGCACCGGTCTTAGCTACACCAGACTTCACAAAAACCTTTTTTGTGGAATGTGATGCCTCAGGAAATGGAATTGGTGTAGTTTTAATGCAGGAAGGAAGACCCATTGCTTTTGAAAGTCGTCCAATAAAAGGAAAGTATTTACAGAAACCTATTTATGAGAAGGAAATGTTAGCAATATTGCATGCACTAAATAAATGGTGAACTTACCTAATGGGAAGACACTTCAAGGTAAAAATTGATCATGATAGTCTTAAACACTTTTTGGAACAAAGAATATCTTCAGAAGAGTAGCAAAAATGGGTCACAAAGATGTTGGGTTATGACTTTGAAATAATCTACAAAAAGGAAAGCTTAATGTTGTTGCAGATGCACTCTCAAGAAAGAATGAAGAGGTGGAAGCATTGCTTTGTGCCATTTCTATTATCCAACCAGATTGGACAACCGAAGCAAGAGATGAATGGAAGAAGGAAAAAGATGTATGGACACTCATTCAAAAGTTGCAGCAAGATCCTAGTACATCTGATACATTTAGTTGGAAAAATGATTCCTTATGGTACAAAGATCGTTTATATCTTTGTAAGAATTCCCAACTAAAACAAAATATTCTTTTGGAATTGCACACTTCTCCTTTAGGAGGACACTCAGGATTTTTAAAAACTTATCACAGGGTGAAGAAAGATTTTTTTGGGATGGCCTTAAATCTGATATTCAAAATTTTGTGGCGGAATGTTTGGTTTGCCAGCAGAATAAAGTGGAGACAATTAAGACCCCGGGACTTCTACAACCTTTATCCATTCCATGTCAACGTTGGGAGGAGATTTCAATGGATTTTATCACAGGTTTACCTAAGTCTGAAGGAAAGAGTGTCATCATGGTGGTAGTTGATAGACTTACCAAGTATGCACACTTTGTGCATTATCTCATCCATTTAAAGCAAGTACAGTTGCTACTACATTTATGGATAGAATTCAAAAGCTACATGGAAGCCTAAGGGTTATTGTGAGCGACAGAGATCCCATTTTTACTGGAAATTTTTGGACGGAGTTATTTTCTTGTTTGGGTACTCAATTAGCTCATAGCTCATCTTATCATCCTCACTCTGATGGTCAAACTGAGATAGTAAATAAATGTTTGGAAGGATATCTTCGTTGTTTTGTATCTGATAAACAAACACAATGGGTCAAGTGGTTACCTCTCGCTGAATGATGGTATAACACTTCCTTCCATACTGCAGCAAAAATGACCCCATTTATGGCACTTTATGGATATCATCCACCATCCATCACATCATATTTAAGAGAAAATTTGAAGGTTCAAGCAGTGGAAGATCACATCGAGCATCAGCAAGAAGTTCTCCAACTCTTAAAGGATAACCTGAATTTGGCACAAAATTGAATGAAACAATAGGCAGATCAACATTGCAGCGAGAGAAGTTTTGATGTAGGAGATTGGGTATTTTTACGGCTACAACCATACAAACAAATGTCCCTCAAGCAAGCTAAGAAGGATAATAAATTATCGCCAAAGTACTATGGTCCTTACAAGGTGTTGCAAAAGATTGATACTATGGCATACAAATTGGAGCTTCCTGCTTCTTCGCGAGTACATCCAGTTTTCCATGTTTCATGCTTAAAGAAGGTTATAGGTGAAAATCTTCCAGTTCAAACAGTATTTCCAGAACTTGATGAGGAAGGGAAAATCATATTGGAACCTGAAGTAGTCATGGAAACAAGAACTTGACAACTACGGAATCGATCAATTTCAGAGTATCTCATCAAGTGGAAGAACTTACCCACTGAAGATTCTACATGGGAGGATGAGAATTTTATGTAGAAGCACCCAGAGCTACTCAAGCGTTGAGGACAACACTTTTTTGAAGGAGAGGGGCATGTTAGGTCCCTATATTACTAGTATAGTCCCTTATTGTTTTTAGTGTAACCCCCTTATTGTTATTATTGTACCCTTGTAACCTCCATTTTGTTATTATTGTGCCCTTAAATTATTATTGTTAGGTCGGCTAGGATTACATTGTGGCCCACTAGGATTACATTATGGCCCCATGGACTCCTATATATAGAAAGGAGGTTTTTTGAATTGTATCATCCAAGAATTGTTCATTTATGTAATGTATTGGAGGTTTCCCACTCGAAGTGGCTCATTTCTAAGGCATTGATATCTATTTTCTTCTCTTTTTGGAGCTGGTTACACAACATGCATGGAATTCAAATTTCCTAGTTAGAGTGGAGGAAAAGGAAATATTATAATTATAAATTGTATACTAGTTGAGTGTACAGTTGTTTCATTGGATCAAGTTCTAGATTCCTCCAGGATTTGCGCAAGGAAATAATGAATTCTCCTATTTTTAAGGGGCCAATTTTCTCCAGTATTTCACAAGGAAATAGGAGGATAACAAAGGCATATTTTGGATAACTGTTGGTGTTAAGAATGATGGACCTGCCAACATTAAAATGGGTCTCCCCGATATGTGGTCCCAATTATACCTCACACTGTTTGGGATAGGATCCACATCCATAATATGATCCACTTATCATTTTCTTAAAGGTTTCCTTGGCTCTAGCTATCAAAAAGAGAGAGGATCACATATGTGCCTTTGAAAAGCAAGTGAGTGTGTTTGGTGAGTGTTCAATTGTAGATGTGTTCAGATTCTTCTACGCCAAAGGGGAAAAAAAGTGAACCTCTAAGAGAGAGGTAATAGTACCACCCTAGTAGAGACACACTCAAACAAGAAAGGTCCATCTAACATCTAGAGGAATAGTCCATAAACATGCGATGGTCATTGCAACCATTACAACACATTCTCAATATAAGCATTAAAATAAATGAAATAGTTCATCTACTTTAGTACAAGTCAAAACAAACATGAATCACAAGAAATCATAGAACAATCTTACAAATATTCGTAATCCATGCATGAAGAATGTGTTGGCCATCAAGCTTCATATATTAAGTAAAAGTCCCACGACGCATGTATACAATGAACACCATTATCTCTAAAAGTGGAGTGTTGGAGCCACTACTTTCTCCGCAAAAGAACTAGATTGTCTCTCTGATGCCTTGTGGGAGGCGCCTAGGTGAAAATTCCTTTTATTGTACAATGAGGGTGTATATATAGCCAATGGGGTGATCCTTAACCTCCCTTGTGACTCTTTGACTACCCCTATGACTATTTGACTTCCCTATGACTTTTTGACTTTACATGACTCTTCATTTGTCCTTTGGATTTCCAATTTACAATACATTTTTGAATAATAATTTACATAATCCAAAAAAATGATGTGGCATATGATGAATCATGACATGACATGACATAACACTGAAGAGATGGACTACAAAATGACATGGAAATTTCAAACCATTCTTTGGTGCTACTTGCTATATGTCTTCTTGATAATGATATCTTTTCCACCTCCATATGGATTTAG
Organism: Pinus albicaulis; assembly: GCA_034641835.2. Classification (NCBI taxonomy): domain Eukaryota; kingdom Viridiplantae; phylum Streptophyta; class Pinopsida; order Pinales; family Pinaceae; genus Pinus; species Pinus albicaulis. The sequence goes on from CM076581.1 coordinate 110,443,364, forward strand.
AGATGAGGAGTCTTTAGTGTTATCATGTCTTGAGTTGTGGCCACAAAATGATGTTCATTTTCTTTCTCCTTATCAATAAACTTACATATTCATATACAAAGGTGTATTATAGCATATTCTCCTTCTCCATGTCCTTATTCATCATCTTGTCATAACATGATAGAGTAACTACATCTGCAATTCACTCATGACAAGATGACATGAATACGATAAATCCCTAGTATAAGGTGCCGGATGATGATCCACTGACTGAGCCAAAACTGGGTGGAAGGATGAATATAGGCTTAGTGAGTACGCAATTGTGCAGCTCAAGTAGTCACGGGTCAGGCCTAAGCCTTGAGACTACCAATGCGTAGTTCAGGCTGGACTGTGCTTGAAGAGTGCACATTTGGGGAGCTTAGGGAGACAAGATTTGGGATTGAGCACTGATTTTTAATACTCCGCAGTTCTAGAAGGTAGAAGAGACCAGATTATTGTGCACTTCAGGAGCTTAGGGTTGAGGCTCGAGCCTTGAGACTACGCAATGCACATTTTTGACTAGGAAAGAGAGAGAGATTGTGAAATTTTGGAGGTTATAAACTGAGCTTTAGCACTGTGATTGCATAGTGCGAAATATTTGAGGGCCATGAATTTCCAAGAGGAAAGGTTGCAGCTTGAGGGTTGAGACTATGAAATGCGCAGTTCAGGAAGGTTGGATGAGGCTAGGTTTCCCGGTTGGGAAGTTTTCCAAATTTGGCTAAGTGTGGAATTCATGTAGATGATGTGAACAATGAAAAGACTTGATTGTGATCACACACTTATAAAACTTGACGAAACATGTTTTCATGGTAATACCAACTCATTTACAAAGATATTAACCCTTGAAGTCACCAGAACTAGATCTCGTGCAATGTTTGAAACTCCCCATGCTAAAAGACGACACTTTGATTTTATTGCAAATGGGACAAAAACACTTCGAGAAAACACCTGAAATAAGTCTTAATTCTTACGAAAACAATATGCAAGGTAAAATTAGGCTCTGAAATTTGAGTGTGGGCCAAAATTTTAGAGGGTGTTGTAGTAGCGACAACACTTGGCGACATATTGGTAGAATTCCATCTTCTTTGTCTAGGTTTATTATTTTGTGGAGGGTCTAGTTCTTCGGGGAGTCTTGATTCATCATGCAGATCACTTTAGCTTAGCCACTTAACCCACAGATAATAATAGTCCCCTAAGTCCCTTCTCGGTTAAACACAAACATAAGTTCAATAATATCGCAATGTTTCGAATCAAGAAAGGGTAGTATAGTTTGCGAGATTTAGGTTTTTAGAGTATAATATTTCATCTCTAGTGTTGTTCCACTGCCAGTAGGACTAGAAATTACCCCGATGGATTCACTACGGTAATACAAATATTTCTCCATTGCCAGCGAGCTTGGAAAATACCACGACAAAGTTGCTTGATTCACCTTCCTGAGCAAGAAGCCTTTCTCTTCTTTAACCTTTATTTATATATTTTATACATGAATGTGCATAGGCAATTATTCATTTCATGGGCAGGAGAGGGATCTCGACTTATTGAGAGCATATGAGGTTTTTTCTTCGCAGAAGCATATAAATACCTTTGATTTAGGTTTTCTCGTTTATATTTTCCCCTTTTTTTATTTTAAATGATTGGATAAGGTGAAAACACTCAAAAATGAAGAACCAAGTACATGCGTAAGGTTTCAAGAATAGACACAAGTATCATGGTTCAACACAAAACTCTCCTTAGAGAAGGATCATATTTTTCATCATAAAATCCTTGACCAAAGGATGTAACCCAAAACAAAGAAGGAGGACCGAAGGTTAGCCAAATGTTTTAGTGTCACAAGACTCTTTTCAACTTAGCCACATGCAAAAAAGCCATAAAACACGTTCACACATGATGCTTATTTACATAAACGAAAATGAAAAACGCAAGACAAAGCAAAACAAAAAAACAAGAAAAAAAATTATGTACATAAGGTATGTACGATCCTAGACCATCAATGAAAATGTTATTTTAAATCTTGGCCATTAACCTGAACAGAGTCAATATTCTCGTCTAAAGATTGAAGATGATATGTGTGTTTGCCAAGATTCTCATGTAATGTGAACAATTCAATCCATAGGGATTGGAACTTAGTATGTTTACCTTTTCCTTCGTGGGCTTTGTATGTTGAATTCCAACAAGAAATTGTAGCACCTACACTAGTGTGGGACCAGGAGGTCCAAGCAACACCTACACTAGTGTGGGACCAGGAGGTCTTAGCAACGCCTACACTGGTTTTGGGCTAAATTTGGTGCAGTGTCTATTTTAATTTTCCCTTAATTAAAATGGAAAATAAGATGTAATCTTATCTCATAATCACTTGTAATAGTTAACTGAGTGTGATAAACTCAGTTAGCTCATGAATTTCGAGTTGAGGGTAGTTGGTGAGGCATGTAGAGTAATTATAGTTATAATAGAGTTAAAAGTGCAATTGGTGCATTAGTTTAATGCACATGTAATAAATTAACTTAGTTAAGTGATTTAAAGTCAACTGTGCTAGTTGTAACTATTTGTTTCACTAGTGAGAGATCAAGTGAATTAAATATTATTTAATTCACAATTAGTGATCTGCCATGCAACTGATGAAAGGGATATGTTAACTATCAGTTGTAGGATTATCGGGTTGCACCCATGCAGCCAAACACCCATTGGATTGACCACGATCCTTGCACAACAAAGGAAGGCCAAAATTCATAAAGAATAGGGATTGCATTCCACATGAATTGCGTAAGAAAGACAGGCTGTTTAGAGGTTGAGAATTGGCCAAGTGTTGGTTAGTTTTGTCTAGGAAAGTGTGAGACAATTAACTAAGTACATGCGACTCTTGTAAGAAGAGTGTATTGTAATTGTTTCATGTATCCATGCTGAATATATAATAGAAGATAGTGGGGTTTTGAGCAGCAATATTTCCTTGGGAAATTATCTATGTTGTGGTTTGATTGATTCTTCTTTGCTTCATGTGATTGGAAATTGTGTTTTAATTTCCGCAATTGATTTGTAGAAGTGATTCAATATATATATTTAGTACAACGTTAGATTGGATTGAATCCATGATATACATATTATTTTTATAATTTTTACATGGTATAAGAGCACAGGAAATCACAATAGTGGAGGAGGAGCTGATTTTGTGGCTAAATAGAATTTGAAATTGCAGAAGACTTTCTTGGTGCTACAGGTGATTCAGTATTGAAATGGCTTTCAATGGCTTGAAATTGGAGTATGCACTCGAGGGAAGATCTAACTATATTGATTGGAAAGACAGGATGGAGGCATTACTGGAGGACAATGGATTGAAGGAATTCATGGACAATGATGTTCCCAAACCTGTTGTGACAGATGTTTCAAATTTTGATGCATGGTAAAAGAAACTTGCAAAGGCGAGGAGGATATTACTGGAGGGAGTACGAGACCACATTGTCTCAAGTATCCATGGAAAAGCCACACCATATTCAATATGGAAAGCTTTTACAGATCTATTTTAGAGAAAAAATGATAACAAGAATTTGTCACTGAAAGATAAACTCAGGAAGATCAAGATGGAGAAAGGCGAAACCATGCCAAAATATTTAACAAAGTTTGTCCAATGTTGGGATGAGCTTGTGAGCATTGGCATTACTATCGCTGATGATGATTTGGTGAGCCTAGCTCTTCTATGATTTCCCAAGAGTTGGCATAGTTATAAGGACTTTGTAAATGGAAGGGAAAAGCTTCTAGATTGGGAACGAATTTGGTCGGATTTGGTGTAAGAGGAGTTTAGACGGAATACCAAAGATGGATCTTCATCTAAGAATGAAGATGAAGAATATTGTGCCTTGGATGCCAAGGCAAAGAATGGGAAAGGAAATAAATTCCATTCCATATCCGAATCCGGTAAAGATGGAAAAAAGCATGACATGTTCAGAGTTAAGTGTTTTCACTGTCACGAGCATGAGCATTATGTCACTGACTGTCCACAAAAGAAGAAGAACAAGAAGGCTCCAGGATCTGTAGTTGGTGAGGCTTTGGCCTCACAATTTGAGCTTGAGTTATCTCTCATTTCATGCATGGTGTTAAGTGCAATGGGATTGGTGTGGTATTTTGATAGTGGTGCATCCTTTCACATGACAAGAGACAAAGAAAGTTTCAGTAGCTTGGAGGAGAAGGAATTCCAGATGCATATCGAAATGGGTGATGAAGGGTGATACAATGCTACTGGGATTGGTACCATTAACTTCTAGAGACAGTCAGGTAAACCCCTTCAATTAAAATATGTAATGCATGTACCAGGCTTGAAGAAAAATTTATTCTTAGTTTCAATGTTGGAGGATAGAGGCTATGATGTTGTTTTCAGTGAAGGAAAATATTTCCTACGATACAAATCAACAAGACAAGCCAAGAATATTGGGATTCGAGTTAAGAATATCTATAAACTTGATGTAGATGGTTGTGCATCATTGATGGGTAAGGCAGAAAAAGTGGTGAGCCAGGATGAGGGTGAGCTATGGCACTGGAGATTGGGCCATATTCACCACGGAGCCTTAAAAGTCATGCAACAGATTTCTATGGTTATTCCCAAGGGTACACTTGTGCAGTCAGACACATGCAAGGGATGTACTATGGGAAAATATGAAAAGGCCACCTTTCATGAGAAGGAGAACCGAGCCTCGGGGATCCTGGAGAGAGTTCACTCAGACGTGTGTGGACCATTCTCTACTGCTTCAAAAACAAAGAATAAGTACTATGTGATATTTGTTGATGAATTTTCTCGAAAGTGCTGGATCTACTTGATGCAGAAGAAAGATCAGACATTCTCAAAGTTTCTTGAGTTCAAAGAACTAGTGGAGAAATACATGGGGAAGAATGTGAAGGCTCTTAGGAGAAAAAATGGTGGTGAGTACATCTCCAATGAATTAAATTAATTTTGCAGCAAAGAAGGAATTCAGAGAACACTGATTGCGCCTCATAACCCACAACAAAATGGTAAAGAAAGTAACAGTAGTAGAATTGTGGGGCACAATGTATGTTGCATGTCTGTACTATATCACAGAATTGATCGGAGGCATGTGGCAATGGTATTTGACAACTGCTATCTCATAGGACAGTACTACAAGTGCACCATAAGAGGCTTTTACTAGTAAGAAACCTGATGTTTCACATTTTAAGATTTTTGTCTCATCTATTTATGTGCATGTGACCAAAGATGCCAGGAAGAAGCTAGAAACAACAATTGAGATTGGGAGTTTTGTGGGTACACTGATACTCTGCATAACTATCGGGTGTATTTTCCAAACAACAGAATGACTGTTGTGCGGCGTGATATAAAATTTGATGAGGAGAAATCCATGTGATTGTCCCTTGAGAGGGAGTTGGATTTGAATGTAGAAGAGGAACTCTTGCTTCCAAAGGACGAGCCTCAAGATGTGGAGCAGCCACATGCAGAGGATCATGTAGTGGCAGAAAACACTCATGCAGAGCCATCCACCAGAATTGGTAGAAGTTGCACCACAGAAGCTGATAGATTGAGACTTGATGCAACATAGAATGTAGGAGCCTCTACTTCACTGCCCAGATAGAGACAATCTCTATACATGTTTACTATATACATGGTTCTTATGAGCAATTGTATTGTGACATAACCATCTTCCTTTCAGGAGGCAGTGCAAAAACTAATTTGGTTTGATGCAATGGTGGAGGAGTATAACTCCATTGTCAAGAACAATGAATGGGAGATTGTCCCAGGATCGGTTGGTAAATCAGTGGTTGGATCTAGATGGATCTACAAGGTAAAACAAGATGTTGATGGGAGTGTGGAGAATTACAAGGCTAGATTTGTGGCTCAGTCATGAGGTACTCTTCCATTAGATCTATTCTTTCTTTCTCAACGCAGTTGGGGTGGCACATTCATCAAATGGATGTTAAAACTACGTTTCTCAATGGATTTATTGAGGAATAAGTGTATATAGAGCAACCATAAGATTTTGAGATCTTTGATAGTGAGTCACATTTGTATGACTCAAGAGAGAACTGTATGGGCTGAAGCAAGCACCCTGTGCTTGGTACACTCAGATTGACAGCTATTTCACCGGGTTGGGCTTCACCAAAAGTGAAGCTGATGCAAACCTGTACCATATTGTGGTTTATGGTAAGCTCTTGATTATCGTAATTTATGTTGATGATCTAATTTTGATAGGTGATGAGCAGCTGATACACTCATGCAAGGAGGATCTTTCAAGGGAGTTCAAAATGAAGGACATGTGACTCCTTCATTATTTCATTGGTTTGGAAATATGGCAGTGAGATGGTGAAATTTTTGTTTCTCAAGGCAAGCATTCCAAAGAGATACTGGGTAAGTTTCACATGGAGAGATGTAAACCCATGGACACTCCTCTTCCAGGAAATTGGAGGAAATATGATGCTACTTCTGGAGAAGCAGGGGATGCTACTGTCTACATTCAGTTAGTTGGTTCACTGATGTACTTAGTGAACATCGGACCATATATTTGCTACGTAGTTAACCAGATGAGTCAAGCTATGGTTAAGGCGACCAAGCTCTTTTGGAAGGTGGGGAAGCATGTCTTGAGATATATCCATGGCACTACAGAGTATGGATTATGGTACAAACAGATAGAGGGAGTGAAGCTTCAAGGCTTCATGGATGCAGATTGGGCAGTGAGTCCATCAGACAGAAAGGGCACATTAGGAGGGATCTTCAACATACGATCAACAATATTTTCTTGGTACAGCAGGAAGAAGCGATCTGTGACACTCAGTTCAGTGGAGGCAGAGTACATGGTAGCAAGTCAAGCAGCATGTGAGGCCATCTGGATGAGAAAGATCTTGGTTGGTTTTTTTGGTTCTCAGATGGATCCGACATTGATACATTGTGATAACCAGAGTTGCATTAAAATCTCTGTGAATTCTGTGTTTCATGATAGGTCCAAGCACATAGAAATCTGGTACCACCATCTCAGATATTGTGTGTAGAGGCACATAATTTTACTTCGGTACATTCCCATAGAAGACCAGGATGCAAATATTCTGATGAAGGTGCTCACCAGGAGAAAATTTGAATAACATAGAGGCAGGATTAGGGTGAAGGATAATACCTTTCTTGTTGAGAGGGAGTGTTTAAGTCCAAAAAGAAATTGAAGCACCTACACTAGTGTGGGACCAAGAGGTCCAAGCAGCAACTACACTAGTGTGGGACTAGTAGGTCTTAGCAACACCTACATTGGTGTGGGCTAAATTTGGTCCAGTGTCTATTTTAATTTTCCCTTAATTAAAATGGACAATAAAATGTAATCTTATCTCATAATCACTTGTAACAGTTAACTAAGTGTGATAAACTCAGTTAGCTCATGAATTTCAAGTGGAGGGTAGTTGGTGAGGCATGCAGAGTAATTATAGTTGTAACAAAGTTCAGAGTGCAGTTGGTGCATTAGCTTAATGCATGTGTAATCAATTAACTTAGTTAAGTGAGTTAAAGTCAATTGCACTAGTTGTAACTATTTGTTGCACTAGTGAGAGATCAAGTGAATTAAATATCATTTGATTCACAATCAACGATTTGCCATGCAACTGATGATTTACTATTATTATCTGCATGCATGTCAGTTCCAGTGGAGACCCAGTTGAGATATAGCTGAAAGGGATGTTAACTATCAGTTGTAGGATTATTGGTTTTCACCCATGCAACCAAACACCCATTGGATTTCCCATGATCCTTGCGTAGTCAAGGAAGGCCAAAATTCCTAAATAATAGGGATTGAATTCCACATGAATTGTGCAAGAAAGGCAGGATGTTTAGAGGTTGAGAATTGGCTAAGTGTTGGTCAGTTTTGTACAGGACAGTGTGAGAAAATTAGCTGAGTACAAGAGAATCTTGTGAGAAGAGTGTATTGTAATTGTTTCAGGTATCCATGCTGAATATACAATAGAAGATAGTGGGGTTTTGAGTAGCAAGCTTTCCCTTGGAAATTATCTGTGTTGTGGTTTGGTTGATTCTTCTTTGCTTCATGTGATTGATGATTGTGTTTTAATTTCCACAATTGATTTTTAGAAGTGATTCAGTATCTAGATTCAGTACATTGTTAGATCATATTGAATCCATGATATACATATTGTTTGTATAATTTATACACTGTCCCACTTTAATTCTAGGTCACCCAAACTAAATTCATTTTTCTGTGCAAGATTTCTATCAAACCACCTCTTGATATGACTCTGGTGCAAAGAAAATTTCTCTCTAGCATTCTATATTTCTTCCTACAACTTGTGGAGGGTGTCTATCCTACTCTGAACCAATGAGCATGGATTTCCCTAGGATTCTTGTGAAATTTTAAGGGAAGGCAACTAAATGTTCGAGGGTAGGATGGATTCTTTCCCGTACACCAAGAATTAAGGAGACATATTCAGAGAAGGTTTAGGTTTGAATCAGTCAAGCCATAAGGCATTCACCAAACCAGAGTGCCACATCCTATGTTTAGAGAAAAAGATATTCTTAATGATGTGCATGAGGTTCTTATTGGTAGGCTCAACAAGACCATTTCCCTGTAAATAGTAATTAGTAGAATGTTTTAATAGAATACCATTTTTAAATTCAAAGTCATATAATCTTAATGATGAAAATTACGTTTTGTTGTAAAAAACAAGGGAAGTCGGAATGCCAAACCTATAGATGATATTCTTCTTGAGGAAGTTGATGGCTTCCGAATCGTTCACTTGTTTGAGTGGAACCACTTCTTTCCACCACGCAAAGTAATTCATGGAAGTGAGAATATAGTGGTGTTGCTTCGATCAATGTGGAAAAATCTCATCGATGACATCTAAACCTCATTATTGAAATGGTTCTTCCACGATGATAGGTTGTAGTGGAGCGATTGACTTATTTCCTTGACTGAAACACTTTTGACAAACCGAGAAATTGTGGGCATATGCGTTAGCATATTTGAATAATGTGGGCCAATAAAAAATGACCTGCATGAATTTTTGCCCTGTAGTGTCACCTACAAAGTGCCCCCTGACTGGTCCATTGTGGAGGTCACGTAACACCTTTTTTGAATCATGTGCTTCCAAGAATGTGAGTAATACTCCATTATGGTGCTTTCTGAAAAGCACCCCATGCACTAACTAGTAATATAATGCTTTCAACTTGACTGCCATCTTCTTCCATGTAGATTAGTGAGAGGGAAAAGTGCCATGCTCAAGATATTGGCGCACATCAATGTACCAAGAGTTTGAGATAGTAGTGGGGGTGGTTCACTCAACATTTTACATCTCTATTTCCTGCTCCCACCCAGGTGGATCATCTTATTTTGCATTCACCACTTCTACTGATAGCCAACATAGACCATGGCCCTTAATAATGTGAACTAGCTTAAATTCTAGATCATAATCTTGTAAATTAGTCATCCAATTCGTTTTTCTCTCACCAATATCTTGTTGTACAAACAATGATCTGAATGTTGGGTGTGACACAAAGATAATACAATGATTTTTCAAAAGATAGGGCCAGAAGTGCTTCACCGCCTTATATAGTCCATACTCCTATTTATCGATGGTGGCAAGTTAAGTTTAGGTCCTTTTAGGCTAGCACTCATAAAAGATATTGGCGACTCATCATTCTGATTGTATTTTTGTATAAGCTCAATGGAATGATAAGTATCATAAGCAAAGGTGTAGAGAAACAATTCCTTATTGAAATTTGGGTAGTGTAAGGCCGGTGCTTCTGCGATTGCTTGCTTAATATGGGAGAACACATATTTTTCCCTTTTGTCCCACTTGTAAACTTCATCCTTTCCACACCATTTCCTGCATAGGTTTCACAATTTGAGCATAATCAAAGATGAACTTGCGGAGAAAGTTGATATTCCAAAAGAAGGATTGCATGGCTTTCTTATTCACTGGGAAGAGAATCTACATAATATACCTGACCCTTTCAAGTTATACCTTAATGCCACTCTTCAATATAACATGGCCCAATAGCTTTCCCTCAGACACTGCAAAAATGATCTTATTGGGATTAAGAGTCATCTCGTAGTTTTGACATTGCTCAAATTTTTTCTTTAGATGGTGTGGGTGGTTAGATCTCTTCTTTGAAAACACCATGAAATCATTAAGATACACCACCACTCTTTGAATGATCATACCACGAAATGTGATGTCCATCACACGTTGAAATGTTGTACCAAAATGGATTAGACCAAAAGGAATTCTTTTGAATGCGAATGTGCCCCACTTCCTTCGAAATGTAGTTTTAAGTTTGTCAGGCTCTGAGACTAAAACCTGGTTGTAGCCTAAGAATCCATCAAATAAATAAAACATTTTTGACCTTGATACTGTTTGTAATATCTGTTCCATCGTTGACACAAGGTAATTGTTTTTGTCCAAGGCATGATTGAGATTTTTGAAATCTGCAAACAAGCATATTTTCCTAGACTTCATCCTTACTGGGACCAGATTAGACACCCATGTTGAATGTCACACTTTGTAAATGATCCAAGAATCCAAAAGTTTCCTTAACTCCTTTTGAATCAAGGGCTCAAGCATCAGATAAACCTTTTGTAACTTTTGCGAAAAAGGCTTGGCCCCTTCCTTAATTGGGATAACATGTTATATTATCCGTGTGTCGTAAGTTTTGAGCTCATCATATGTCCACGCGAAAAAATATTGGTACTACTTGAATAAGTGGATAAAGGATTTCTGCTCTTGTGGTGTGCAACAAGTATCGAGATTAATAAACTTCAAATCTTTCTCTATTCCAAGATTGATTTGATCATGCGATAACATTGAACTGTGGATTTTGGCGTTGAATGACCCTATAAAGTGATTCTGCAAGTCATACAACTTTTCAAGTGATACCACGCCCTTTGGCATGGGGTTCTCTTTTCTCGCCTGAGTTTCATCTCGCAATGCTTTTTCATGCTCATCTTCGTCAATGGCTTCATCTTTGAATATGTCAAATTTTTCCATGAATTGCAATATTTGTTGGTCATCATCGAAAACATGTAAATTAGTGATATTATTAGTGATAGATGGTTTATCAATAATTTCAATAGAAAAACTGTCCCTAAGTAGTGACAAAATAGCAACAACATTTTCTAATGCATCCGCAACTGCGTTACACGTTTTAGGAAAATTTGCAATATTAAAAGCTTAGAATTGAGAAATTAAACACCATACCTCTTATTGATAACTTTTCAAATTAGGTGACACACAGTGTATAGTATTTCGTACCTATCATATGGTGATCTCAGAGTCACCTATTGCTTTAAGAACCAAAACTTTGAGGTTAATGGCCTTCTGTAAGCCCAGGATGAGTGCTTCATATTCCATGGTGTTGTTAGTGCACTCAAATTCCAAGCGGCTAGAGATCATTTGTTTTCTCTGTTGCAGTTCTACTAAAAAATAACCAAGTCCAGAGCTCTCCCATGTCTTAGAACCGTAAAATACAAATTCCAAACAACATATGTACAAGAACACTGCCCTACACTAGTAGTACTACTATCTACTGTAAAAATTTTATTTGCACCAATTGGACTAGGAAGGATTTCCAACTATATGTCTGGTAGGATAGGGAAGGATGAGCAAGTTAACACGCCAAGTCAGTCTCCAAGAAGTAATTTCCAAAAATCAGATCTACGAAAGAAACTGGTTTGTTAATTCCCTCAAAGGGTGTGATAGTGTGATTCATGTAAGGTTCTAAGTCTACCCGAATTTGGTTATTCCCGCCCTTATAAAAAAATCCATAAATGTGACCAGTATGTAGTAAAATACCCTTGTAATTTGTTGGACCAGTCTCTACTCAACAATACAAAGTCGGTCCCTAATGTCTACAATTACTATGTTTATGCATTGGTGAACTCGTTTATCAAATGATATGCAAATACACACATTTAAGTTCAATGATAGCTTGGACAAGAGTCCTGTAAAACAGAATAATCTGTCTATCTATCTTATCCCATTTAACATTAATTTTCTTAGCTATAGACAAGGTCATTACGTTTACAGACGCACCAAAGTCAACTAAGAAATTGTGTACATTGTAATTGAAAATTTCAAACATCAATAAAAACAGAGGGAGAGTGTGTTTTCTTCTAATGTTAATGCATTAAGAACATATTCCAGGGGACCAAAAGACTTACTAGATCCCTTCTGCGAAGAAGCATTATCGCCTAAGGGATACTGATCAAGAGCGTGGAAAAACAGCTCTCGCTGGATTGCGATCCTTGTAAGCTCGAAGATAGAAATATTAGTGCGAGCTTTGTTCATATATTCGACTATATTATAATCAAGTGTGATGGAAATCACTGAAGTGTTTGGAGAAGTGATTTTATTTGATACTTCTGGAATGTTTGACTTACTCTTAGAATTGGCAGAAGCATTTTTCACTATAGTAGCATTTCCAGACTTATTCTGAATGTTCTGAGCTAAGTTGACAGGCTGTGTGATCTTCCTTAACGATTTTCCTTTCAATTTATGCCTAGTCAGCTCTTGTTCGGACACCGAACCTTTTCTTATCAACTTAGATCAACTTTTTTTATTTTGAGCCAGGTCCTCTCTCTGTGGTGATTCTTCAAATTTTTTATTTTTAACTGTGAATACACAACCGAAAGCATTCACTGCGTTCCCAACACTCATAGTTTTTTCAGCAACAACAATTTCATCCTTTTCTTCGGCTAGCTAAGTCTTCTCACCTAAAAGTATTGTTTCAATGCTATGCGCAACCATAGCATTCATGTTGTGATTCCACTACGGACATGTATTTTTTGAATGATATTCTTGATGGAAAGAGCAATATTGGTCCATGCCCATGTTTTTGGCATTCAACACGATGTTTGAGCTCTGCATAGGCTTATTTGGATAAATGATTTTGTTTCTCTAGTTGGAAACCCTTCTTAGGAAGTCGAAATTTGGGGGCTTGCTTCTAATGGTAGTCTCCCTTGACCTCTATTTTAACTCTGCCAACTCATTGGACAAAGTCTTGATGGTCTCGGTCAAGATTTCAAGATCAATTATTGTTTTATCCTTGGCCTTACTTGAAGAAGCATGGGACCTTTTACTCATGTCTTTGGAGTCTTTTGATGGTTCGTTATAGATAATGACTCTAGTTGCATGTCAGTAAGGAATAAGTGTAATAATAAATAGTGATGGAGTCATGAGGTTTTGTGTTCGTAGGAAATTTTTTCAATATGTGATTGAACTTATGATTAAAATATTTAAATTTATATTTCTGCTCCATCTTCAGATTTCCCAGTTATTTTAATAACATGGTCGAGTTTCATCATCGACAAAATTTTCAAGAAATAATTTTTTAAACCCCTTCCAATTCTGGATTGATTTTGGGGGAAGACTATGGTACCATACAACTGCTCTATTGTCTAAGGTACAAGGAAAAAGTCTACACGCAACATGATCGTAACTTACCTCGAGATTCTGTAGGTGCAGATAGAAGTTATCCAAATGGCCTTCCGCTTTAACCGCTTTGTAAGGGTCATACTTCGTTAGAAGCTTTTCCGAGTGTCTCGACATATTGTGTAAAAAACCTAGTAGAGAAAGTGGGCTTTGAGACAACCAATATAGATATTGGTCTGCCATGTCTTCGTATCTATGTTCCTCCTCTCCCTCAGAATATGAGGGATCTTCCTCCTCCTCTTTGTAATCACCTAACCCATGGAAATTTTCATCTGAGAGTACAACGTTGTCTCTGTCACCTCCTTAAAAATATGGAGGCTATCTAGTTGTGTTTTCTACAGTCCTTACTAACTCTTCAAGGGTGGAAAGAACCAAATGCTCAAATGTGGATACCACTATCCCAGTAGGAGTGGTTGTATTCTTATTTGGAAAATAAGGAATATTGTGTACTCCACAGATCAAACCAATATCCTTTGAAAAATGATAGGTTATAGGTTGGATGGCCTGGATATGCTTGTAAGAAATTTCACAAGTTTTTCCAAGACCAGGCTACGAAGATACATCAAATTCAAGAATATGAGAGAGGATGTGTTGGGAATATTGCTTCCTTGACTGGAAGAAATATGATGAGGGTGGGTGGACTTATCAACCATAAAAATATGGTTTCCCTCCTTCTAGTACCAGAAATGTTGATAGTGCTGGACTTGCCAACATTCAAAGGGGTCTCCTTGATATGTGGTCCCAATTAGACCTCACACCGTTTGGGATAGGAGACCCATCCAGAATACGGCCTAGTTACCATTTTCTTAAAAATTTTCCTTGGCTCTAATTTCCAACAAGAGAGAGGATCATATATGTGCCTTCTAAAAGCAAGTGAGTGTGTTTCGTGAGTGTTCAGTTGTAGGTGTGTTGAGGTTATTCTACTGTGGGGGGGAAAATAAAGTGAGCCTCTAAGAGAGAGGTATGAATACCACCCTAGCAGAGACACACCCAAACAAGAAATACATGTTTCCAGCGGAATAGTCCACAAATATGTGATGGTCATTTCAAAGATTACAACACATTCTCAATATGATAAGAAATAAAATAACCATAATAGTTCAACTACTTTAGTATAGGTGAAAATAAACATTTATAAAAAAATGTTCAGAGAACAATCTTACAAATATTCGTAATCCATGCATGAAGAATGTGTTGGCCATCAATATTAATATATTAAGTAAAAGTACTGGGACACATGTATAAAACGAACACCACTAGCTCCAATAGTGGAGTGTTGGAGCCATTACTTTCTCCCCAAAATAGCTAGATTGTCTCTCTGATGCCTAGTTGTGGGAGGAGCCAAGGGGAAAAGTCCTTTTCTTATACAATGAGGGTGTATATATAACCAATGGGGTGATCCTTCACCTCCCTTGCGACCCTTTTACTACCCTTGTGACTATTTGAATGCCCTATGAATTTTTGACTTTACATGAATCTTCATATTATATACATGTCCTTTGGACTTCCACTTTATAATACATTTTCGAATAATAATTTACATAATCCACAAAATTGATGTGGCATATGATGACTCATGAAATGACATGACATGACACTGATGCATAGACTACATGATAACATGGCAGCGTCAGGCCATTATTTTCTAGTGCTTGTTGTATGTATTCTTGAGAATGATCTCTTTTCCACGTCCATATGGCTTTAGAGATGAGGAGTCTTCAATGTTATCAAGTCTTGAGTTGTGGTTTCAAACTGATGTCCCTTTTCTTTCTCCCGATCGAACAACTTGCATATTCAACTAAATAGGTGTATCTATCATGTTCTCCTTCTCCATCTCCTTCTTCATCATCTTTTCATAGCATGATAGTGTACCTATATATGCAATTCACTCATGACAAGATGACATTAGTTTGATAAACCCTTAGTGTAAGATGTTGCATGTTGATCCAATGACTAAGCTGAAATAGGGTAGAAGAATGAGGGAGAGGCTTAGTGACTGCGCATTTGCATAGCTAAGGCAGTCAAGGGTTAGGCCTGAGCCTTGAGACTGAACAATGTGTAGTTCAGGCTGGACTATGCTTACATATTTCACATTTGGGGATCTCAGGGAGCCAAGCTAAGGGCTTGAGCACTGTTTTTTCCTACTGAGCAGTTCTGGAAGGTAGAAAAGGCTAGTTGATTGTGCAATTGTGCAGTTCAAGATCTCAAGGATGAGGCCTGAGCCTTGAGACTACAAAATGCACAATTTTGATTGGGCAAGAAGGAGAGTTGCATAATTTTTGAGGTCAAAGGTTGAGCTCGAGGACTGCGATTGCGCAATGCACAGTCCTGAAGGGTAGGAAATGTGCATTGCATAGTGCCAAGAGGCAAGGTTGCAGCTTGACTATTGATACTGTGTAATGCGCATATCAGGAAGGTTGGATGAGGCTAGTTTTCCTGGCCAGGAAGTTTTCCAAATTTGACTAAGTGTGGAATCCATGCAGATGATGTTAATAGTGACAAGACTTGATTGCGATCACACAGTTAGAATACTTGATGACACAACATAGATCACCTAGGACTAATTATCAACATACTTCCCTCAATGTGACAACTTTGCAATGGGATTACACCAAGTGCGACACCAAATATACACTTCACAAAAACAATGATGACACTTTCGCGACAGTGCACTTGCACTATAGTGCTTGAAAATTTGGAAATGAGTGTGACACATTTTTACATGGTAATAACAACTCATTTACATAAATATTTCTCCTTGAATCCACCACAACTAGTTTTTGTGCAATGTGCAACACTCCACATGCCAAAAGATGACACTTTGATTTTTTTGCAAATGGGACAAAAACACATAGATAAAACACATGCAATAAATATTAATGATTGTGACGAAAATATGCAAGGTCAAATTAGGCTCTGAAATTTGAGTGTGGGCCAAAATTTTGGAGGGTGTTGTAGCAATGACAATAGTTGGTCATGGCATGTCAATGAGCGGGAGATCAGAATTATAGTGCCAGACGTGCTTAAGTATTGAAGCAAGACATTGTAGTTGATCCATATTCTCATCTGAATTAATGAAAATCAGCAGAGGGGTTTTTCCTAGTTAGGTTCCCTTGTAAAATCATTGTTTTCCTTTCCACATAATAGTAGAAGAAATTTCTATCTATTGATGTCAATTCAATTTCATTAGTAGTAGAAAATTTCTTGACATTTCTATATTACAATTAGCAACAGGCCTAAATAACGCATAACCAATCAACAAGCTAGGGTTTATACGTAGAAGATTTAACCCATCCACCATGTAACAATATGTTCACATAATTATGCTTTAAATAACATGTAATGACATGTTAATAGTGTGAAAAACATAATTAATAGTTAAGTATCCAGATTTAGGCACACAATAAAGTGGAATATTTATGGCACCAAACTCTAACTAGTGTTTTAAAAAAAAACACAACACCTAAACATAAATCAATACAACGTAGAAACATGAACACTTATATGGATAAAAGAGTAACTAACTATGGGATATCCATGTTCTTCCCTACCATAGGCTACGTGGTTCATAAATTTCAACCATGGTCACCCTCGAGTCGGGGCTGCAACTCCACAGGAAACGATAAACTAGAAATTTTCGTACCTTGATGACAAATCTGCCAACTCAAAAGTCTTGCTGCTCCAAGGCTCTAGGCACCCTCCAGACCATTAACTGCCAAGGTGTCAATTCAACAATCATGTTGCTCTAGGGCTATTCAGGCACCCTCCAAGACACAAATTGAGATAACACCAAGTTAGTATCAGAATCCAGGTTCAGGGCTCACTAGCTAGTTTCTCAGGACCGAAGTCCAAAACCATATTCCTGCTCATACAAGTCATCCTAGTGATAATAACATGGATCATAATAATTCTCCCCCATGATGCCCCCAAAAAAGTATATATACATACTTCCCATGAATTCAGGCCTCTCTCAGCCATGTGGCATACATTGAAGCCATGTGGGCCTTATGTTTTCTCATCATCCACACATTCCATCCAACATTGTTGCCCTATTTTGTCCCCGTGGAGTTTCACACACCCAATACTCATTACCATGGAGCGGGATTTGGAGAAAACCTATTTAATTATTATAAAAATATGTACAATTACATTGGATTTTCCATCCTGGCCTTTCAACGACTTAACCAAAAATGGCATATATGCGGGGGCACGCTAACCCCAAAACATATCAAATCATAGCTACATAGGCTCATAGGCACATTGGCCATATAACATAAATCAACTCACCAACCTAATTCACTGTATCACTAATTACAACATCATAAGAAAGAATATATTTACAACATCATAAGTGGGTATGGGTATTACAAGTTTGCCCCCTTGCCTTGAATAATGGTGGTGTCCATCCATGCCAGCTGATCATCCATATCCTAAAATTGTAGTTGAAGTTATTTCATTATGATAAGAAGTTCATCCCTCGTACCATTCCTATTGAGGAGGAATTTTCCTAACAATGAATTTAGATGGCAATAATAATCAACTGTATAAATAGATTTATTTTTTCTGCATTGTGTGTGTCTCATGTTAGGTACCTAATTAATAACAATGGAAAAACTCCAGAATCCAAGTGGTGTTTTTTTTCATTAACAATATCTTCTTTGAACTCTTTGATTTCCTGTTGTATTTTTGGAGAGGTTTGCATGTGGTAGAGCTTGGTTGACGACTAAGCCTAAGCTTGAGTTCGAGAACCATTATGATAATCCCTACCACTAGTGAAGGAAACATATCCTCACTTACTCGATAGTTAAAACCAAATTTTGGTGGTCCAAAAGCTTCCAGTGGGGAGGAGTGATCCAAAATGGATTCAGTTTTGCCTCCAGATCGAAGTCTTCAAATGTAGATGAAAATAAAATCAAGTTTAAGTGCTCGTCGACAGGATTCCAATGGTGTGAACTACGCGTAAAACCAAGTTTGTATGACAAAGATATGGCTAGTCAAAGTTTATGGAAAACTAGGGAAAAATGGAAAAAAATCAAAGTCAAAGTCAATGGTCAAAGTCAACGTTCAACAGTCACGTCAACGGTCAGATGACATCAGCAGGACACATGTCATCTCAAGAACATGCCACCTATCTAGTATGACGTCAGCAGGATCAGTGACGTGTTAGAATGTGATTGGTTGGAATGAGCCAATCTGGGGCTGACACATGGCAACTCGGATTTTTCCCAATTTGGCCTTGTTTCCAAAATTTTGGGGGTCAGGGAGGATCGAACCCTTGACCTCCTCAAAAGGCTAATGTTTCACCGGAGATTGGTTACCGGTTGGGCCAACATGCTGCTTGGCATTGAATGTAAGGATATGGTATTTAATGTGGCGGGTTTTTATCCGCTGGAAAAGGACCGAACGGTTGGGGTCAACCCCATGACTACCGAAACCTTAATCCGAAGCCTTAACAATGATATTAATACCGCACATATTTATGTGAGCCATACCATATATATATTAACAGACCGTCGAAACCTTAGTTTGAAACCACCACTGACATATATTATAATATATATGTTAATAAACATATATGTTACGATATGTATGAAACGAAACCATCATAATATTTATCAATGTTGCCATATATATCATGACAACCACCGGAAGGATGGCGGAAGTTCGGGCGGGAGTTTCGACTCGCCGACCTCCAAAACTAGATAAATACGACGACTTTGTACAAGAGCGTAGGCCAGATCGTCTATGTGGTGGAGCTTGTAATCAAGCCACCCAAAATTTTATTTAAACGCAGCAGAGCCGAACAAGTCCAAAACCAACGTGCATAGTCCGAGGTGGTATTGCAGCAGGAAAGGTGGTTTTCTATACGTAGAAGTGGTTTTGTGCAGGGCAGAGGTGGTTTTGGATTCTCCAGGGGGTCTGGAGGTCACAGTGGCGAAATATAGGCAAGTTTATACTCATTTTGACCAAAATTTCAAGCCGGTCGCAATGGTGAGGTCCATTTTCTCATTTGAGTCTCTATTTTTGAGCTCATAACTGTAAAATCATTTTGAAGACAAAATAAAGTGGTCAACACTAGAAGCTAAGGACTTGGAGACATAGCCAGGAAGTCTGGTGAACTCCGTTATTAAATTCTTGTTGTGTTAATGTGTTGGATTGTGTTTTCATTTTCTCATGTTCTTTATGTTATTCACAATTTTTTCGATATATTGCACTAAGTAACATAAGGTTCCCACATAGACATCAATAATACTTTTTTCATAAATACAAATCAAGTGGTATTGGAGCTTAAGGTTAAATTTTTAAAAGTTTGACAGTGTCATGTCAAGATTGAATGCTTACTAGGTCAAAGTCTAAGCGAGGAGAAGGAGAACTTGTTGAAGAAAATCCAAATATTGGAAGGTTGTTTTCATAGATGAAGATGATGGAAGAAAACATATTGGGATCATAAGCTCAATTCTTGGACAAATTCATGACAATACATGCGATGGTAGAAGAGATGTATAAAGAGTTTAAAAAGAACAAAGGTGAAGGCACTTCATCACCTAAATTAGACAAAGAATCAGGTGAAAATCCTTATTCATTATTTACACCATCTCCTCCGTCATCACCATCATCTTCATCATCGTCTTCTTCTCATAAATCTAGTTCTTCTAAAAATAAGAAGAGTGAGAAATCCTCTTTGATCAAATTTGATGTAAAATTTGATTTTCCAATTAATGATGGTGAACTTAATGCTGAAAAGCTTGATAATTGAATAAGACACATTGAAGTTTATAGGAGGGTACATAGAGTTGTTTCAGAAAGAAAGAAGATCCAACTTGCTAGCCTTCGTCTTGGAGGAACCACACTTGTATGGAGGGAAGGTAAGACACAAGCAGATCTTCAAAAACATGGTAAAATCATTTTGACATGGAATTAATTTGTTTCTGCTATTAAAAAACAATTTTATCCTTTGGCTTATATGAAAAAAGCTGTGATGAGTTGGCAAACATTGCGTCAGTTAAAGGGTCAAAGTGTGCAAAGTTATTCTCAGGAATTTCATAAAAGAGCTTTGACACTAGGAATATCATTGGACTTACCAGAAACATTATTGAAATACATAGGTGGTATACATAGTTATTTGAGGCATACCATACAAATGTTTAATCCAACTATCCTAGATGATGTATCAGTTCAAGCAACTCATCTAGAAGCTATGGGTAAAAATGTATCTCATGATGTTGGAAAGTCATATAAGTCTATTGAAATCAAGAATAAAAAAAAGAAGAAACAAAAATAGAAGGAAAGGAAAGAAAACACTGTGAAGAAAGAAAAGCCTACATGCACTCACTGTAAGAAAGAAGGACATGATGAGGCACACTGCTGGGCACTGCATCCAAAATTGAAGCCTAAGAAGTTTGGGAATAAAGAGCGAAAGAATGCTGCTGCTATGCAAAAGGACTTGAGATCAGATTCAAGAGACGAAACAACAATTACAACTACAGGTATAAAAGGTAAAATTTTTCAAGCATCTACAAGTACTTCTTTGCATTCTGTTGATAATGAAAATGATGACAGGAAAAGAAATGAGCTATTTCATATTAGAGCCGTTTCCAAGCATACTAAAATTGATACTTTGTTTGATAGTGGCTCTCAAGTTAATTTGATTACTGAATCAATTTTAAAGAAATTGGGTATTGAAACTAAACCTCATAAAAAGCCATACCCATTGGGTTGGGTATGTGATAAAACTAAACTACAGGTTACGAAACAATGCAAACTTCATTTTGCAATTGGATTGAAGTTTGTAGATGAGGTTGAATTAGATATAGTCCCATTGGATATATGTGGAATTGTACTAGGGAGTCCATACTTGTATGATAGAGATGTTGTCTTCTATCGAAGGGCAAATAAGTGTCAACTCACAAAGGATGGAATCAAATTTGTATTAAGAGCTCATAAAATCAAAGATAACTACACTCTCATAAATTCAGGACAGATGAAAAGAATTATAAATTTAAGTAAACAATTTTTACTTATGATTGTAAAAGCAAAGGATCTTGATAAGTCTGATGCTTTTCAAGGCTGTAATCCTAAACATAAATAAAATTTAGTTAAAGTTGTTTCTGATTATTATATTATGTTTCAAGAGCCTAAAGGGCTTCCTCCCAAGCGACAGATAGAACATGAGATTTATTTGTAGCCAGATGCTTCTCTTCCTAACATTAGAATGTATAGGTTATCAACTCTAGAGAATGCAACGATAGAGATGAAGGTACAGGAATTGCTTGATCAAGGGTTTATTTGACCAAGAACTTCACCATGTGGATTGCCTATTGTGTTGGTACGTAAGAAATATTGTTCGTGGAGAATGTGCATTGATTTCCGAGCATTAAATAAAATAATAATAAAGAATTGTTATCCTCTTCCTCACATTGACGATTTATGAGATTAGTTGAAAGATGCAGTTTACTTCACTAAGTTAGACTTGTGAAGCAGCTACCATCAGATCAGGGTTTCAGAACAAGATGTGTGGAAGACTGCTTTCAAAATGAAGAAAGGACTCTATGAATGGATGGTTATGCCTTTCGGCTTGACCAATGCTCCAGCTATATTCAGGCGTGTCATGAATGATGTTTTTAGACAATTTATAGTTGATTTTGTAATAGTCTACTTAGATGATATTCTTGTTTTCAGTAAGACATGGGATAAACATATAAAGCATGTAAAGAAGATTTTAGATGTGTTAAAATGAGAAAATATCTATGTAAAACTGTCAAAATGTGAATTTGGCAGGACATCCTTAAATTATTTGGGTTATATTGTAGGGGGTGGTGAATTGAAGATAAATCACTCTAAGGTTGAAGTCATTGTAAATTGGCCTAAGCCCAATACTACTATAGAAGTTAGAAGTTTCTTAGGGGCAACACAATACTGGAGAAAGTTTATTTCTAAATTTTCTTTAATTGCAGCTCCTCTACATGCTTTGGAAAATGTGAAACAGGTGTTTTAGTGGGGAGGAAAACAACAGAAAGTCTTCGACACATTGAAAGAAAGGATCAGTATAGTGCCAAAACTAGCACTGCCAGATCTTTAGTATCCATTTGAGATAGAGACAGATGCAAGTGAATATGCTATGGGGGAAGTGTTGATGTAGCACAAAAAGCCTATATGCTTTCATTCTGAGACATTCACATTAGCAGTAGTTAACTATCCTACATACGATAAGGAATTATACACATTAGTACAAAGTGTTAAAAAGTGGAAACATTATATAATGGGAAAAGAAACAATCATACATACAGATCATCAACAACTACAATATTTACACTCACAAACTAAATTGCAACAATCAAGACACTATCATTGGATGGGTTTCTTACAACAATTTCATCTTACAATCAGATATAAGAAATACATACATGATAAGGTTGCAAACATGTTATCAAGACCAATCATAAATGCATCCACAATTCTTAATCATAATTCAGTAATGCACGAAAGCTATATTGAACAGTATGCTCAAGACATAGATTTTAAGGATGTATATGTGACTTTAAGTCATGGAAAGTAGGTAGAAGAATTGGATTATTTCATAAAAGACAAACTCTTATATCATTTGGGAAAATTATGCATTCCACAAACTGAAAGAGTTGATGTAATTTGAGAAGCGCATACTTCTCTAATTTTAGGTCACTTTGGTGTAAGTAAAACAATTGCACAATTACAAATATTCTGCTATTGGCCACGAATGAATGAAACAATTTCAAGATATATTAAAGGATGTACTATGTGTGCTACAAGCAAGCCAAGTAATAGAAAATTAGGCTTGTACAATCCACTTCCAATTCCTTATTGTCCTTGTGAAAGTTTATCCATGGATTTTTTCGGGGGATTGCCAATGTCTAGAAAAGGTCATGATTATTTGTATGTAGTTGTGGATAGGTTCAGTAAGATGTGTAATTTGACACCATGTACTAAGCATGTCACAACTGAACAAACTGCAAAGTTGTTCTTTCAAAATGTATGGGTTCATTTTGGGTTACCCACCTCTATTGTATCTGATCGAGATTCTCGATTTGTCGGGAAATTTTGGTCAAGTTTATGGAAACTCATGGACACCAAGTTAAAGAAGAGCGCGATATTTCATCTGCAAACAGACGGCCAGAAAGAAGTGGTAAATAGGACAGTGGTACAGTTGCTTCAAGGTTATTGCAGCAAGCATCCCAAGCTTTGGGATGAGCATTTGTGTTATGTACAACATGCTTACAACCATGCGGAACATTCTTATACTTAAAGATCTCCATTTGAGACTTGTTTTTGTTTTGAACCAAAGTCTCCCTTGGATTTTGTCTTTGGTAAAGACATAGTAGTTGATGGACACAACGATGTGGACAAAGCAACCAAGTTCATGGAACAGATCCAGTAAATTCACCAGGCAGTACAGGAACAACTAGAAAATAGCCAAGAAAAGTATAAAGTGAGGCACGAAAAGCATCGAGTTGAGCATAGTTTTCAAGTTCGTGATCAAGTCTGGTTGTACATCAACAAAGAAAGACTTCAAGGGGAAGGTAAAAATTTGAAACCAATTAGATATGGTCCCTTCAAAATTCTTGACAAAATTGGTGAGAATTATTTCCGCCTAGATCTACCAGCTTATATGCAGATCTATTCCATTGTAAATGTTGAAAACTTGTGATTGTATGAACCTTCAATGATTGAATATCCAGAAGATCAAAGTCAAGTACCTTCCATCAGAGATTTTTCACCTGAGTATCTCAACGAGTTGCATGAGGACACAATTCTTGACAAGAGGATAAGGACTTCGCAACGAGGAGAATTTGAGTATCTTAGAGTTGGAATTAAAGGTACAAATCCAAGTAAATCACGATGGATAGAGATTGGAAAAGTGAAGGAAACATATCCTCACTTACTCGACAGCTAAAACCAACTTTTGGTGGTCCAAAAGCCTCCAGTGGGGAGGATTGATCCAAAATGGATTCAGTTTTGCCTCGAGATCAAAGTCTTCAAATGCATATGAAAATAGGATCAAGTTGAAGTGCTCATCGACAAGATTCCAACGGTGAAAACGACGCGTAAAACTAAGTTTGTATGACAAAGATATGGCCAGTCAAAGTTTATAGAAAACTAGGGCAAAATGGAAAAAAGTCAAAGTCAACAGTCAATGGTTAGATGATGTCAGCAAGACACGTGTCATCTCAGGAACACGCTACCTTTCTAGAATTATGTCAACAAGATCAATGATGTGTCAGAATATTATTGGTTGGAATGGGCCAATCCGGGGCTGACACGTGGCAACCCAAAGTTTGCCCAATTTGACCTTGTTTCCAAAATTTTGGGGGTCACAGAGGATCAAACCCTTGACCTCCCAGAAAGGCTAATTTTTCACCAAATATTGGTTACCGGTTGGGCCAGCATGTCGCTTGGCATTGAAAGTAAGGATATGGTATTTAATGTGGCGGGTTTGTCTCCGCCGGAAAAGGACCGGACGGTCGGGGTCAATTCCACGGCCGCTGGAACCTTAACAATGATATTAATACTGCACATATTTATGTGAGACATACCATATATATATTAATGGACTGCCAGAACCTTAGTTTGAAACCACTGCCGACATATATTATAATGTATATGTTAATACATATATATGTTACGATATGTATCAAACGAAACCACCATAATATTTATCAATGTTGCCATATATATCATAACAACAACCAGATGGATGGTGGAAGGTTGGGTGGGGGTTTCGACCCGCCGACTTCCAAAACCATATAAATACAACTTATTTTCACAAGAGCGCAAGCCAGTTCATCTATGCGGTGGAGCTTGTAATCAAGCCACCCAAACTTTTATTTAAATGCAGCAGAGCCGAACTAGTCCAAAACCAGCGTGCGCAGTCCGAGGTGTTATTGCAGCGGGAAAGGTGGTTTTCTACAAGCATAAGTGGTTTTGTGCAGGGCAGAGGTGGTTTTGGATTCTCTAGGGGGTCTGGAGGTCACAATGGTGAAATATAGGCAAGTTTATACTCATTTTGACCAAAATTTCGAGCCGGTCGCAATGGTGAGGTCCATTTTCTCATTTGAGTCTCTGTTTTTGAGCTCATACCTATAAAAGCATTTTGAAGACAAAATAAAGTGGTCAGCACTAGAAGCTAAGGACTCGGAGACGTAGCCAAGAAGTTTGGTGAACTCTGTTATTAAATTCTTGCTGTGTTAATGTGTTTGACTGTGTTTTCATTTTCTCATGTTGTTTATGTTATTCACAATATTTTCAATCTATTGCACTAAGTAACATAAGATTCTCACATAGACGTCAATAATACCTTTTTCATAAATACAGATCATGTCTCATGTTAGGTACCTAATCAATAACAATGGAAAAACTCTAGAATCCAAGTGGTATTTTTGTCATTAACAATATCTTCTTTGAACTCTCTGATTTCCTGTTGGATTTTTGGAGGTTTGCATGTGGTAGAGCTTGGTTGAGGACTAAGCCTAAGCTTGAGTTCGAGAACCATTATGATAATCCCTACCACTAGTTCCTATGCATGAGTGGGCCTATTGTCTAGGCATTAGGACAATAACTGAGAGGAATAGACCAATAAAAATGAAATTTGTCGGAAGTACGCCCATTGAAAATAAAAAACACCCTCAACCATAAAGAAAATATGACCTATAGAAAACTTGGGGGAGCCAAGAGTAAAAAAAAATGCACAAAGGACCAGAATGGGGATAATCAATAAGGAGAGGAAAAGCGTAGGTGAAAGCTTTAGAGTGAGTAAACCAAGACATAACCAGAAAATATCTTAGGCACGTGCAAAGGAAGTGAAGGCTTGTGAAATGAAAGAGAGAAATCCCAACATAATACCAACCAAGGGATGCTTGGAGGACCCTATCATCACTTGGTCCAACAAGCACCTTAAATCCCTTACAATTAGAAAAACCATAAAACTCCACATCTATGAGAGCCATACAATAAGCTAAGGGAAGTAGAAAGCCTTGACTTTATAGATAACAAACTATAGATGCAACCCTAGGAATTATCCTTTGTGACTATAACTGAAGCTTAGAAATTGTGAGATAAGAGGGAAGGAGGAGCTAGGTCAGGAGGGCCTGATCCTTCTCTCGGGAATTTTTTTGCAGAGATGTAAGAAAATGAGAGTCCACTCAAGATGTGCAAACACCAACTTCGTTGAAATACTACCAAACATGGGTGGGGGATAAGAAAGCCCTACAAAAACACAAGCAGTAAAATCAGCGATACCTGCAAACATTATGAGCCCAATCTTGAAAAACATCCAATCGTCAAAGCTTTGAGATACTAGTGGCCAAAAAAAATAACAAAATTTATATAAAAATGGAACCACATCATAAGTTGTTAATTGTGTATGACACTATGTCGCTTCGAAACCACGACGCCTAAGAAAGGGCAACAACCACGTTGCCCTCATCCAGAGTATCATGACACACACACACACACACATACTTTTTATTTAAAAAATATATTTTTAATAGAATAAATAAAATAAAAAAGAAATTATATTATTATTATTATTATACAAATTATTTTAAAATACATTTTTAATAAATAATTATATATATATTAAGAAAAATATTATTTTAGTTTATATTGTTTATATTATATTTCTGAATTTGTATTTGGAAAATGTGTTTTAGAATAGGTTTAATTGGAAAATTTCAGGGTTAGGATATTGAGAAACACGATCAAATCATTTCATTAATAGCTACAAAAGTAAAAATTTTATTACATTGAAGCACACATGGAAGACATTAGTGTGTTAAGTTTATGAAGTATTCATGTGTATTGTATATTTGGTACACCATGTTGATGGTTGTGAAGGCATTGTGATCATGATAATGTTATAAAGATAAATTAGGGCATCACATTTATGATGGTCATAAAATGTATTGTTATGGTATTATAATTTTTTTATAAGAATGAATTTGTTTAATTGTAATGATGTTTGAATTATTTCTAAGCATACATGCACATTGATGCATATAATATTTGAGGTGCATCACTCTCTCAATGTTTTTTGTTTTTATTTATTTATTTATTAAAAATTTTATAAGTTTTATTGATTGTTGCTCCAAATATATTTGTTGTGGACATGCAATGATATGGGTTTTGGATTCTTGATGGATAAGGATAAAATCCTAGTGTTTGAGTGATAAAGTGAGATGGACCTTTATGGCATTGACAAGGGATGTGGGAGCTATCCCAACACCTTAGCCTTATCCTTTGAAGTATAAGGCTTCAATAATTTGGTTAACATGGCTATAAAAAATCCTTCCCCTTTGAATTCAACCTCATGTCGATTCATCCAAAGAGTAGATAATGTTCCCTCAATGTGTATTCCAATGAAGGCATTATCATTAGTAGAGAGAGTGCTAATAGGTAATCAATATGATTATGGATTTCCCCACGTGTAGTAGAATGATGGATTCAAAGGCAATGGTAATGTTCATGAAAGGTAAAATCTCTTATTAATTTCGTGGCAGAGGATATTACTCTTTCATATTTGAATTAAAGAACATAGAGATCTTATATTTAAAAGTGGACCATACTTACCTTGAAGGGGGTGAATTATTGGAGGGGACAACATATGGTTTGTGTTGGGTTCAATAATGGAGAGTAACGCGCGCTTAAAAGTGGCGGGGCCGCCACAACAAGTGGTGCCGAATTTGTTGAATCATCGAGAAGAGGAAAAATTGCTTAAAACCTCAGATGATTTGTAGCTGCATATGTTTTGGTCTCTTGGTATGGGCGATTGGGAGGGATGATTAACGAATTTTGAGTATGCACAAGACCACTCGTGCATGCCTGTAGGTTTTGGAAGCATTTTCTTGGTTGATGATGGTGGTTGGCATCTTTACTCTAGCTCAATGCTTGCTCGAGTGTATTTCAAGGAGGTGTGGGATTATGGGTGGGAGCTCCTATTGCACGACTTCATTTTGCGAAGCCTAGCTCTTATGGAGAATTTTGAACCCTCGATGGCATAGTGGTAATTTGGGCATATTCTGTTTGCTCCAATTATAATCTTATCTCTTTTTTTGGGATGTGTTTGGTGTGTAAGGCTCAGTTCTTGTTATGGGGCCGTAAATTTCTAGTGCAACGCTTCAATTTTGGGTGTTTGCAAAATGCAATTGGTGGGTATTTTAGTCTCATTTATTCCACAAAGAAATATTTTCTTGATGTTGGTGTCAATTGAAATTTATGTAAGGGATGGTTTCAACCTCGATGCGTTGGATGTGCCAGGAGACATTGGACCATCTTTGTGGCCCAGTTTTACTCACAAATGTGGAGTAGTGTGACCCGAGGGAGTGGGTCATTTCACCATAATTCAGAGACCCATGTCTGGTGTTTGGGAGATTTAGTGTCCATGCTTCATCAGCAAGGTTGAGCCCGACGATGAGTTAGACCTCAAGCCCAACCAAGTGAGCAGGTTGGTAGGGCGAGAGTGGCAAATGTAGATGTGGATGGTGGTGCGAATATGGTAAATGAACATAAAAATGATAGATATGGCTAGAATACCCTTCCAACATACTTCAAAGTATTGCTAGGGCGTTAGAACTTAAATTTAATCCCCAATTTAGAGAAATCAAATAATTGAGAGTTCCTATAACCAAAGAAAGTACCATAGCGATGCATTGGTCTCTAATCTTTCAAACGATCAACAAAAAAATGACTCAATGGGATAATCAATGACTTTCTATAGCAAGAATAATGATATTAATAAGGCTGGTGGTCTCATTATTGCCCATTTTCCATTTTTCGACACAAAATAATGACTCAATGGGGTATGCAATGGCTCAATGTAGCATGAAGAATGATATTATTAGAATTTGTGCTCTCGTCATTGCATATTTTCCTTTGTTTTACCCTATTAACTCTAGTCAATAGTATGCATCACATAAGTAGATATAATAGATGCTTTTTGTGGTAAGGAGGAAAACCAAACTAAAAAAGTATCATTTGGTCAAATCGCACAATGTCTAGGCACCAAGAGAAAAGGAATAAATGGCCATTGGAGGCCCTTTATTAATGAATCAAGCTATTGGAGCCAAAATCTTGGGGAGAGTAGTCTTGGAAAACAAGACTAATTGAAGGAGGTTCTCGTTAAAAAAATTATTTCCGGAAATCACATTCAATTTTTTGATTTTCTCCTCCTAAATATTTCAGGTTCTTCTATTTCTCAACCATGTATGGTTGCCACTCCTATCCTTTGAGTTTATGTCAATCATAGACTTGGAAATGGAAAAATAATATGGATGTGGGAAGATATTATTATTGAAAAATTTCCACTCTCAAATCCAAAATGTATAAGAACTTAGGAGATGGATGAGTGCTTAGGAAATTCACTCACTATGTGATTTATGGAGTTGGGATGACAGTGGAAATGGCCGGGATGGAGGAAAATCTAACCACCATCTCAGTTATAAGATAGGCATGTCATTCTATCATTCTTGACTAGTTAAGGGAAACAACTCCAATAAATAAGACAATAGTGGAAAATTGAGGTCGTAAAGAAAGAGGATCACAGATAGTGAAACAAGTTAATGAAATGGTTCTCACTGTGAAAAGTAAACCTCAATCATTATCCTTTTGGAAGCACTTTTGGAAAGGATATGGTTTGTCTCAAATAAGATTTGTTGTTGGATTCTGGTGCAAAATAAGTATCTAACAACAAATAATCTTAAAAAGAGAGGGATCTAAGGGTTTTCTAGGTGTCCCCTATGTCCACAAGTGGAGGAAACCACCATGCATATTTTCCTTGAAAGGAACTTTTCTAAGATTGTTTGAAAACACATTGTGGTATGCTTGTTAAGTTCACCTTGCATACATAATGATTATACACAATTGAAATTACAATGGGTAATTTTTTGTCTTACAACCCTAGCTAAAAAGGTTATATTATTAGGAGTCTAGTTAGAAATTACATAATTAATAACATGTAAAATTTGGCTAGCCAAACATCAAGTGATATTCAAACAAGAAACCCCCATATTCAAGAAGGTGGCAAAGTGTGCATGAGAACTTACAAAATAAATGATCCTCTCCAAAGGAATGGGGCATCAATAATTACATATATAATTTCAGTGGGAATTAATATGGGGAAGAAATTTACTAGCACAAAATACTAACCCCAGGAGTAAAGTTTAGAAACTGCTCATCCACACAGTGGAAAATTCACATGCAAATGGCGGAATTCTAGTTTGGGAAGCACAGTTGAACCAATTTGTGTTATTCTTTGATGGGGTATTTAAGGTAAATTTAGGGGTTGTAGGCATGTTTTGGGAGGTGGGGAAATGGGGGGGTGTTGTTTATGACTCTAAAGGAAACAAAAGTCTAGGTTATCCCCGAGGATTCAACACCATAAAAAACATTGATGCAGAGGGCCTTGCTATGTTCCAAGAATTATTTTTACTAATATGAAATTAGTTTTAAAAGTCACAATTATTGGTGAATCAATGATTATCATAATATATTTGAAACATTGTAAACTTCCCTCCAACTTAAATATACCTTAATTACATTATTGTGTTAGATTTGGGAGAAGATTACGCGTCCATCTCCTCTTTTTCATACTCTTCAAAATTTAAATATGTAGGAAGATTTGAAAATTAATAGTGGTGTGATCAATTGTGTTGGTGTGATATGGAAAGAGGGGGTATAGGGAATTGATACTCCATGTACCCCCCATCTACTCATCCAACCATCACGTAATGGCATTTAATCACGAAAGAATGGAAACCACCATGGAACATATCACATGCATTAAAGAGAGAATATATTCAAACAACCACCACTCCATATCATTCATTTTACACACAAATATATATAGTAATGAATGATATGATCATTCCACATATCATATCACATGCATTCAATAGTGAATAATACCAACCGATCACCACTCTACCTCATTCATTTTACACATATATAGAGTAGTGGATGATATTATAATTGCATAGATATTTTGGGGGCTTAACTTTAGGTTGGAATGTTCTAGGTGGTAATATCAATGCAAATGAGAGAAAGCTTCAATTTCCCCCAAATTTATGCATTTCCAATTTGAACATTTCTCGACATCAATTGAACATCCCCATGGTGCAATGTCACTGTAGGAGTAGGTATTTATTTCTCTTTGACATGAAGGAATTTGGGAAATGATTTGGATTGGATCATTATTTTATTTTACATCCATCTTGGTGCTTTCATAGTGGAAAAAGTGGAGGAATATTCTCACAGGACCATTTTTATCAACACATCCCAGTTTTGTGAATTGGGGTATGAAACCTTCTAAAAGAATTTTGAAGCATCAAATGACCTTTTTTTTGGGGGTAAAAATTTGTTGCTTAAGAATGAACCCCCTAGCACTATTCTACACATATATACCTTTACAAAAATGTAATAATAACCACAATCGAGTCTATATGCAAAATTTATGCCACCCAAAAGTTGACCTTCCTATTTTATCCACCATGATTCGAGAGGATGTCACATTAGCCCTCATTATTCAAGGAAAAAGTGATATCCACGTGATCATAATCAAGACTATAAAAGAGTCAACATTGTAACTACAGTTAATACACGAAGGACTCAAACTTTAACAATAGTAGGCTATCGAGTTGTGTTATAATTTTTCCATTATGATAAAAATGGGTTTCATTATACGTGTCTCACTTTTTTGTACCTACATCAATTTCCATTCAGAGAAAGAGAGAGCAGAGTAGCCTCACCTTCCAGTTAGGTTTTCTCCTGAAAGGATTTCCTATGTCATACCTTATGTTCTTACGGTCTTGAGTGATTTTATTTTTGTATATTCTATATTTTCTACATTTTACATATTGCATGCATGAAAACAATAACTTAATAAATCTAGAAGTATAAGAAAAATAATCCTCATAGTATGGATTTTATATTTTAAATATAATTGTATTAATCTATCAAGAGAAACTTTCCAGTGGAATATCCACGACAATTTACATATCATATTGGTATTAGAGTATGTTTCTTTGGGTATATAGTGGGGCGTTACAAGGGATCTAGATCGATTAAGCCAAAATTTGTAAAACCAAAACTATGACTAATGAATATGTTAATAACCATCAAGATCCCATAGAGGCGAGGTTTGTATGGCTAGAAGCAAACATCATAGATAGAAAATATAATGTGAGCCTTCTCATGGGGGATTTGACCAATAAGCTCAAACTATTTGAAATAGATGGAGGTTCTAATGTAGAGGCTAGGTTAGAGGGGAGATTGGGAGATTAGGAAGAACCAAAGAGGAATTCTAATAAAGAACACAAAAATAATCAACCTAGTTCAAGTGTTTGAACGATTCATAATCCCTATTCAAGATGGAACAAAGGTTGTAATAAAGACATATCAAGGTGTGTCTAAGACATTGAAGTTAAATCTCCGGTTTCAACCATTACAATTTTAGTTTAGTATTCATCATATGGATGAAGAACATAAAATTTTATTTGCTTGCCTAAAATTAGAGAGCCATACCCTAACATGATGGGAAATCCACACTAAACCTTGAGGTTGGAGGGAGATACTTTGGTGACTAAGTGATAGGATTTCAAAACTCTCATAAATTTATAGTTATACCCTATTGGGCATGTGGAATACCAATGGATTCAATTTGATTACTTCAGGTAGAAGTAGGGGCAGATTGTATAGGAGTACACCACCATATTTAAAAAGATGGAAATATTGTTGGGAATCTCCCCAAAGAACTCCGACATACTCCTAAGTTATATAGAGGGTCTACATAGCCATATGTGGAAGACAATGTTGTTGTTCAAATGTAGAACAATGGTTGAGGCTTGTGTAGAAGCATAGTGCATGGAGAACATAGGCCTGGAGAAAGGGAAATAAATTGGGTTAAAGAAGAAGGAGCACTGGGAAGCTTAGAAAGAGGGGAATAAGTCGAAAGGGAGAAAGGGAAAAAAATATAGCAACCACAACACACTAGCACAAATATCCCAAGAACCACTACAAGCATTGTAACATCGACATTGATATAGAGGGGAAGTGTTGGAAGTTGCATCCAAATTTCAATCCGAAGAACAAAAAGAAAGATGATAAGAAGAAAAATATCATAACCAAAAATGTAAGTAATCGGGTGGAAATGAACTTGGACATGGATGAGAATATTATTTCTACACAAATATAGAAGTGGGTGAGCCTAATTAACCTTTGAAAATAGGAAGAGAACGAAATTACCAAACTCTTTCATATAAAGATACATGTAAAGAAGAGGAATATTGATTTTTTATTCGAGTCAAGATCATAGGAAAATATCATACCAACAGTTTTGGTCAAGAAATTGGTACTATAGACTCATGATCATCTTAGGGCATATCCATTGGGATGGGTCAATAAGGAGGCAGAGATAAAGGTAACCATGAAGCGAAAAAATAAAATTTTAGATTAGTGTTGATTTTATTGATGAAGTAGAGTTGGATGTAGTTCCACTTAATGTATGTGTAGTTTTGTTTGGGAGTCTCTATACATACACATGGGATGTGATATTCATGTGGAGAGCTAATAGGTATTGCCTCATCAAGGACTAAAAATACTTTATCATCAATGTACACAAGGGAAAACCAAATATCTCACTCATAAGTGCCAATTAGGCTAAAAAATTGATCAGTTCTAACAAGTAATATGTTTTATTGTTTTTAGGAGAAACCAATCTATAGAAGATTCCATGAGAGCTAAGTGATTCCTATAGGGGTATACTACAAAACATAAACAATAACTGGAAGAGTTAATGCACACATGAAAATGTGTGTTCCAAGAACATAAGGGGTTACCACCCAAGAGGGAAGTGGAACATGAGATCGAGTTGTTTTTAGAATCTTCTTTGCCAAATATTGGGTTGTATAAGAAGTCCATTATAGAGAAAAACAAGGCGAAGAAGAAATTTCAACAAATATTGGAACATGGCGTCATTCTACTCAGTACCTCACCATGTGAGTCACCCATAATCATTGTGACAAAGAAGGATGGAACTTCGTAGATGTGTATTGATTATTGGGAATTAGAATAACTACCCCCCTACCCGCGATAGATGATTATCTGGATCAATTACAACAAGCCAAATACTTCACCAAGTTGGAATTAAAGTTAATATATCACTGGGTTGAAGTTAGATAAGAGAATACATAGAACACCACCTTCAAAACCATACATGGTTTGTATGAGTGGTTAGTTATGATTTTTTGCCTATGATATGTGTTATAACTCCCTAACTTCCCAAGGCTGAAAATAGGATTGGATAAAGGTAACCACAGACCAAATTTTAGGTCAGTTAGCTAGCCCTACCCAAACCAGAGAGGGCTCTCTCGTGTTCACTTTTAGCAGTCAAATTAATGGCTGAGTATCTAATGATTTTAGGCTATATATGTAAGCTCAATATAGGTAGTTTGAAAGAATTTTAATAATTCATTGAGTATAGGATGACATGGAGGAGATTTTGAATGAGCACTGAGGTGAATTCATTCAATTTAGAAACAAATAAACATAATATGGTGAATCTTGTCTAAAACAGAGCATGCATAAACATGATTTATGCTCTCAAACTTACAACATAAACATATATGAAGAATAAGACATGGTATTAAGCATGAAATGATAAACATACATGAGAAAAACAAATTCCACAAAGCATACCACAAGTATCTCAATGCAATTCCTGCAAATCTGTCTTTGATTTCATTCCACAAGCTTATTACAAGAGCTCCATTGCAATATGAGACTATCCAACCCCAAAAAAGAATAAATAGAGTCTACTTATAGAAAATATAGACTATAAAACCTCATCAGGTCAAAATCTGATCCAAAATGGAATATAAATACAAAATATGAGCCATTTCCTAGTTTCTAGGGAGGTTAGAAACCATTCTCTGAATTTTATCTACAAACTAGGAGTCCCTTACGTTAATTAAATATTCCATCATGATATAAAACCAAAACCAACCCAATAAATCTAATTAAAACTCATAGGACCACATTTCCTTGAATTTGTGACCATTTCTAAGCTTGACAAGTGCCTTGAGGAATCCAATGCCGATTTGTGACATTTCTAACAAAAGAGTAATTTTTTTTTTCATAAGCATAACAAAACTTTAGAGGAATTATTGAGGACTTTTAAGAGTCCAAATTCACTTCTAAAAGAATGATAAACTAGCCCTATGTGTCTAGTCTCCATAACATCTTGAATTTTAAAAAATGGACCATGGGAAGGCCTTCAAAAATCCATTCTCCCAGGGTCACTCAAAAGTGTAACAGATGGTCCAAAAAGGAGGTAGAAGAATGAAAAATGAGAGGTTTTTGAGCCTTTTTTCCCAGATTACAGCTTTTCATGCCAATAGGGTTTATGATTTGTGATTTAATCATCAAAATACATCCATCCATGTAAATAAATCACCATTTGGATGCCTCCAAAATAAAAGTAACAAAAGTCCGTTATCCTTTTGTAATGGGAAATTTCCAGAATTCTGCAAAAAATCATATAAAATACCAAAATTGATCAAAATTTCTCAAAATTGGTTCTATGGCAGCTGTGAGAGATGGGCTACATA
Organism: Pinus albicaulis; assembly: GCA_034641835.2. Taxonomy (NCBI): domain Eukaryota; kingdom Viridiplantae; phylum Streptophyta; class Pinopsida; order Pinales; family Pinaceae; genus Pinus; species Pinus albicaulis. The sequence continues at coordinate 110,479,438 of CM076581.1, forward strand.
GCTAAGTAAGCTTCAACCAATAAATCTAAGTTATCCTTCTCCTTGAGCTTCATTTGCGCCTCTTTAAGCCTTTTCTTCACTTGTTTAAGCCTTATTTGAGAAATGGTGTCCGTGGTGGGATAGTGGTTTTCCATGTGTCTTTGCAGCTTGTTATCCCTTTTAGCCTTCTTCAAAACATTTTCCAAATTCTCATTAAATCTTGATAACCAAATCTCTTTGTCGCCATTGATGTCCATGGAAATAAGCTCATAAAAGGTCAACTCTTCAGATTGATGAATTGCTTATCTTTCTCGCTCCAACGCCCTTTTGAGGCCTCTTATTCTTGGTCTTATTTTTTGTGTTTCAGCCTCCATCTCCTACATTTGGTAAAAAAAATAATATTCTTGTCTTTACCTCTATTTTCCTCCATGTCTGATTTCTACTTGCTTTGTAGGAGCTGGTTCACTTGCAATTGAAAAATTTCCCGCTGAAGGAAAGTAATTTGGGATTGGGCAATGGAGAAGGCCTCTTTCAATTCTACTTTTTCTTTATCTTTATATTTTATGATTTCTTCAATTCATCTGACCTCCACCTACTCTGATACCTCATCCTCCAATGGCACTGACTCACTATGTTGATGCAAAAAACGCTGCTCCTATATCTCACATTTTTCAACAATGGTGCCAAATGTAAGAAAAATCTTAGCAAAATTAGGCACAAATATTCGTCTCTTCCCCCTCTCATATGTGTGAGAAAATTACACAACCCTAGGAAAATTTGAAGTCTCAATAGGCATGTTAGAAGACCCAATCTTCATTAACTGTGTTGATGATGTAATAAGCAAGACAGAAAGTGCTGCTGACAATCTCTCCAAGAAGTTTTCCCAGGTCATGTTTATGGAGGACAAGTGATGCAACACAATGAGCTTGATTAGGACACGTTGAAAAATAATAGTGTGATGATCTTATATTCTTGATCTAGGTGGCTCCAGAGACACACACATGAAAAAGAGCACTGATGAAAGCTCAAAAAATCAAAGTGTTTGAATTTCTCTGGAACCTAGATCAAGTTGAATAGTTCATTGCTCTGATCGTAACGGTGAGAACGACACGACAATCCGAGCTTGTATAAGAAGGTAGGAGCAGTCAAAGTTTTGGGTTGACTTAGTGACTGGGCAATCTTAAAGAAGGCGCAATTTCGTCGAAATCCGGCCACTGGATTCCAACCATCTATGGTCGGATTCCGGGTGAAATTGTGGGGCACTTAAAATGTCTGCTAATGCCCAAATAACAAATTTTTAAAATTGAACAATTTGGTTTTAAATGAAAAAAATAAAATTAATATAAAAATGGGAGGGCGGGCCATGATCCCCACCCACGGGGGCTTCACTAAATCAACCTCTATCTTATCACGTGCGTTCATGGCATATTAAACAATACCCTTAATTTGACTACATATTGGAAAATACCCCTAAAAATCACATTATTTAACCCCCTACCAATATGAACCCAATACACCTTCCCAATTTAAAAAACCCCTACTTCCACTAGATATTGTTAGTATCCATTTCTTCATTAACATTTTTTATACCCCTTTATATTTTTTCATTAACTTTGAGCTCCATTTTTTATACCTATCAATATAAAAACCCTTTACCCCCTATATATCCCCCAATATATTATGCCATTTTTTCCTCAATATAAATCTCCCAATGTGAACCCACGTGGTATGGTATTGCTCCCCCAGTGCAGTCCCTGTGTCCCCACCCTACCTCCACGGATCTGAATATCATTATATATATATATATATATATATATATATATATATATATATATATATATATATATATATATATATATATATATATATATATATATATATATATATATATATATATATATATATATATATATATATATATATATATATATATATATATATATATATATATATATATATATTCTATTAGGGGCCAACGACCATGACCCCGCCAGATCCGTCGCTCACTTTCCATGAACATGGATTACAACCACATTATGTATTATGGGTGGGGCCAATAGTCGTGACCCTGTGGACCCAACCCATGTGACCTTGCGGACCTAACCGATATGTTATATGTGGCACCCAATATCAAAGGGTGGCAGGGGTTGCTAACCCCATTGCCTACCCTCAAACCACTTGTTGCATGCACATATGGACGTCAGCAGAAATGGTGGGGTGGGTCGTCCAATGCAGGCCCAGCCCCCCAACTACCCTCCTTGCCATTAATTTAAACGACGAGGTTTAAAAAAAATTAAAGGTGCAGTTATTATTAAAACAATTTCGGGCTTTTTATGGAGGGGGCAGGGTTTGATCGCCCGACCCCTTCCCTCATAATTTGGATCCTAACCACTATGCCAAGCGACTTCATTATGAAGTACACCCACCACCTTGAATATAAACTCATAATTCACAGTGCGCCCAAGGCCAAGGTATATCAGAGCGTGCATGCATACCAAGGCAGTGATTTTTTTATTACATGCATAACCATGAGCAGGTCCAGAAATAGGGAGCGGAACCATGATCCTTGAAATTTTCCCGGGGAGGAAATTTTTCTCCATGTCAGAATATAGTCAAGTTTACAGTCATTGTTCATGATTTTTCGCAGGGGACACAATGGCGAGGTTGAATTTTCCTTTTGAGTTGCAGATTTCCAGTCCACCTATGGAGAAACATCTTTGAGGAATCTAGGGGGAATCTAAAAGATTCCTTTTTGCCCCAAAATTTCACTTTGTCAACATTCAGTGAGTGAGCATTCGATTTCACACCTTTCAATGCCAGGATTTCGATGGTGATTTTAGGTCCAACATCAGAGAAACTAAATGTTCAGTTTCATATTCACTCCTTACAACACTTAATGCAGCAGCCTACACCATCTTGACACCGAGGCCTAGAGATGTAGTCCCTCTTGGACGAACTCTGTTATCAATGTCTTATGTTGCTCATGCTTGTTATGTTCCTCTTCTTTACAACATGCATATGTTCATTTATGTTCATTAACGCTTTGATTAAATGAAATTATAACACATCAGTCAAAGTAAAAGGTCTTGGTTAAGGGTATCAACATTTTACCTGGATCAAGTGGTATCAAAGCAGGTCTTCTTGCTGATTGGATTGCAGACATGAACTATTAAACATTCGCTAAGTTGAGCCATGGAGAATGTCAAGGAAATGTACGAGACCATGCTCAGGGTGTTCGAGAAAGCGAACATGTTGTATGAAGCTTATGAAAGACAAGCATCAGAGAATGCCGAGTTGAAGAAACTCCTAAAGGAAGAAAAGGAGGACAAACATCGATTGCAGCGTCAGTTGCAAGCCACGATAGAAGCGCTGGAAGAATTGAAGCGAAACAACGAAAGGCTTCAAGCATATCATGATGCATTTAAGGAACTCCTACAGGAAGAGAAGGAGGAAAAGCAGTGATTGCAGCTTCAGCTACAAGCTGCGACAGAGGCCTTGGAGGAAGTGAAGCGCAACAAAGGCTTAGAGAAGTTTCTTCACATGTTTCAAATTCGAAAACTGAGGTAAACAATGTTGATTTCTCTTCAGTTTCTTCACAGGATATCATTTCTGTTGGAAGTGTGGAGATACCCATTACAAGAACCGGCATGAGACTCCTCACCAAGATGGGGTACCAAGGAGGAGGAATTGGCATTCGTGGCCAAGGCATAACGTAGAAATTGGATGTTGTTTAAAGACCTCGATATGCAGGTTTGGGATACACTGAAGGAGGATGTTCAAAATACATCAAAGGCAAACAAACATTGTTGAATTCACCAAGGAAGAGGATTGATGGGAACACTTCGCCATCATCCCATGGAAGTGCATGTTTCAGTGAAAGAGCTGAGGCAATATCTCATCACCATGATCGCACTAGAGACCACCAGGGAAGGTATAACAAGTCTCACTATTCCAGAGTGCATTTTGATTATAAGAATGTTGATAATTATGGTCGTAAATCATGGCATCTCATTTATTTAGTTTACATAAGCATGTGTTTGCTGAGTGTTGGAAACGAATGGAAGCACAAAGGAGGATGAGGCGTAAAAAGCCTTCTCCATAGCATAAAAATAAACTGGTTAAGTAGGCATGGAGGAAGAAGACTCATTGCAGTTATTGTGACCGAAGTGGCCATCAAAGAGCCATGTGTTGGAGACTCCATCTAGAGCAGTGCCTTAAATACAAAGTGCTCGTGCCAGTCAAAAGAACTGATCAACAAGTGAATATCCCACAAGGGGATGGCCTATTCACTTTTATAAAGAGGGGTTTTTTAAGATTATTTTTAGATGTGTTAGCTTGTCATGGCCTTATTTTTGTAAATCATGTGTTTCATTTCTTCATGTAAAAGTGATGATGTGTTTGTCCATCACTTATGAAGCAACTATGATATTTCGACTTGTTTTATAAGTCACGTGACACATTTATTTCATGTAAAAGTGATGATGTGTTTTCCATCACTTTGAAATGTGAAAATGATGTTTTTGTCTTGCAATGATAGATGGGGTGTGATTTCCATTTGATGTAAACTTGACCACCGAGTATTTAAACTCATGGAAAGTATGGAATGCTTGGGTCATAGTTAGTCATATTTGAGCATGTAATTTCGAGAGACTATACTAGATGTTTGAATAAGATGAAGGTGTCAGTTCATCACTTATGGTCCACATGACAAAGGTGAAGGAGAAGGAAGGGTGACCTTATTAAGGACACTTGTGGTGCAGGCATTGTACACAATAGTTGCAGATTATTGTTGATGCTTTTGGAAGACAGAAAGCTCCTCAGTGGGGAGGAATGATCTAGGTGGCTCCAGAGACACACAGAGGACCAAGAGGGCTGATGAAAGCTCAAAAAATCAAAGTTTTTGTATTTCTCTCGAACTAGGTTCAAGTTGAATATTTCGTCGCCCTGATCGCAACGGTGCGAATGACACATCAATCCAAGTTCGCATAATAAAGTTAGAGCAGTTTGAAGTTTTGTTAAGGCAAGGAAAGTGGGGCCCACAACATACCACATGGCATCCCAGTAAACACGTGGGGCCCACATGTTAAGCCCCTCAGCTATTGACACATGGCGCTCCTCCATTGACCCCTTGCCCCTACAAAAAAGACAAAACAAAATGATATTTAATTTCCCACATAAAAACAAAAAAAATCATTAAAAAAAATAACTATATATTAAATATACTTATTAAACAATCAAAATCAATTTAAATATGGTAAATTTTTAGGTAAAAAAATCATATTAAATATGGTTAAATTCCATATTAAGCAAAACCTCCATTTTTGTTTTTGGGAGTCATTACAATATGGAGATACAAATTCCATATATTATATAGTTTGAAAAAACTATATTAAAACTAAAATTGGGTTTTAAAACAACAAATGAGATTTGAACTCAAAAAATCCCAACAAAAACTATCTTAATATGATTATGCCAACTAGTGTGCCAACCTCACACTTTGTCTTATTCATTCTCACACTTTATTATAAAATTCCATTCAAATGGTTGAAGGAAACCATGGAGAATGATGGAGAATACGTGAGAGATGAGGGAACAGGGAGGCCAATGGATCCATGAGCAAAGAGAAGGCTAGGAAGAGGCAGACATACATGCAGTTCGAGGCAGGGATGGTGCACACAGTTCAAGGGAATCTTTTTTAATGCCAAGGGAATCTTTTGATTCAAGGAGGTAAAATTTTCCTGTGTCAGAATGTACTAAAATTTATATGCATTTTAACTAGAATTTCATAGGGAGCATGATGGTGCGCCTAGATTTTCCATTTGAGCAGCAATTTTGCAGATTACCTGTGTAGGAGAATCATTAGGAATCTTGAGGGAATATTTTAGATTCCTTGGAGCCGAAATTTTCCAGTGTCAGAATGAGGTCAAACTTATACTCATTATTCTCAGAATTTCACAAGGATTTCAATGGTGAGATCAGATTCCTATTTTGAGTTGAATATTTCCATATTCCCCATGGAGAAGCATCATTGAGGAATCTAGGGGGAATCTAAAATATTCCTAAGGCCCACATTTTGACAGTGTTAGAATTCAAAAAATTTATAGTCGATCCTACACCTCTCAGTGACACGAGTTCAATGGTGCAATCAGATTTTTGATCTGAGCATTTTGTTTCTTTGCCAGTTTTCAAAGTGGAGTTGTAGGTGTTAGTATTTAGTGAGTGAGTAGTCGATTTCAAGATATTCGACGCCACGAGATTGATGGTACAACTAGATCTAGTAGTTTATCATCCTTTTCTTCAGATAGCTCCAGGATGTGAGGTATATGTAGTGTGATCATGTACTTCTTTGTCTCTTTTCTATGAGATGCATTGTGATGTATAGATCCCTGTTTGATGTTTGATGTGGGATCTTGTTTTGTTCTTGATTTGAGATGTAATTTCTATCATGGATTTGTTTTACGGTTGAGATCCCTTTGTTGCCATGTTGGCAGGATACTCATTGTCAAATGTATGTTTTATTGAGATCCCTTTGTTTCCATGTTGGCGGGATACTCATAGTCATTATGTGTGAGTTATTGTCATAATGATAAGAGTCCTTTTTGTGAATGAGATTTCCTGTAGTGGAACATCTCATGGAGAGGTCCAACCACTCCTGCGTGAGGGAATTTTCCTTGTATGACAAAGAAAACACCATCCATGTACATCATCACAATTTCCAACACTTAATGCAGCAGACTACACCATCTTGACATCGAGGCCCGAAGACGTAGTCCCTTGTGGACGAACTCCGCTATTAATATGTTATTGTTCTAATGCTTGTTATGTTCCTTTTCTTTACAACATGCATATATGTTCATTTATGTTCATTAATGATTTGATGAGGTTCTAACACATCAGCCAAAGTAAAAGGTCTTGTTTAAAAGGGTATCAGGAATTTATTTGGATCAATTATGCTTTGAACCTTCTCAGCCATATTAATCAAGCTCCTATACAAATAATGAGGCAAATAAAGTGTTTTGATAGAGGTAAAATGCATCAAAAGCCTGATGTGATACCTATAAAACCTGGATAATCTTCCTTCGCATTTGAAGTACTTCATTATGAACATCATCAGAGGAACATACTTTTTTCTAAGGTTTCTGAAAGGAAAAATAAATTCTGGCTCCTCTCTAGCATGAGGCTTGAGGAATTTCTTGTAGTTTTCAATGTCTAGGTCCATGCCTTTGAACCATTTTTTTCCATGAGAAGGAACACTTGTACCTGAAGAAATTAGGTTAGATGATAGGCTGATCTCCATACTTGCAAGAGTGACCTTTTCCATATTGTATCTTGTTGCAAATAGGTTGGAAAATTGAAGATGATACCCCCCTTCCATAAGACTTTCATAAAATGTCAAACATTGAGCTCTTTCAAAGCGCCTTCTAGCCAATGGCGAAGCATTAATCTCATGAATGGTTTATGGTTCAAGCCTGACGTGGTGCCATCCCTTAAATCTATTCTTGTCACTTTCAGTTATATTTTTCACTGGAATGATGAAAACCCTAGGTTGTTAATGAAATGAGTGAATGAATGGAAATATGGAAAAATAGAGTGTAGGACAATGTGAGTTTGGTGGATGAAATGAAGGGCCTTGAAGCTGAGAAAAAATGTATAAAATTTTGAGTAGGTTGTGTTGTGTGTTAGCTTCAATTTGTAGGTGGAATGAGGGAAAATGGGTATGAGGAAGGTGTCAAAATGTCTAAAATATAGGAAATTACCAATTTTGACTGTGAGAATAGCTTGTGCAATAGTAGGGAAGTTGGTAAGATGAAATGGGGGTCATGGGGTTAAGTAAAAATTCTGTGAAAAATAGAGTGGATAGGGTGGTGTCTTAAATCCATAATGAAAGTGGAATTAAGAAAATTGGGTAGGCTTAGGGTGGTCAAAACCTGAAAACACAAGAAATTCCCAATTTAGACTGTGGGAAAAACTAGTGTAAATTATTTTTTAGGTTAAGAAGGTGAAACAAGGGCTATGGAGCTAATTAAAAATTTTGATAAAAATTTAGTGAGAAATATGACATCTTATATCCACAATGCAAGTGGAATGACGAAAAATGGATGGGTGTAGGATGGTCAAAATACTAAAACACAATCAATTCCCAAGTTTTCACTGTGGAAAATAGCTAGAGTTATGGTTTGATTGTATTAGGCATGTTAGGAATGGTAGTTTAGATGATAGGAGTGTGGGGATAATACATATGGGATGTATGGATATAGTTTATTTGATGGGGTAATGTTTTAGGTCAAAGGGATAGGTTAGTGTTTAACAAAATAAAAAAACTTGTTTATTTATGGACAGTGAACAGTATGGAGAAGACATAAGTGACATGAAAAGATTTTAAATCTTCAACATAAATCCAAACACCAACATAGGATAGAGCCTTACCTTGTATGGAGGCTACACTATGGAAGGAACCTTGAAATTTGAATTATTTTGAGGGTTTTGAGCTCAAAACATCGGAAAATGTTACCTTATAGAAGTGTAACAACTGTGTATAGGCACGTAACACAATGTTACAGGAGTGTAACAAGGAGACAGGAGCATAACAACTATGTGCGCAACGCTCCAAAAGGGTAACAAAATTTTGCGCAACGCCCTCATAAGGGTAACAACATAGTTCGAGAGTTAAATACAAAGCCCAAAAGTGTAACATAAGTGATTTTTAAGGGTTGCAAGTGGATTTTGATGGGATTTAAGCTTTGGATTTTTTATTTTAGACACTATGGAGGGTAAGTGAGGTGAAGAAATTCTCTCATACACATGAAAGAGTAAATATGAATGAAATGAAGTTTTCTTCTCCTTTTATAAAATTTGAAATGCTCCTTTACCCTTTGACACTTAAAATAATTTGTTTGACTCTTTTTGCAACTTGGAAATGAATTTTTACACTTTAAAATGAGATATGAGGACAAAGTGAACCTATTTTTCACTTTTTGACACTTGAGGTGATTTTTTGAGATTTTAATGACACAATGAGATAAACTTCTCCTTTTAAATAAGACAACAAGACTGCTTTTCTCAAACCTTTGAACTTTCACATTGGATATGACCTTTTAAAAAGAAGATAATGTGTTTTTGAAGATTGGAAATGACTCCCTTTGCATTTGATTGTGATAGTGAGTTATAATGACCTCTTTTGAAGCTCTGACAGTCAAGATTATTTTTTTGGTCCTTAAATGAGACAATGAGACAAAATTATTCTTTTCATGAGACAATGAAACATAATGGAGTTATTTGGAACTTTTTTGGAACTTGAGCCATATGAAACAACAGAGGTGATCTTTATTTTATTTCATAAAAAAGATAGCTCCTTAATTAGGGTTTTATGAGTGAAATGGAGGGTTGTTGCCTTATTTTAAGTGAAAATTTGAAGATTTTTCCAAAGGCAGGGATGAACCTAGACAGTGACCTATATGAAATGAAATGACATAACCCTAGACCTATTTTAATGATGATGATGGAGATTACCTTGAAACTAATTTATGATGGAACTGACCTTGAAAATGATGGCGGAAATGAATAAAATGGAGCAACATGCATGATTTAGACCTCTTCAGTGACCACAATTATTTTCTGAGACTCATTCGAAAAAGTACAAAATTTTGACCTATGAATTTATGGGAAAAAACTGAAAGAGTTATTTGATCACTGAAATACCTGAGCTGACATTGGCTCCAGCTAGGAATGGCATCTCCTTCAAGAGCACCGTAGATCAGGTAGCCTTACCATTGGGCAATGGAGTGATACTGGACTTTGAATTTTTTTGACAAACTGAAAATGATGAACTAATTTGGAAATGAATTTGACTAGAAAAAACTGAATTGACTATGACTTGACAACTGACTGAAAATTTTAGAACTTTTTGAAAGAAAACATGAGCTGTATGTAGAAGTCTCATGATATTCTCCTTGAGCTTCAAACTTCTGCAACAAATTCCTTATTGTTGGGACATCAAATTTAAACTTGTATGTACAATGACAATGTATTTCTTATTCGATGATCAAGTTAGATAGAGTTTGAGGAACCTACCATTGATTGGTCCTCCCAGCACTTCTTGCCCTTGAAGATCCTCCAGTAGAAATGATTTGTTACCTCCGAATGAAATGATATTGTAAGGTCCTTTCCATAGATTGTAGAGCTTTCCATGCTTGCTCTTGTCTTCATTCTGGGCATCTCAGCGAAGAACAACATCTCCAAACTTGAAATCATCTGCTTTGGTATTTCTATCATAAATATTTTTTATTTGCTCATGAAGTTTTTAAGTATGGCTGAAGCCTTCATCTCTTGACTGCTATAGATAGATCATTTGGATGATTCTTCACTGAATGTCATTAGGCTCACTGTCGATCTCTTGTAGAATTTTCATCACCGGTACAACTAGAGAAGTAGGGAACACCATGTCAGCACCATACACGAGCTAGAAAGGTGACATGCTAATTGATCTCTTTGTGCTAACTCTATCTGCCCATAAAGCATTGGTGAGACTTTTGTGCCAATTCATCTTGTTTTCTTGCAGCATATTCTTGATTATGTTCACCAGAGATTTATTTGATGATTGAGAAATCCCGTGATACTTGTCACAAAAGTCAATCATTTTCATGGAATTTAAGGCAGATGCATTATTAGTTATGATCTTGTGTGGAAAACCAAAACGAGATAGAATATTTTTGTCAATAAACTGAATGATAACGATGTTAGTATCTTGCCTTGTGGGGATGGCTTCAATCCATTTGGTGAAATAATATGTGGCAGTGAGTATCCATTTGTGCTGAGATAATGATGGAGGATGGGTCTTGCCAATGAATTCAAGTCCCCACTGCTGGAATGGTGCTTTCAGTTCAATTGGTTTTAAAGGAAAAGGCAAGAGCTTCCTCTTTCCCTGAAATATTTGGCATTCATGACAGCTCATGATTATTTTATAAACATTAGAAAATAAACTTGGCTAATAGAATCCTGCCCTCAAGATCTTATTAGCTGTAGTCTTCCAATAAAGATGACCGTCACAGTCACCTTTATGAAATTTTGTCATGAATTTTTCAATTTCTCCTTCAACCAAACAATTCAGCAATACCCCACCCAGATCTTTCCAATACAAGACAAAATTGAGAATGCAATACTTAAGGGCCCTTAAATTCAAATATTTAGCCTTAATACTTGGCAAGCCGGGAGGAGGATTCAAGTATTGAAAAACATGTACTATATTATCATACGAATGTGATAAAGAGAAAATTTCAGACACCTTAGGTAATGTTTCAACATCTTGTTCTTTAGATAAAGAAACAATAAAATTGATGTCCAAGGCATGGAGATTTGAATCCTCCATAAGCTTCGCCAGGCCGTGTCCTTTTATCAGCTTTGTGGGCTTGATCTCCATGTCATATTCTAACATAGTTGAGATCCATTTACCTCGCAAACCTTTAGGGTCATTCTGTGTAAGCACATATTTGACAAAAATGTTTGGAACACATGCAATGCCATGAGAATGGACAATATAGACCCGAAAGTACTTCAATGCTTTGAATAATTCCAAGGTTTGTTTGTCAATGATATTGTACTTCAAGGCTATGTCTCTTATGGTTCTACTGAAGAAGGTAGTGGGCTACTCTGTAATCTGATTTTTCTTTTTCATGAGGACAACAACAAGAGTATTCTCCAAGGAAAATGAAAAAATGAAAAAATAAAGTGTATAATCCAGAATAATAAGGTTAGGAACATGATATAAGGCCAATTTAACTTGATTGAATGATTTCTTCACCTCTTCAGACCATTTTACTTCACTATCTTTCTTCAACATGTCAATAATTTTCCTTAGGTGTTCAGCAAGATTAGGAGCAAACCTTCTCAAAAAATTGATTTTTCCATTGAATGATTGAATTTCCTTTTTGCTCCTAGGATAGTCCAAGGTTTGAATTGCTTCAATTCTTGAAGGATATATCCTAATTCCACATTTTGATATGATATGGCCCAACAATTTACCTTAATCCATAGCGAAAATACTCTTCTTTGGGTTCAACGATATGCCAAACTTTCTACATCTCTGAAAAAAATGTTTTCAAGTGCTGCAATTGCTACTCATCTGTCTTGGAAAAAACAATGATATCATCAAGATAAATGACCAAAAATACATCCTTTTCATTGGCAAAAGCAATGTCCATTTCTCGCTGAAAAGTGGCGCCTGCATTCTTCAATCCGAAAGGCATTTTGGCATACATGAAGGTACCCAAGGTGTTGTGAAGGATGTATTTTCTTAATCATATGGATGGAATAAAATCTGATTATAGTCGGCGTATCAATCTAACAATGAAATTCTAGAAGATAAAACCACCCTTTGGATAATATGGTCCATCTTCAGTAGTGGGTAATTGTCCTTCAATGACACCATGTTCAGATTTATGAAATCAATACACAAGAGAATATCTCCTATCTTCTTCCTCACTAACACTAGATTAGACAACCAATTTAAAAAGAAAAGTGGCACTATGAGACCAACTGTAAATAATTTATTTACCTCCTTCTTAATAGAGGGAAACAACTTAGGATTCATTCTTCTTAGCTTCTAGTGGAAAGGTTTCTGATCCAAATTCAAGGGAATGGTATGTTGAATTATGCTCTTATCATAGAATTTCAAATCATAATATTCCAAATAAAATACATCAGAAAATTGAGACATAAGCGCTGCATATTTACCTTTCATTTCTGCATTCAAATATTTAGAAATTTTTATCATCTTTGACTTTTCCGGAGTGCCAAGATTGAGATCTTCCACTCCCACTTCTATCGGTAGTATGGTCGGTTTGTGTGCAAAATAATCTTGATAAAAAAGCTCTTCCAAATGTACCAAACCTCTTGGAATGGAGTTATCTTTTAGCTGAAGAACTTGCATCTCTGTTGCATGGATTTCTTTGTCTTCTTCATAGTACTGGTTGTCCATTTGAAAATTCACAAATTCTTCTTATGTCTACAAGAAGTTGCTGATATTTTTATCATCTTGAAAGACTTTCCAATACTGAATATTGTCTGGGACAACAAGGCAGTGATCAGATTTGGATCATGGACCTAAGTGATAGCTCAAAATTCAAAGTGTTCAGAAGTATGCCAAACCTAAGCGATTGGATAGATCTCGTCTTCCTAATTCTGGCACTGTGAACGGTCTGAAAAACCGACACCGTATGAAGAAGTTATCGCGATTTGAAAAGTCCAGTAAATTGCAATTTTTGGCCTTTGACCAAGTTTGAATAGGTTTTAAATATTAAAAAAAGAGAATATTCTAGGGAATATTCTTGGAATATTACTTGGAATATTCCCTGAAATATTCCTCTTGGACCAATTGTATGCAGACAAGTGGCACCATTTAATTGGATATTGGATTGTACGTGGATTTTTGATCCAATCCGGAGCCACCACGTGGTAGGCTCGGAGGCTGCCACGTGGCCTAGGAAGGGTCATGTAAATTTTTTGGGGAGCTAACCAAAGTAAACCCCGAGATCTCTCGCCTGCATGCACACCGTCTTACCTCTCGGGCTACACAATAGTTCTTAACATATTAGTGTTGCGGGTTTATGTTATCGTTGAACAGTTATGTATTTGGGGGTTCGGAGGGGCCAACCCCTCCCCACATGACCATGGCTCATGACCCCGAGCCAAGGGTTAAGCCCCTAACCGCCAAACTTTGCAACCATCACAAGTTCGTGTTTTTCACATGGAATATTTAAATTCAATGGTTATTTTTCCGTGTGGTTTATTAAACCGTAACCTCCAGCCCATAAACTCGCCGTCACTTTCGGAGCAGTCACATGGAGGTAAACCCTGACGGTTAGAAATTAAATGTTGCGGTTAAAATAGTGGTTGGTTTGGAGTGCACCCTAAATTATGGGTTTTGGTCAGTTTAACTTCAGTTAAGTGAAGTTGCTCCATTTTTAGAGGAGTTGATTTAGGGGACACTAGGAAAAATCAGTTTAGGCTTTATCTTGAGCTAGATTCAACCATTATGAGAGTGTGAATAGTAAATTTTGATTATATCAGACATTCCAGACTCATTGGTGAGGGTTACAGAGCCATCAAAGGACTTTTGAGCAGGTTTTTTCTTCATAGAAGTTCAAGGGGCCACGAGGGCCACCATGGGCTAGCAGCAGTTTGAGGCCTAGCCAGTGCAGCTAGAGGTCTTTAGAAAAAATCCAATAGTAAATTTTGGATCATTTAGACATTATGGAACTAATGGTGTGGTTTAAAGAGCTTTTAGATTAATTTTAAAGCCGATTTTCTTCAGAGAAGTTCTAGGGGCTTTTAGGGCCACCAGGTGCCAACAAGAGAATGAGGCCTATCCAGAGAAGCCAATACCCATTCTCAGCAAACCAGTAGTCTATTCTGACTATTTTGAGCCTTAAAAATCCAATGGAATGATTTTTGGAGTCTTTTTAAGACTTCTGAAGATCGATATGCTTCAGATAAGTTTTCAGTGACCCGAGAGCCAGGGGGTGCCACCAGGGGTTGGAGGCGAAACCGAAGCAGTCAGAGGCCAATTTCTACAAGTGAATAGTACATTATGAATATTTTGGAAATTTTGAATCCAATGAGAGGATTTTAAGAGCCATTTTAAGACTTCTAAATTTCGAAGAGTCAGAGGGAAGTTTTGGGTAGCCCAAGGCCATAAGTGGATGGAGGCTTAGATTGGGAAGCCGATGCTCATTTGGAGCAAATGAACAACCAATTTTGAGTGTCTGATGTATGATGGAAACATTAGAAAAGGTTTAATGGACAGAAAATGGATTCTGAAGGAGTTAGTTCCATAGAGAAGCTTAGAAAAGCTCAAGAGCATCGACAGAAGGAGCCAAGTCTAAGCGATCTGAGGTTCATCTTCAGAGAGATTTCAGCCATTGCAGGGATATAAATGGTATTATAAACCCATTGGTTCAGTTCAGTTAACCATTGGAGTTGAGGTTGTAACTTGTAAAATAAATTTACCATGATAATCCCAAAGATCCAAGTCGGTTGACAAAGGCTCAAGGAGACATAACCCACGATTTTCGGGTGAAATCCTACATTGAATTTGTTGTTATGTGTTGATGCTTATTTTCTGAATTATATGGTTATTTCATATGTTTAATGTCGGCAAAAAAAATGGTATTAAAGCACTTAAATAGTTAAAAAACATACACCTGTTTCAAGTATAAAATTCCGCACAGTCATGTATAAGCACGATCATTTATTTGTTTAATTGAGTGGGAGGTGCTTGCGCATAAGCATTTCAAGTTATCCACCCGTTTTCAGATCGGGCGGTGTTTAAAATTTATCTCATACTTTTTATTAGGATACAATGGAATTTTCAACATGTTGTCCGAAGTAGCAAGAGAATCAACAATAACATTGCTATCTCTTGAGATCAATGATAAAGCGTACTTAGAGAATGTATTAAGGATGTCTAGCACTGCATTTCAATAAGCTTTCATCCTTTGATACTTGGCCTAGTATTCCCCTTTGACTTGATTTATTACTGACTCAGAGTAACCATATATAGAAATCTTCTTGGCACCCAACTTCTTGATAATTTTTAGACTTGCTATCAAAGCCTCATACTCAGCTTCATTGTTTGAAAATTCGAAAGCCAGCTTGTAGGAGGACATTCAGACATTGGGAGGAATGTTTAATGACTGATTACAGGGTTGTGAATCCACACTCCAATACCAACGCCTTCTTTTCCCAAATATTCATCGAAGTCCATAGTCCACAAACTAATTTTCTCATCTGAAAACTGCAAATCAAATGGCTGAACTTTTCTTGCTATTTGAGAGACTTCTGTGTTGAAGTTTGCAACAAGAAACAATGAAATTGGAATCTGGAAACAACATCCATGGTCCTAGTGAAAATTAAGCACATACATAGGGTGGGGCCCACACAAGCTATTTTTAGATGCACGTCTATTTATAGATGCATGTCCATTTTTATTATCCCTTAATATTAGATGGAAAATAAACTGTAATATATTCTCATTGTGGACTTGAAAATATTTAATTGAAGTGGAAAATCAATTAGCTAAGTGAATTTCGAGTTAAGTGGTTGGTTGGTGGGACATGCAGGTTGAATTTAGTTGTAATAGAGTGATTCTAGTTGTAACCGAGTTGGAAGTGCAGTGGTGCATGATTTGTGAAAGTTGTAAATCAGTTTAACTCAATTAATTAAGTTAAAGTTAGTTGTGCTAGTTGTAACTGCAGATACACTAGTGAGAGATCAAGTGAATTAAATATTGATTAATTCACATGCAGTGATCTCACATGCAACTGATGTTTTTACTATTATTAACTGCATGCATGTTAGTTCCAGTGGAGACTCAATTGAGATCTAGGTGAAAGGGAAGTGTAACTATCAGTTGTGATATTAACAGGGTACCCAGGTGTAGTTATAACACCACAATATTCCCATGATACTTAGCACAATTGAGGAAGGACGAAATTCTTTGTGATTAAGGACTTCATTCATCAAGAACTGCATGAGCAAGGTAGGCTGTCTGGAGGCAGAAAATTGGCTGAGTATTGGCCCAATTTTATCTGAGACAATGTGAGACAAGTAGCTAAATACAGGAGGATTCTTGTGAGTGTAATTGTATGTAATTGTTTCATGATTCCTTGCGGAATATAAAATATATGATAGAGGGGTTTTGAGAAGTAAGATCTCGTCGGTAAATTATCTGTGTTGTGGTTTTGATCTATTCTTCTTTGCTTCATGTGATTGGAAATTGTGTTGTTTTTAATTCCGCAAAATATTTGTAGAGGCGATTCAGTATTTAACTTTAGCACACTATTAGATCAGGTGAATCCAAGATATACATAAATGTTGTATAATTTCTACATGGTATCAGAGCTGTGTTATAAATTTTCTACATGATATTAGAGCAAGAATTATTTGGGTGTGCAAGTTTGAAGAGAATATATAAAAATTTTGATGCAATTTAAAAAAAAAAATAGCATATTTGGATTCCTTGTGAAAAAATACCCAAATTGAAAAAAAATATCGGTTGAATTGGAGCTCGGATGAGAGAGATATCGTCGATTTAAAATCAGCTCTTTTGTTAGAAAATTTTGCGATGGCGAGACAATTACAATGGGCATGAGTTGGAAAAGGAAAGGTGTTCCTTAAACACAAAGCAATAGGACAAGCCAATAAAATTTGGATTCGTGTGAAGAATCTCTATAGACTTGATGTAGATGTGATTTCTACAGAGCTTCCAACCATGGGGAAGTGCGAGAAAGCCATGCAATTGACCCTTGAGAGGGAGTTGGATTTTCATGCAGGTAAGAATGAACCTCAAGATGTGGAGTAGCCACATGCGGAGGATCATGGAGTGGGAGCAATCACTCATGAAGAGAAATTTCAAGCCATATGGGCAGAGGGAGTGCATGTAGCTATACCATCAGGCGAGAGGTGGGGCGACATGCATGAATAATCCCAAGAAGAAATTTTGGGTAGGATTCATTGAGATTGTGTGGATTTCATGAATCGAACTTGGCTACTAGGATACCACAGAGTAGCAATAGCAGGATCAGTTGGATTGATGCAGTCAGATCTCATGAGGAAATGAAATCAAAGTGACAGTGTCAGATACTAGAGCGCAAATCAGAGTTGGAAGCAAGTGCAGAGTGCATGGATGCATGTGTTAGCAGTGCAGAGGATCTAGTAGACATGTGCAGTAGCTAGTATAAAGTTAGAAGACTTTGATGACATATGAATTATTCTAATTTATTTGTTTGGAGGCTATTCAGTTTTGGAAGTTGGAAGTGTTTCATGCAAAGTTTGCATGTGTGATAAACAATAGTGAAGTGTTGCATGTGCGAGAAACACTAGAGAAGTGTTGCATGCCACATGCATGGAGTTCCATGTCTCATGCATGGAGCTGCATGTCGCATGCATGGAGCTGCATGTCTCATACAAGAACAATCCTTTCTTGTTGAGAGGGAGTGTTGAAGTTTGCAAGAAGAAACAATGAAATTGGCATCCAGAAACAACATCCATGATCATAGTGAAAATTAAGAACCTACACTAGGGTGGGGACCACACAAGCTATTTTGAGATGCATGTCTATTTATAGATGCATGTCCATTTTTATTATCCCTTAATATTAGATGGACAATAAACTATAATCTATTCTCAATATGGACTTGAATATAGTTAACTGAAGTGGAAAATCAATTAGCTAAGTGAATTTCGAGTTAAGTGGTTGGTTGGTGGGACATGTAGGTTGAATTTAGTTGTAATGGAGTGATTCTACTTATAACAGAGTTGGAAGTGTAGTGGTGCATGATTTCTGCAAGTTGTAAATCATTTTAACTTAGTTAAGTGAGTTAAAGTCAGTTGTGCTAGTTGTAACTGTAGATACACTAGTGAGAGATCAAGTGAATTAAATATTGATTAATTCACATGTACTGATCTCACATGAAACTGATGTTTTTAATATTATTAATTGCATGCATGTCAGTGCCAGTGGAGACCCAATTGAGATCTAGGTGAAAGGGAAGTGTAACTATCAGTTGTGATATTAGCAGGGTACCCAGGTGTAGTTATAACACCACAGGATGCCCATGATACTCAATGTATTTGAGGAAGGTTGAAATTATTTGTGATTAAGGATTGCATTCATCATAAACTGTGTGAGAAAGGCAGGCTTTCTGGAGGCAGAAAATTGGCTGAGTATTGGCCCAATTATATCTGAGACAATGTGAGGAAATTAGTTGAATGCAGGAGGATTCTTGTGAGAAGAATTGTATGTAATTGTTTCATGATTCCTTGTGGAATAAAAAATATATGATATAGGGTTTTTGAGCAGTAAGCTTTCACCGATAAATTATCTATGTTGTGGTTTTGATCTATTCTTCTTTGCTTCATGTGTTTGGAAAATGCGTTGTTTTTAATTCCGCAAAATATTTGTAGAAGCGATTCAGTATTTAACTTTAGTACATTTTTAGATTGTGTGAATCCAAGATATACATGCATGTTGTATAATTTCTACATGGTATCAGAGCCAAGTTATAATTTCTACATGGTATCAAAGCCGTGTTATAAATTTTCTACATGATATCAGAGCAGGAATTATTTTTGTGTATGATTTTGAAGAGAATATATGAAAATTTTAATGCAAAATTTTCCAAAACAAATAGCATATTTTGATTCATTGCAAAAAATACCCAAATTGAAAAAAAATTGGTCGAATCGAAGCTCAGATGAGGGAGATATCGTTGATTTAAAATCAGCTCTTTTGTTAGAAAATCTTGCGATGGCGAGACAATTACAATGGGCGCGAGTTGGAAAAGGAAAGGTGTTACTTAAACACAAAGCAATAGGACAAGCCACAAAGATTGGGATTCATGTGAAGAATCTCTATAGACTTGATGTAGATGTGATTTCTACAGAGCTTCCAACCATGGGGAAGTGTGAGAAAGCCATGCAATTGACCCTTGAGAGGGAGTTGGATTTGCATGCACGTAAGAGTGAACCTCAAGATGTGGAGCAGCCACATGCAGAGGATCATGGAGTGGGAGAAACCACTCATGAAGAGAAATTTCAAGTCATATGGGCAGAGGGAGTGCATGCAGCTATACCACCAGGTGAGAGGTAGGGCAACATGCATGAATAATCCCAAGAAGAAATTTTGGGCAAGATTCATTGAGCTGGTGTGGATCTCATGAATCGAACATGGCTACTAGGAGCTCATAGAGCAGCAATAGCAGGATCGGTTGGATTAATGCGGTCAGATGTCGTGAGGACATGAAATCAAAGTGACAGTGTCATATAATGGAGTGCAGATTAAAGTTGGCAACACGTGCAAAGTGCATGGATGTAGGCGTCAGCAACGCAGAGGATCCAGTAGACATGTGCAGTAGCTAGTAGCAAGTTAGAAGACTTTGATGACATATGCATTATACCGATTCAGTTGTTTGAAGGCTATTCAATTTTGGAAGTGTTGCATGTGCGATAAACACTAGTGAAGTGTTGCATGTGAGAGAAACACTAGAGAAGTGTTGCATGCATGAGTTTCATGTCACATGCAAGGAGTTGCATGTCGCATGCATGGAGCTGCATGTTGAATGCATGGAGCTGCATGTCGGATGCAAGGAAATTCCTTTCTTGTTGAGAGGGAGTGTTGAAGTTTGCAAGAAGAAACAATGAAATTGGCATCTGGAAACAACATCCATGATCCTAGTGAAAATTAAGCACCTACACTAAGGTGGGGCCACACAAGATATTTTTAGATGCATGCTTATTTATAAATGCATGTCCATTTTTATTATCCCTTAATATTAGATGGACAATAAACTGTAATCTATTCTCAATGTGGACTTGAAAATAGTTAACTGAAGTGGAAAATTAGTTAGCTAAGTGAATTTCGAGTTAAGTGGTTGGTTGGTGGGACATGTAGGTTGAATTTAGTTGTAACAGAGTGATTCTAGTTGTAACAAAGTTGGAAGTGCAGTGGTGCATGAGTTGTGCAAATTTTAAATCAGTTTAACTCAGTTAAGTGAGTTAAAGTCAATTGTGCTAGTTGTAACTGCAGATACACTAGTGAGAGATCAAGTGAATTAAATATTGATTAATTCACATGTAGTGATATCACATGCAACTGATGCTTTTATTATTAATCGCATGCATGTCAGTTCCAATGGAGACCCAATTGAGATCTACGTGAAAGGTAAGTGTAACTATCATTTGTGATATTAGCAGGCTACCCAAGTGTAGTTATAATACCACAGGATGCCCATGATACTCAACGCAGTTGAGGAAGGTTAAAATTATTTGTGATTAAGGACTGCATTCATCAGGAACTATGTGAGCAAGGAAGGATTTCTAGAGGTAGAAAATTGGCTGAGTATTGGCCCAATTTTATCTGAGACAATGTGAGACAATTAGTTGAATACAAGAGGATTCTTGTGAGAAGAATTGTATGTAATTGTTTCATGATTTCTTGTGGAATATACAATATATGATAGAGGGGTTTTGAGCAGTAAGATTTCCCCGGTGAATTATCTGCATTTTGGTTTTGATCTATTCTTCTTTGCTTCATGTGATTGGAAATTGTGTTGTTTTTAATCCCGCAAAGGATTTGTAGAGGCGATTCAGTATTTAAATTTAGTACATTGTTAGATCAGGTGAATCCAAGGTATACATGCATGTTGTATAATTTATAGATTACGTTGTACCAAAACTTCTGTTTCATCACCTTTTTTTTAGGTGATGGACTTGTTTCCAAATCATTTGGTACTTTTTTACAAATTTCTACATTTTCCAATTCTAAAACAGAATTTGAAAATTCAGATTTTTTTGCTTTTTCTTCAATCAAAACTTTGGAAGATGCTGAACATTCATAATTGAACAGGATAAAGGACTCTAAATCTATATGAAAAACATGTATAGGATGTTTATTTTTCTTTTCTCGGCTGTTGATCATGTACTTCATCTTACTTTCTCAGTATAGTTTCCTAAGTTGTCCAAAGACAAGAATGGTAGCATATGAAAAATCAAGCTGTAAGGTTTGTCTAAGCTTCACTCCCCATGAATGAGAAAGAAAAATTCCATATCTAGGAGGGATTTTGGGCACAAAAGAATCCATGAGGACATTCTTGGCTAAGATTTGCTTTAATGACACCACTAGGTCCTTGATGAGGCCAAGACATTTCACCCTACATGAATCAAATGAGTAAAGATCATGATAAGGTCTTGTGATGTCCAGTCCTAATATATCCTTAATGACCTTGGGAATGAGGTTGTGAGAGGCTTTGAAATCAAGCATGGCATTATGGAGGATAAAGCCATGAATTTTGAGGCTTAGATACAATAGAGGGACTTCACTATCTTCTAGATCTCCATCAACAACAGGACCAAAAAGAAGCTCAGGGTGATCATCACTCACATTAACCATGTCGGACATTTGATCAAATTTAAGAAACTTAGCAACTTGAACTTTTTACTGATCATTATTAACTATTTAAGTTAGAGGAATGGAGACTTTCAATTTGAAAATTTCATTTTCAAGAGAAAAAAGAGAAGAGTGTTTTTCTACCTCTTTCAAGAATGCATTTTTTTTCTCGAGCTGATCTTTGTGTGAAGAGTATTTATTTTGTCCTCCTTCTTGGATTTCTTTATCTTTTCTTTGATTTTTGGAAGAAGCTTACTTTCCTTTAGCATGATTAGGAACAACAGGTCCTTTGTATTTAGTTTGATTTGGGGCAACAACTTCTTTGTGATGAGCATCTACTTGAGCGTTCTGTTTTTCCTGATTGGAGGTTATAGGAACATTCCTATTCCTCAAGCCATACTGTCTCTTCATTTGAGAAAGAGCATTCTGATATCCCCTCTGATAATATTCCATGCACACTTATAATATGTCATCATTTTAAAAACAAATTGTTGATCATCCGACGCACAAATTTCTGCATAAAATTGATCTTCTTTGGTGAGGAAAATAGGTTGCTGATTTTCTCAAATAAATGGTTCTTGCCAGAAATTTCTTCTTCATCACCTTCATTAGAGCCTTTTTTATAATTTTGTTGAAATGGAGTGCGAATTTTTTGTTGACTTTGTGGATCCTGACCCCTCTGTTCCATTTGCTTGATCCTGTATTGAGGCTGTTGATTTTGACCCCTGAAATTGGGATTTCAAATAGAGGGTTCAACTTGTCGATCAACGATGGACATTTTATCCATCATCTTCTCCATGGTATTTATCAAGGTATCTAATTTTCCTTCTAATGAATTTGATGTTTCCTCTTTGATAGTGACTCTTTTTTCGGTCTTGATTTTAGACTTCTTGATAATCAAATTAGCTTTCACGCTTGCTGTGTTTCTTTGCATTTCTTCAAGAGTTGATGGGTTTCTTTCCCTTAACTAATAGGCCATGTCAGGATCAAAACCATCAGGACAATGAAGTAAATAAAGGCTTGGATGAGGCTTAATATTCTCAGGAATTGAATCATATATTTTAATGAGTCTAGTTGTAAAGTCTTGGAAAGACTCATTGGGATTCCTTTTCAAGGAGTTATACTCAGCTAAAATCTACAATGGATTTTTCTTCTCTTCCCATTTCTCCATAAAAAATTCAATCAGCTACTGTGAAGTACCTATTGAACCAGCTGTGAGTGAGAAAAACTATTTCTTTACCTCTCCAGAGAAAATTTGTGCAATGATGCACATATTGGCATCGTCATTGTCTATCTCTTCAAGATCTATTAAGTCAATCACTTTGGAAACATGCTGATAAGTTGTAACCTCTGATGTTCCATCAAAAAGAGGAAGCCTATGACCATAGTTCTGACGTAGTGGAGTGATTTGAAGTGGTAGGATCAACGAATAAAATACGGACATGAATAATGGAGGAGGTGGTGGAGGCACTGATGGAGTGAAAAATTGCAGAGGTAATAAAATAATGAAATGAGGGATTGATGATGTAGCTGTATGAGAAGGTGTAATGACAGGTGAAGCAAAAGCCTACTACTAATATTGAAAATAAGCCTTCTCTGAAGTTTCTTGAAAATTTTCCACCAAGCCTTTTAGTTTGTTAAGATTAGACCAGACTTCACTATTGAATTCAGAATGAAAAGACTCAAAAAATGGTGCAAAGGACTTGAAATCGAAAGGATAAAACGTGGCTTCTGAAAGAAAAGTTTCGAAATTAGTTTTAAACAAATATTTTTCAAATTCTGAACTATAGAACAAGCATTCTGGAACAAATCATATAGGCAGAGAATTTGATTTAACAAGTGGAGTACAACTCTTCCAACCTTCTGAGACTTGGTTTTATGTTTTCTAAAAAGATTCTTAGGGTCATACACAATTGGTGAGGTATTTGGGTCTAGATTCGACCTGGTATGTCTTTTAGGAGCCCGCTTAAGATAGGAATTTTGGACTTTGGCTCATATTTTAGAATTCAGCCTATTTTGAATGCTATAGCTTGTCACCTACAAGTCTAACTTTCAAAGGTTTAAAGAAATATACCCAGGGAATGTTAAGCAATCGCTCCTTGGCAAAGACTCCAAGAATGTTATCACTCTCCCCAACTTCCTAGGGCTGACAATAGGATTGGAGAAAGGTAACCACAAACCAAACTTTAGGTCATGTAGCTAGCCCTACTTGGACCAGAGAGGGATCTCGCGTTGTCACTTTTAGCACTCAAATGAATGGTTGAGTATCTAATTATTTTAGGCTAGATATGTAAGCTTAATAAATATACTTTATTTGATGTTTTGAATGTTAGATAGAAAAGCTAATGAGTGGACTGTGCATAAGGTTTTTAGGTCTGAACTTCAAGGTGAACCTGCAGAGAAAATGTAAGGCGAGATAGGTAGTTTGAAAGAATTTTAATAAGTCATTGAGTATAGGATGAAATGGAGGGGAGTTTTAATGAACACTGAGGTGAATTCCTTCAGTTTAGAAGCAAATATACATAATAGGGTGAATCTTGTCTAAAAAAGAGCATGCATAAACATGGTTTATGCTCTCAAACTTACAAGATAAAAATATATGAAGAAGAAGACATGGTATTAAGAATGAAATGATAAACATACATGAGAAAAACATATGCTACAAAGCATACCACAAGTATCTCAACACAATTCCCGCAAATATGTCTTTGATTTCATTCCACACGCTAATTACAAGAGCTCCACTGCAATATGAGACTATCCAACCCCACAAAAGATTAAAGAGAGTCTACTTATAGAAAATATAGACTATGAAACCTAATGAGGTTGAAATCCCATCGAAAATGGATCATAAATACAAAATATGAGTCATTTCCTAGTTTCTAGGGAGGTTAGAAACCATTCTCTGAATTTTAGCTATAAACTAGGAGTGTTTGTTTGTTACGTTAATTACATATTCCATCATGATAGGAAACCAAAAACGACTGAATAAATCTAATGAAAAATCATAAGATCACATTGCCTTGAATTTGTGACCATTTATGAGCTTGACAAGTGTCCTAAGGAATCCAATGCTAATTTGTGACATTTCTGACAGAAGAGTAAAAACAATTTGTAGAAGCGTAATACAACTTTGGAGGCACTTTTAAGAGTCCAAATCCACTTCTAAAAGAATAGTCAACTAGCCTTGTGTGTCTAATTTGTAGAACATCTTGAATATTGCAAACTAGACCACTGGAAGGCCTTCAAAAATCCATTCTCCCAAGGTCACTCAAAAGCGTAACAAAGGGTCCAAAAAGGAGGCGGAAACATGAAAAATGATAGGTTTTTGAGATTTTTCTCCCAAATTACAGATTTTCATGCCCCAAGGGTTCTTGATATATGATGTACTCATCAATGTACATCCATCCATGTAAATAAATCACCATTTGGATGCCTCCAAAATAAAAGTAACAAAAGTCGGTTACCCTTCTACAATGGGAAATTTCTAGAATTCTGCAAAAAATCATATAAAATAGCAAAATTGATAAAAATTTCTCAAAATTAGTTCTATGGAACTTGTGAGAGGTGGGATACATAGCTAAGGAAGCTTCAACCAATAATCCTAAGCTATCCTTTTCCTTGAGCTTCATTTGTGCCTCTTTAAGCATTTTCTTCATTTGTTTCAGCCTTATTTGAGAAATGGTGTCCCTGGTGCGATAGTGGTTTTCCATGTGTCTTTGCAGCTTGTTATCCCTTTTAGCCTTCTTAAAAGTCTTTTCCATATTCTCATTAACTATTTATAACCAAAGCTCTTTGTCCTCATTGATCTCCCTGGGAATATACTCAACAAAGGTCAACTCTTCAGATTGATGAATTGACTGTCTTTCTCGCTCCAACGCCCTTTTGAGGCCTCTCATTCTTTGTCTTATTGTTTGTGTTTTGGCCTCCATGTCCTGAATTTGGTCAACAAAAATAATATTCTTGCCTTTAAATATGTTTGTATCCATTTCTAATTTGTACTTGCTTTATAGGAGATGATTCACTTGCAATTGAAAATTTTCCTGCTGAAGGAATCCAATTTGGGATTGGGCAATGGAGAAGGCCTCTTTCAATTCTGCTATTTTGTTATCTTTATCTTTGATTATTTCTTCAATTGATCTAACCTCCACTTGATCTGATACCTCAACCTCCAATGTCACTAACTCATTATGCTGATGCAAAAGAGGTTGCTCCTCTATCTCACATTTTTCAACAATGGTGTTGAATGTAAGAAAACTCTTAGTAGACTTAGGCGAAAATACTTGTCTCTTCCCGCTCTCATATGTGTGAGAAAATTCCACAAACCTAGGATCATATTAAGACTGAATAGTCATGCTAGAAGATCCAATCTCCATTGGTTGTGCTGATGATGTAATAGGCAAGACAAAAAGCGCTGCTGACAATCTCTCCAACAAGTTTTCCCAGGTCATGTTTATGGAGGACAAGTGATGCAACAAAATGAGATTTATTGGGCCATGATGAAAAATACTAGTTTTGTTCTCTTCTTCTCTGAACCTTCTCAGCCATCTTAATCAAGATCCTATACAAATAGTGAGGAAAATCAAGTGTTTTGACAGAGGTAAAATGCATCAAAATCCTGATGTGATACCTATACAACTTGGAGAATCTTCCTTCGCATGTGAAGTACTTCATTATGAACATCATCAGAGGAGCATACTTGTTTATGAGGTGTCTAAAAGGAGAAATAAATTCTAGCTCCTCTCTAGCATGAGGCTTGAGGAATTGCTTGTAGTTTTCAATGTCTAGGTCCATGCCTTTGAACCTTTTCTCTCCATGAGAAGGGATACTTGTAGCTAAATCAATTAGGTTAGATGATAGGCTGACCTCCATACCATCAAGAGTGACTGTTCCCATACTGTAGCTTGTTGCAAATAGGTTGGACAAATCAAGATGATACCCCCCTTCCATAAGCCTTTTGCAAAATTTCAAACACTGAGCTCTTTCAAAGCACCTTCTAGCCAATGGCGAAGCATTAATATCATGCACGGTGAATGGTTCAAGCCTGAGGTGGTGCCTTCCCTTGAATCTCTTCTTGTCACTTTCCAATTTATTTTTCACTAGAATGATGAAAACCCTAGGGTGTTAATGAAATGTGTGAATGAATGGAAATCTAGAGAAACAGAGTGTAGGAAAATGTGAGTTTGGTGGATGAAATGAAGGGCCTTGAAGCTGAGAAAAATTTGAGTAAGTTTTGTTGTGTGTTAGCTTCAATTTTTATGTGGAATGAGGGAAAATGGGTATGAGTAAGGTGTCAAAATGTCTAAAACACATGAAATTCCCAATTTTGACTGTGATATTAGCTTGTGCAATGGTAGGGTAAGTTGGTAAGATAAAATGGGGGTCATGGGGTTAAGTAAAAATCCAGAGAAAAATTGAGTGGATAGGGTGTTGTCTTGGCTCCATAATGAAAGTGGAATGAAAATAAATGGGTAATTTTAGGGTTGTCAAAACCTCAAAACACAGGAAATTCCAAATTTAGGTTGTGGGAAAAACTAGTGTAATTTTTTTTTTTAGGTTAAGAAGGTGAAACAAGGGCTATGGAGATAATTAAAAATTTTGAGAAAAAACCAGTGAGGAGTATGGCACGTTAGCTCCATAGTGCAAGTGGAATGAGGGAAAATGGATGGGTGTAGGATGGTAAAAATCCTAAGATGGTAAAAAGCCTAAAACACAATCAATTCATAAGTTTCCACTGTGGAAAATAGCTAGAGTTAGGGTTTGATTGTATTAGGCAAGTTAGGAATGGTAGTGTAGATGATAGGAGTGTGGGGATAATACATATGGGATATATGGATATAGTTTATGTGATGGGGTAGGGTTTTAGGTCAAAGGGATAGGTTAGGGTTTAACAAAAAAAAAAAAATAAAAAAAAAAAATATATATATATATATATATATATATATATATATATATATATATATATATGGATAGTGAACGGTATGGAGAAGACATAAGTGACATGAAAAGATTTTAAATCTTAAAAATCAATCCAAACACCAGCATAGGATAGAGCCTAACCTTGTATGGAGGCTACACTATGGAAGGAACCTCAAGCTTTGAATGATTTGGAGGGTTCGAGCTCAAAACACCGGAAAATTCTACCTTATAGAAGCGTAGCAACTGTGTACAGGAGCGTAACACAGTGTTATATGAGCATAACAAGGAGACATGAGCGTAAAAAATGTGAGCGAAATGCTCCAAAAGGGTAACAAAATGCTGCACAATGTCCTCAAAAGGGTAACAACATAGTCCAAGAGTGAAATACAAAACCCAGAAGCATAACACAAGTGATTTTTAAGGGTTGCAATTGGATTTTGATGGGATTTAAGCTTTGGATTTTTGAGTTTAGACACTATGGAGGGTAAGTGAGGTGAAGAAATACTCTCATACACATGAACGGGTAAATATGAATGAAATGAAGTTTTCTTCTCCTTTTATAAACTTTGAAATGCCCCTTTACTCGTTGACAATTAAAATAACCTTTTTGACCCTTTTTGCAACTTGGAAATGACTTTTTACACTTTAAATATGATATGAGGATAGAGTGAACCTATTTTTCACTTTTTGACACTTGAGGTGATTTTTTGACATTTTAATGAGACAATGAGACAAAATTCTCCTTTTAAATAAGACATCAAGATTTCTTTTCTAAAACCTTTGAACTTTCACACCTTTGAACTTTCACATTGGATATGACCTTTTCAAAATAAGATAAGGTGTCTTTTAAGATTGGAAATGACTCCCTTTGCATTTGACTGGGAAAGTGAGTCATAATGACCTCTTTTGAAGGTTTGACAGTCAAGATGAATTTTTTGTTCCTTAAATGAGACAATTAGACATAATTATTCTTTTCATGAGACAGTGAAACATAATGTAGTTATTTGGAACTATTTTGGAACTTGAGCCCTATGAAACAAGAGAGGTGATCTTTATTTTATTTCATAAACAAGCTAGCTCCTTCATTAGGGTTTTATGAGTGAAATGGAAGGTTGTTGCGTTATTTTAAGTGAAAATTTGAAGATTTTTCCAAAGGCAAGGATGAACATAGACAATGACCTATATGAAATGAAATTACATAACCCTAGACCTATTTAAATGACGATGATGGAGATAAAATTGAAACTAATTTATGATGGAGAAGACCTTGACAATGATGGTGGTGATGAATGAAATGAAGGAGAAGCGTACATGAATTAGACCTCTTCAATGACCAAAATTATTTTCTGAGACTAGTTCGAAAAAGTAAAAAATTCTGACCTATGACTTTATGGGAAACAACTGAAAGAGTTATTTGACCACTGACATACCTGAGCTAAAATTGTGCACCATATGCATTTTTAAGGTTAATGAATGATATACTGATAATTTTTATGAATTAATTTAATTATTGATTATTTGGATGATATATTGTTATTTAGTGCTACCTGGGAGGAGTACATCTCATTTTTTATGTAGGCGCTAGAGACATTAAATAAGCACCAATTTCTAGAACATCTCAACAAGTGTGAGTTTTCACAACACTATTTGATGTATTTGGGTTATATGATAGGTGGAGGAGAGTTGAAGATATATTGTACCAAGATGGAGGCCATCATGAAATAGTTGGTGCCTATAATGTTTTTCGAGATCATGAATTTCATTCAGGAAACACAATACCTGAGGAAATTCATAGCCTTGTTATAAGCTATGAAAACACTACTCCACACCATAACAATGAGTGGCACAAGTGTCCATTGGGGAAAGGGTTAGTATAGGGCCTTTAATGAGTTAAATAATAATATCAATTAAGCACCAATTCTAGCATTATTGAATTTGTAGCATCCCTTTTAAGTGGAGATAGATGTGAGTGGGTATGTTATGGGAGTGGTCTTGATGTAGAGAGGAAGACCTGTATATTTCCATTCTAAAGTATTTCATGGGGCGGTTCTCAACTACCCTACCTATGAAAAGGAGCTCTATTCCCTAATGCAAGTTGTGAATAAGTGGAAACACTATCTAATGGGAAAGGAGACAATGCTCCACATAGATCATGATCTAGTACAATACCTACATGCCAAAAGTAAGCTACAATAAAACAATCTGTACAAGTGGTTAGGGTTTTGACAATAGTTTGATTTAGTGATCAAGTACAACAAGGGAAACATAAAAAAGTTGGGCAACATGCTTTCAAGGTCAGCTACATAAAATATCACAAATTTGGGAATGCATAAATTATGCACATGGAGCTTTTTATCCATGATGCATATAAAGAGGCATTTTTAGAGGATGATGACTTTAGGAGGTGTTTCAATAGTTTCAGAGCCAAAATCATGTGCACAATGGTGATAACACAATTAAATACCATCTCCATAATGGGTTATTCTACAGGTTATATAAATTATGTGTTCCTAATGTTGAATGATTGTAACTGATTGGAGAGGCTCCAACTCCAAGGTTGCAGGGAATTTTGGTATAAGGAAGAGAATGGCCAACTTGTAGAGGTATGTTTATTGGCCTATGATGCAAGAAGATGTAGCTAGGTTCATAATAGGATGCATGCTTTGTTGTATTAGCAATCTTATTAATAGGAAATAGGTTTTATATCATCCCTTACTTGTACCCACTCATCCTTGAGAAAGAATTTCCATGGAATTCGAGGTAGGTTTACCAAAAAACAGGAAGGGATATGACTACATATTTGTGGTAGTTGACAAGTTCAGGAATATGTGTGTTATAATGCCTTATAAGAAAACCATCACTGAGAAAGAGGCAATGAACTTATTCTTTGGATAGGTATGGGTACAGTTTGAGATACCAAGGAGCATCATTTTAGACAAGGATAATATATTTATCATTGCATTTTGGACTACATCGTGGGATAAGATGGACATGACGTTGAAAATGTCTACAACATTGACATATGGGAAATAGAAGTAGTTAATAGGACTTGGGTTCAAATTTTGAGGGGTTACAATTAGGAGCATATGAAGACTTGGGATGAAAATATGGTGCATATACAACACTTTAACAAATCATTCCACACTTCTACTGGTAAGTAACCATTTGAAACTTCTATTGGATATATCCACCTTCATATTCAGACATTGCATATGGATAAAAAGAAGGATCAAGGGGAGTATATTATAGAGGATGCATTAAGGGTAGAAAAATTTGTTGATAAGATTAGGAAGATCCATATACAAGTACAAGAGATGCTACAAAAGTCATAAAAAAAACACAAGGGCAAGAATAATTAGCATAAATAGAGATTCAATTCAAGGTGGGAGATGAAGTATGGTTATAGTCAAAATGAAGATGATACAAGGTGTTCGTAAGAGGGATTTTTAGAGGATGATGACTTCAAGAGGCGTTTTAATAGTTTCAGAGCCAAAATCATGTGCACGATGGTGATAACACAATTAAATACCATCTCCAAAATGGGTTATTCTAAAATTTATATAAATTATGTGTTCCTAATGTTGAATGCTTGTAACTAATTGGAGAGCCTCACAACTCCAAGGTTGCAGGGAATTTTGGTATAAGGAAGAGAATGACCAACTTGTATAGGTATGTTTATTGGCCTATGATGCAATAAGATGTAGCTAGGTTCATAATAGGATGCATGCTTTGTTGTATTAGTAATCTTATTAATAGGAAATAGATTTTATATCATCCATTACTTGTACCCACTCATCCTTGAGAAAGCATTTCCATGGAATTCGAGGGAGGTTTACCAATAACCAAGAAGGGATATGATTACATATTTATGGTAGTTGACAAGTTCAAGAAGATTTGTGTTATAATTCCATGTAATAAAACCATCAATGAACAAGAAGCAATGAAATTGTTCTTTGAATAGGTATGGGTGAAGTTTGAGATACCAAGGAGCATGATTTTAGACAGGGACAAGATATTTCTCAGTGAATTTTGGACTAAATTGTGGGAGAAGATGGACATGATGTTGAAAATGTATAAAACATTGAGATATGGGAAACAGATGTAGTTAATAGGACTTGGGTTCAACTTTTGAGGGGTTAAAATTAGGAGCATCCAAAGACTCGGGATGAAAATATGGTGCATGTACAACACTCTTTAACTAAGAGGTCCACACTTCTATTGGTAAGTACCCATTTGAAACTTCTATTGGATATTTCCACCTTCATCTTCAGACATTGCATATGGATAACAAAAAGGATCAAGGGAGGATATTATAGAGGATGCATTAAGGGTAGAAAAATTTGTTGATAAGATCAGGAAGATGCATATATAGGTACAAGAGATGCTACAAAAGTCACAATAAAAACACAAGGGCAAGCATAATTAGCATAATATAGAGATTCCATTCAAGGTGGGAGATAAAGTATGGTTATAGTCGAAATGGAAATGATACAAGGTCTTGGTAAAAGGCATTTTTAGAGGATGGTGACTTAATGAGGTGTTTTAATAGTTTCAGAGCCAAAATCATGTGCACGATGGTGATAACACAATTAAATACCATCTCCAAAATGAGTTATTCTACAGGTTAGATAAATTATGTGTTCCTAATGTTGAATGATTGTAACTGATTGGAGAGGCTCACAACTCCAAGGTTGCAGGGAATTTTGGTATAAGGAATAGAATGACCAACTTGTAGAGGTATGTTTATTGGCCTATTATGCAAGAAGATGTAACTAGGTTCATAATAGGATGCATGCTTTGTTGTATTATCAATCTTATTAATAGGAAATAGGTTTTATATCATCCCTTACTTGTACCCACTCATCCTTGAGAAATCATTTCATTGGAATTCGAGGGAGGTTTACCAACAAATAGGAAGGGATATGACTACATATTTGTGGTAGTTGACAAGTTCAGGAATATGTGTGTTATAATGCCTTATAAGAAAACCATCACTGAACAAGAGGCAATGAAATTGTTCTTTGGATAGGTATGGGTTCAGTTTGAGATACCAAGGAGCATAATTTTAGATAGGGAAAAAATATTTCTTAGTGCATTTTGGACTACATTGTGGGAGAATATGGACATGACGTTGAAAATGTCTACAACATTGACATATGGGAAAATAAAAGTAGTTAATAGGACTTAGGTGCAACTTTTGAGGGGTTACAATTAGGAGCATCTGAGGAATTTGGATGAAAATATGGTGCATATACAACACTATTTAACAAATCATTCCACACTTCTACAGGTAAGTACCCATTTGAAACTTCTATTGGATATTTCCATCTTCGCCTTTAGACATTGCATATGGATAACAAGAAGGATCAAGGGGAGGATATTATAGAGGATGCATTAAGGGTAGAAAAATTTGTTGAAAGATTAGGAAGATGCATATACAGGTACAAGAGATGCTACAAAAGTCACAATAAAAACACAAGGGAAATCATAATTAGCATAAGATATAGATTCCATTCAAGGTGGGAGATAAGGTATGGTAATAGTCGAAATGGAGATTTTACAATGTCTTGGTAAGAAAATAAAGGTTATACAATATGGTCCCTTTGAGATGTTGGAAAAGGTGGGAGATAAAACCTTTAGACTCAATCTAACCCTTTATATGTGCATTTTCTCAGTGGTTAATGTTGGAATCTAAAAATCTATGAGCCTTCCATGTTGGATTAGGAAGAGGAACATGCCCTCAATTATGTAGAGGATTTGGAACTAGATGCTCTAGAAGAGTTGATAAAGGATACAATTTTGCAGAAGAGGTCCTAAATTACAAGATGAGGTAGCATGGAATTTGACAGATTTGGTTGAAATAACAACTTCTAGGCAAGGCTAAATGGTACACCCAAGAGAATATGGAGGAACAATTTCGTCACCTCATTCTCTATAATATTTTGGGGAGAAAAACCTCACAAAATAGTGAGTTATGATCTGGATTGGATCAATATATTCTTTTTCATCCATATTTATTTTTTTAGAGTGGAAAAAGTGGAGGAATCAATTCAGATGACCCTTTTTACTAGCAGGACCTAGTTTGGAGACTTCGGGTTTGAAACCTTCTAGAATTTATTTTAGGAATTAAATGTAAATTTTTGTGTTTAAATTTTTTTCACTTAAGCATGCACCCCCCTATAACTATTATACACAGATATTTTTCCAATCATGCAAGACTCACCTCAATCAGAGTCCATATGCAAAATTTAGGCCACCTAGAAGTTTACCTTCCTGTTTTATCCACCATGATTTGAGAGGTTTCCATGTAAACCCCCATTATTCATGGAAAATAGGCTAGCCATGTGATCATAATGAAGAAGGGATATATAAGAGTTAATATTTTAACTCTAGATAATATTTGAATGAGTCAAAATTAACCACTAGTATGCTACCGAACTATGTTATAACTAGGCCAGTAGGGGGAAATGGGGTTCCATTCTATTTGAGTGCATTTTTTTCCATGGATGAGAAATGTAGCTAAAAGTGGATAGAGAGAGAAAACAAATACAATTTTTGCATTGTAGTAGCCCATGGGCCAAAGGTTGCACTTCTTTGTACTTGCATCTATTTCCATTTAGAGAAAGAGAGAGCATAACATCCTCACCTTCCATCTGGGTTTTCTTCCAAAAGGGTTTCCTAGGTCATATATTGCATTCTTGTGGTTGTGAACAATTATTTTTTTGTATGTTCTCTATTTTCTACATTTTCATATTGCTTGCATGTAAAAAATAACTTAATTAACCCAAAATTCAAAGGAAAATACCTCTCATTTTATAGATATCAGAATTTAAGTATAATTTGATTAGGTTTGTTGTGAAGAACTATCTAGTGGAATATCCGTGATATTTTATGGATCAAAAAGGGTTGCATAAATGTGAGAAGTATTTTTAGAGACTAAAATTTTAATAGAATTATTGAAGGAATGCTTCAAAAAATATTTAAAGAAACATAGCTGAATCTGGGATCAATGGAAAATTCACAAATGAGAGCACATTCTTAGCTTACAAGAGAGGGGAGAGGAATATAGGGAAACCCTAGTAGTCTTGTGGGGTAAGTAGACTCAAATGGCCCCTAAAATTACCTCCATTCAATCTCTATCATAGTGCATTATGACATATTTAAATTCCCCCTAACTTTGTTTCTTCTCCTCAACCTAGTTGTATTGATACTTTGTGGACTCAACATCCTCAACCACTGTGGAAATTAATGAGTGTATTGTTTCTCACTTGGCTCATGAATATGGTATATTTATTGCTCATATAATTACATCTACTAATATGGATATGTACTTATTGTAGTTGATACAACAAATCTCTTCAAATTCCTCTTAGTGCCTTGTTCTTGGAGGGGTTGAAGGGCCCACCTAATCAAATAATATCAAAAGGCACCTTGCAAATATTGATAGGATTTTCCTTGGATGATACCAATTTTTTGTTGGCCTTGAGGCCATTGAAAAATATTTTTAAGCTTGATAAACCATTGTTGCTCATCCCATTGATACAATGGACCATTGAGGGATTGTCTAGCGACACAAAGGGATGTTGTTTCTCAATCCAACAATATAGTCACTTAATAGCTCCTTAGTCCAGTCAATTAACACTCATTGAAAAGGCCCTTAGTTTTTTCTTACAAATTTGTGGTGTTCATGGTATGACCCCAAGGGGGCCTATATTTGGTTAGATACATATGATATGACTCAAGGGGGGGCATATATGGGGTTAAATTTACTTGTAATATGTAAATGTATATGTATTAGGGTCATCGTCATAATAAAGGGACCACTTGTGCAATGTGTGGATATATATATATATCATGTATTCATTATGGAGGACATCTGATTGGGATATATGAATGTATTTGGCTATTTGGAGGACCTTAACATGTTATTATGTGTATTGGAGTTGTTCTCACTGCTCACATTTCTATACATGGTGTGTACTTTTTATTTTTATGTACATCGATCGTAAAAATTCATTGAGTGTATCGCTTCACTGAGCCTTAGTAGAGTGATACAATGCTCCTCTGAATCCTAGTCCAATGACACTGCTTTAATCCTCTAGAAACTTACTCTGTAACACTTTTCACTTAGTGTATCACCCTACTGAGCATTAACCTGGAGCTATATTTCTTCACTGACTATAAAGGTAGTGAATATATGGCCAAAATTTCATCTTCAAGCCCAAATTTCATCTTCTCTCACACTCCTTAGTGGTGCATCGAGCCTTTAATCAATGTTGTAGCACTCTAGTGAGCATTAGTCCAATAACGCAGGCTCAGGGTTGGTGTTCAAGCTAACTTTATTTCTCTTATGGTACTTCATAGCACTCCATTAAGCATTAGGCCCGTGACATAACACTCCACTAAGAATTAGGCCTATGACATAGTGCTAAGAATTCATCTTTAAACACAACTTTCATCACTTATGACACTTTGTAGCACATAATTGAGCCATTACTCAACACTATAGCGCTTCTTTGATGTTAAAATCAGTAATATCGCAATTTTTGACTATCTCTCACTCATGACACTTAAGCTATGAATTTTATAGTATATCAATGATTGATCTATTAGTGGAATTGAAGTGAGCAAAGGAAATTATTAAAACAAATTAATGCACTAAAGCTCCTTGTAACTCTTTAAAAAGGCCCCATAGCTCCATCTTTTACCACATAACTTGGCTTTTGAGGGTAAAACCCTTGATTTATAGAGTAATACACCTTAATTATTCCCATTAACACTAGATTAAGACACAAATATCTTTTATGTGATTAATCACACTCATTTAACTTCATTTTTTTTATGGTTATTTTATGAATGGTTAATTCCCTAGTATTTTTTTTATTCACTTAAAAATGCTTCCTTTCTTCTTGTATTCATTATTTGATTAGTTTTGAGAAATTTTCCTAGAATTTTGGTTGTGTTGGGCCTTTCTCCTTCGACTCTCACTCTCACTAGTTGGCCACACACTTGAATGACATTGTGAAAACCATGAAAAGGTGTAAAAACCCTTTCGACTCAATCCCAAAAACATCATAAGTTGCAAGATAAGGGCCTTACTACCCTTATCTAACCCGAGTCTCCATTTTATCTCTCCATTCGACTTTAGAATTGTGCCCTAGGAAGTCACCAGTTTCTTTTTGTCTTTTGGGGATATTTTCCATGAAAACCAAACTCTAAAATCCCCTCTTATTGGGTTAGAAACACTAGAATATTATATTCATATAGATACCTAGGTTTATCTTAACTGAAATACCTAGGGTTTCATTCCTAGGGATATACTTTCGCTCTCAGCTATGCGTTTTTTGATCAAACCTGACCAACATTTCCATTTCCAGTGATTGTTATATGAGCAAGTGTTTCTCTCAACTAGGAAATCTAGTATTAATCCTTTTAACACATAGAAACTTATCTATGGAGTCATACGAATCCATATTGGTTAATATTGTGATATTTTGGTTGTAATGATGTTCCGAGTGCTGCCCCCAGGTCAAAATTGTCAAACTTGTTTTCTCTTCTCCATAGAAATTTGAGGCAGTGGGTTGGTTTTAAAAAAAATTGTGAGATGTACTAGTAGACATGAAAATCCACCAAGAAGTAGTGTTTTTGGTACTATGCCACAACTCTAGAAGAGTGTTTTTCTACCTCTTTCAAGGATGCATCTTTTTTCTTGAGCTGATCTTTGTGTGAAGAGTATTTATTTTGTCCTCCTTCTTGGATTTCTTTATCTTTTCTTTGATTGTTGGAAGAAGCTTAGTTTCCTTTAGCATGATTAGGAACAATAGGTCCTTTGTCTTTAGTTTGATTTGGGGTAACAACTTCTTTGTGATGAGCATCTACTTGAGCGTTTTGTTTTTCCTGATTGGAGGTTATAGGAACATTCCTATTCCTCAAGCCATACCGTCTCTTCATTTGAGAAAGAGAATTATGATATCCCCTATGATAATCTTCCATGCACACTTATAATATGCCATCATTTGAAAAACAAATTTTTGATCATTCGATGCAAAAATTTCTGCATAAAATTGATCTTCTTCGGTGAGGAAAATAGGTTGCTGATTTCCTCAAATAAATGGTTCTCGCTAGAAATTTCTTCTTCATCACCTTCATTAGAGCCTTCTGTATAATTCTGTTGAAATGGAGTGCAAATTTTTTGTTGAATTTGTGGATCCTGACCCCTCTATTCTATTTGCTTGATCCTGTATTGAGGCTGTTGATTTTGACCCCTGAAATTGGGATTTCAAACAGAGGGTTCAACTTGTCGATCAACGATGGACATTTTATCCATCATCTTCTCCATGGTATTGATCAAGGTATCTAATTTTTCTTCTAATGAATTTGATGTTTCCTCTTTGATAGTGACTCTTTTTTCGGTCTTGATTTTAGACTTCTTGATGATAAAATTAGCTTCCACGCTCGCTGTTTTTCTTTGCATTTCTTCAAGAGTTGATGGGTTTCTTTCCCTCAAATAATAGGCCATGTCAGGATCAAAACCATAAGGATAATGAAGTAAATAAAGGCCAGGAGGAGGCTTAATATTCTCAGGAATTGAATCATATATTTTATTGAATCTAGTTGTAAAGTCTTGGATAGATTCATTGGGATTATTTTTCAAGGAGTTATACTCAGCTAAAATCTACAATGGATTTTTCTTCTCTTCCCATTTCTCCATAAAAAAGTCAATCAGCTGCTGTGAAGTACCTATTGAACCAGCCATGAGTGAGCAAAACTATTTCTTTACCTCTCCAGAGAAAATTTGTGCAATGATGCACATATTGGCATCATCATTGTCTATCTCTTCAAGATCTATTAAGTCAATCACTTTGGAAACATGCTGATAAGTTTTAACCTCTGATGTTCCATAAAAAAGAGGAAGCCTATGACCATAGTTCTGACGTAGTGGAGTGATTTGAAGTGGTAGGATCAACGAATAAAATCTGGACATGACTAATGGAGGAGGTGGTGGAGGCACTGATGGAGTGAAAAATTGCAGAGGTAATGACATAATGAAATGAGGGATTGATGATGTAGCTGTATGAGAAGGTGTAATGACAGGTGAAGCAAAATCCTACTACTGATATTGAAAATAAGCCTTCTCTGAAGTTTCTTGAAAATTTTCCACCAAGCCTTTTAGTTTTTGAAGATCAGACCAGACTTCACTATTGAATTCAGAATGAAAAGACTCAAAAAATGGTGCAAAGGACTTGAAATCGAAAGAATAAAACGTGGCTTCTGAAAGAAAAGTTTCGGACTTAGTTCTAAACAAATAATTTTCAAATTCTGAACTATAGAACAAATATTCTGGAACAAATCATATAGGTAGAGAATTTGATTTAACAAGTTGAGTACAACTCTTCCAAACTTTTGAGACTTGGTTTTATGTTTTCTAAAAAGATTCTCAGGGTGATACAAAATTGGTGAGGTATTTGGGTCTAGATTCGACCTGGTATGTCTTTTAGGAGCTCGCTTAAGATAGGAATTTTGGAATTTGGCTCATATTTTAGAATTCAGCCTGTTTTGAATGCTATAGCTTGTCACCTACAAGTATAAATTTCATAGGATTAAAGAAATATACCCAGGGATGTTTAGCAATTTCTCCTTGGAAAAGACTCCAAGAGTGTTATCACTCTCCCCAACTTCCTAGGGCTGAAAATAGGATTGGAGAAAGGTAACCACAAACCAAACTTTAGGTCATGTAGCTAGCCCTACTTAGACCAGAGAGGGATCTCACGTTGTCACTTTTAGCACTCAAATGAATGGTTGAGTATCTAATGATTTTAGGCTAGATATGTAAGCTTAATAAATATAATTTATTTAATGTTTTGAATGTTAGATAGAAAAGCTAATGAGTGGACTGTGTATAAGGTTTTTAGGTCTGAAATTCAAGGTGAACCTGCAGAGAATATGTGAGGCGAGATAGGTAGTTTGAAAGAATTTTAATAAGTCATTGAGTATAGGATGAAATGGAGGAGAGTTTTAATGAACACTGAGGTGAATTCCTTCAGTTTAGAAGAAAATAAACATAATAGGGTGAATCTTGTCTAAAAAAGAGCATGCATAAACATGGTTTCTGCTCTCAAACTTACAAGATAAACATATATGAAGAAGAATACATGGTATTAAGAATGAAATGATAAAAATACATGAGAAAAACATATGCTACAAAGCATACCACAAGTATCTCAACACAATTCCTACAAATATGTCTTTGATTTCATTCCACACGCTAATTACAAGAGCTCCACTGCAATATGAGACTATCCAACCCCAAAAAAGATTAAAGAGAGTCTACTTATAGAAAATATAGACTATGAAACCTAATGAGGTTGAATCCCATCGAAAATGGATCATAAATACAAAATATGAGTCATTTCCTAGTTTCTAGGGAGGTTAGAAACCATTCTCTGAATTTTAGCTATAAACTAGGAGTGTTTGTTTGTTACGTTAATTACATATTCCATCATGATAAAAAACCAAAATCGACTGAATAAATCTAATGAAAACTCATAAGACCATATTGCCTCGAATTTGTGACCATTTCTGAGCTTGACAAGTGTCTTGAGGAATCCAATGCTAATTTGTGACATTTCTGACAGAAGAGTAAAAACAATTTGTAGAAGCGTAATACAACTTTGGAGGCACTCTTAAGAGTCCAAATCCACTTATAAAAGAACAATAAACTAGCCTTGTGTGTCTAATTTGTAGAACATATTGAATATTGCAAACTAGACCACTGGAAGGCCTTCAAAAATCCATTCTCCTAGGGTCACTCAAAAGCGTAACAAAGGGTCCAAAAAGGAGGCGGAAACATGAAAAATGATAGTTTTTTGAGATTTTTCTCCCAAATTACAGATTTTCATGCCTCGAGGGTTCCTGATATGTGATGTACTCATCAAAGTACATCCATCCATGTACATAAATAACCATTTGGATGCCTCCAAAATAAAAGTAACAAAAGTCGATTACCCTTCTACAATGGGAAATTTCCAGAATTCTGCAAAAAATCATATAAAATAGAAAAATTGATCAAAATTTCTCAAAATTAGTTCTATGGCACTTGTGAGAGATGAGATACATAGCTAAGGAAGCTTCAACCAATAATACTAAGCTATCCTTTTCCTTGAGCTTCATTTGTGCCTCTTTAAGCCTTTTCTTCACTTGTTTCAGCCTTATTTGAGAAATGGTGTCCCTGGTGCGATAGTGGTTTTCCATGTGTCTTTGCAGCTTGTTATCCCTTTTAGCCTTATTCAAAGTATTTTCCATATGCTCATTAACTATTGATAACCAAAGCTCTTTGTCCTCATTTATCTCCATGGGAATATACTCAACAAAGGTCAACTCTTCAGATTGATGAATTGACTGTCTTTCTTGCTCCAATGCCCTTTTGAGGCCTCTCATTCTTTGTCTTATTGTTTGTGTTTTGGCCTCCATGTCTTGCATTTGGTCAACACCAATAATATTATTGCCTTTAAATATGTTTGTATCCATTTCTAATCTGTACTTGCTTTATAGGAGATGATTCACTTGCAATTGAAAATTTTCTTGCTGAAGGAATGTAATTTGGGATTGGGCAATGGAGAAGGCCTCTCTCAATTCTGCTATTTTGTTATCTTTATCTTTGAATATTTCTTCAACTGATCTGACCTCCACTTGATCTGATACCTCAACCTCCAATGGCACTAACTCATTATGCTGATGCAAAAGAGGTTGCTCCTCTATCTCACATTTTTCAACAATGGTGTCGAATGTAAGAAAACTCTTAGCAGACTTAGGCGAAAATACTTGTCTCTTCCCGCTCTCATATGTGTGAGAAAATTCCACAAACCTAGGATCATATTAAGGCTGAATAGTCATGCTAGAGGAGCCAATATCCATTGGTTGTGTTGATGATGTAATAGGCAAGACAAAAAGCGCTGCTGACAATCTCTCCAACAAGTTTTCCCAGGTCATGTTTATGGAGAAAAAGTGTTGCAACACAATGAGATTGATTAGGCCATGATGAAAAATACTAGTGTTGTTCTCTTTTTCTCTGAACCTTCTCAGCCATCTTAATCAAGATCCTATACAAATAGTGAGGAAAATCAAGTGTTTTAACAGAGGTAAAATGCATCAAAATCCTGATGTGATACCTATACAACTTGGAGAATCTTCCTTCGCATGTGAAGTACTTCATTATGAACATCATCAAAGGAGCATACTTGTTTATGATGTGTCTGAAAGGAAAAATAAATTCTGGCTCCTCTCTAGCATGAGGCTTGAGGAATTGCTTGTAGTTTTCAATGTCTAGGTCCATGCCTTTGAACCTTTTCTCTCCATGAGAAGAGATACTTGTAGCTAAATCAATTAGGTTAGATGATAGGCTGACCTCCATACCATCAAGAGTGACTATTCCCATACTGTAGCTTGTTGCAAATAGGTTGGACAAATCAAGATGATACCCCCCTTCCATAAGCCTTTCACAAAATGTCAAACACTGAGCTCTTTCAAAGCACCTTCCAGCCAATGGCGAAGCATTAATCTCATGCACGGTGAATGGTTCAAGCCTGAGGTGGTGCCTTCCCTTGAATCTCTTCTTGTCACTTTCCAATTTATTTTTTCACTGGAATGATGAAAACCCTAGGGTGTTAATGAAATGTGTGAATTAATGGAAATCTAGAAAAACAAAGTGTAGGAAAATGTGAGTTTGGTGGATGAAATGAAGGGCCTTGAAGCTGAGAAAAATTTGAGTAAGTTTTTTTGTGTGTTAGCTTCAATTTTTATGTGGAATGAGGGAAAATGGGTGTGAGGAAGGTGTCAAAATGTCTAAAACACATGAAATTCCCAATTTTGACTGTGAGAATAGCTTGTGCAATAGTAGGGTAAGTTGGTAAGATAAAATGGGGGTCATGGGGTTAAGTAAAAATTCAGAGAAAAATTGAGTGGATAGGGTGTTGTCTTGGCTCCATAATGAAAGTGGAATGAAAATAAATGGGTAATTTTAGGGTGGTCAAAACCTCAAAACACAAGAAATTCCAAATTTAGGTTGTGGGAAAAACTAGTGTAAATTTTTTTTTTAGGTTAAGAAGGTGAAACAAGGGCTATGGAGCTAATTAAATTTTTTTAGAAAAAACCAATGAGGAGTATGGCACGTTAGCTCCATAGTGAAAGTGGAATGAGGGAAAATGGATGGGTGTATGATGGTAAAAATCCTAAGATGGTAAAAAGCCTAAAACACAATCAATTCATAAGTTTTCACTGTGGAAAATAGCTAGAGTTAGGGTTTGATTGTATTAGGCAAGTTAGGAATGGTAGTGTAGATGATAGGAGTGTGGGGATAATACATATGGGATATATGGATATAGTTTATGTGATGGGGTAGGGTTTTAGGTCAAAGGGATAGGTTAGGGTTTAACAAAATACAATTATATATATATATATATATCTTGACAGTGAACGGTATGGAGAAGACATAAGTGACATGAAAAGATTTTAAATCTTAAAAATAAATCCAAACACCAGCATAGGATAGAGCCTTACCTTGTATGGAGGCTACACTATGGAAGGAACCTCAAGCTTTGAATGATTTGGAGGGTTCGAG
This sequence comes from Pinus albicaulis, assembly GCA_034641835.2. Taxonomy (NCBI): domain Eukaryota; kingdom Viridiplantae; phylum Streptophyta; class Pinopsida; order Pinales; family Pinaceae; genus Pinus; species Pinus albicaulis. The sequence goes on from CM076581.1 coordinate 110,522,892, forward strand.
CTCAAAACACCAGAAAATTCTACCTTACAGAAGCGTAACAATTGTGTATAGGAGCGTAACACAGTGTTATATGAGCATAACAAGGAGACATGAGCGTAAAAAATGTGAGCAAAATGCTCCAAAAGGGTAACACAATGCTGCACAACGTCCTCCAAAGGGTAACAACATAGTCCAAGAGTGAAATACAAAACCCAGAAGCTATTGCCACTTTGGGAATTGGCCAAGGAACAAGTTTCTCAACTTCAAGGAGTGTTAAATGTTTTAAACCAGCTAGAGAAACGGTTCAAATAATACCTTCAAGACTTGCCAAAAGTCTCTCGAATTGGTGTGCAAGAACTGACATATGATTCCGTTGTTGTCAACTTGGCCTTGAAAAATCAAGAGAAACTTGAGAAAGACATATCTAGAGTTGTGGCATAGTACCAACAACACTACTTCTTGGTTGAGAGAATAATCAAGATAAACAATCTATTATCCATTAGCTCCCAAGGAGAGGATAGGTAAAATGAAGAAGTAAATAGGGAATTGGATAATATAATAAATACTAAATAATTTCCCTTTACTGTTGTTAGTGTCCCGTGATTTAGCAGATTGGCAGACCAAATGCACATGGTAACATTAGACCAGTCTTTGGAGTCCTAGGACCTAGCCTTTCTGGACTCAGAGAGGGCTCTCTCTATTGTATGCAAAGAATGTGAACTTGTTTGCTTTTAGGGTTTGATTTTAGGCTAGTTGTTAAGTGTAGGGTTTGTTGTTTGCTTTGGTTGGGTAAGATTGTCAAGTAGAATAGGTGGAGTGAGAGGTATTCAAATCATTGGGCTATGGAGTCTATTAAAGTCATGGATATCTCAACAATGAAACATTATGCATAATAGGTCAAATGTAGCATGGTCAAATGGATCTTTTAGGCATGTGTGAATTGAAATGGACAATAAGTTTGTGAGCATAGTAAGTGTGTAAGGGTAGTGAAGAATCCTTAAACAAGTACTTTTTAAACAAGATGGTCTCAAATAATGATCAAAATAAGGACATAATCATAAGACATGGCAAAAAATAGTTTTTTTATTATACTTAAGAAAACAAGCATTCAATATGAAAAATTCAGTGAACCATAGAAAGAAAGAAACTTATCTAACTTCTAGTGATTTCACCTTCAAGGTTTAGAAAACATACAAGATAACATATAACTTTAATCAAAGAAGAGGGAACTCCTAAACATATATGATCAAGCTACAAAGAACTTTAAGGAAACTTGTCAAGCATGGAGAAAGGGCATGATTGGAGCATGGCCACTTTGGCTAAAACCTAACAAGTAGTACTTCAAGGAGAGATTCCAAAGCATAGTTTAAGTAGCATCAAATAAGCAAGGCTAACCATAAAACATATTTGAAAAGTACTATATTGAACCATTTATGGAATGAACAAGCATGGGTAGGTCTAAGAAGCAACTAAGAATTCCTTAAAATAACCTAGTAGAGGAAAACATAAGACAATAGCAAACAGGAAGGACTAAGGTGCCTCAAACAACATTTCTTAGCCTATACTCTTATGTTCTACTGCAACATAGAAGGATGTAACAAAATGATACATAAGGAAAAAATAACAAAACAGAGACACATCGCCATTAATCATGCTCAGGGATCCTGCAAGCTATCCTCCTTCATCATCAATCCAAGCAAGCCATTCAAAAACTCCACAAGACCAATTTCTTCTTCAAACTCAAGAAAACCATGTATTGCTCTCAAAACTCATAAAATGTGAACATTTAAAATGAAGCCCTCATGCTATATTTATCTTAGAAAAGGAGGGAAAAAACCCTAGATAGGGTTGGAAAATGTCAAAATCACTCATAAATGTCATAAATGCCCAAGAGACCACGAAAGGCCCAAGGCACAAAATATCCCATGAAATAAATGCCAAAATAAATTCTAGCACCTAATTCTAGAATGATTTTCCTTAAAAAACACTAAAATATGATTTTGCAATAAATGAGTGTGTTTTGTTGACTTTTGGCCAAAAACACACAGTGTTGTCTATAAGCACAACACCAAAAAAGGTCATGTTGTGGCCAAGTTTTGGGGACCTTCTTGGTGTCGGATTTTGCTCTGTGATGGCCTGTTGGAAATATTGCTGAGTCTTATTTCCAGATATACCTTTGGTTTTATAATTAGGCACCTGTAACCTGTTCCAAAATTCAAATTTCCAAAACATCTCTGAGCGCAGTGCAATACCTGAAAATGAGGTAGAATGGTGGAAAATGAGGTGGTTTTTGACCTTTTGAGGGGTCAAAAATTCTCCAAATGCTCTAAAATTTGGTGATAATAGTGTACTAGGCATGAGAAATCCAAAAATGTAAATTTATCGCTCTGAGGATGCCTTAGGGAAAAGTGTAGCGCCAGTGGCGCTGCGCTTATAGGCCTCCAAATTCACAAAAAGCAAAAACTTGTCCAAATTTCTTCAAAATTGGTGGATGTATCCTTCAAGGGGTTTGAGAGACTTGTAGAGAAGCTTGTGCAAAAATTCCATGTCTAGCTTGGCCTTTTGCTTCTTTTAGTGTCTGGATCTTGGCTTGGGCCTTCTTCAGTTTTGTCCTTGCAACTTGGTTTCTCCCGGCATAATGCTTAGTCATCCTTCTTTGGAGGTCAATATTCTTGTTAGCATTCTCTAATTTAGCTTCCAAGTGTTTGTTGGCTCTTTCCAACCAAGGCTACCGATCATGTGCTAACTCCATGGCTAAAATCTCATCTAGGGGGAGTTGTTCTGCTAGGGCTGCTTCTTGTTCTTTTTTCTTTGCCAATGTCTTCTTCAACCCCATGGTTCTAGGCCTCCTCCTAGATTGACCTTCCTCATCCTCACTCTCTTCATAAGTGCCCATGAACTCTTCTAGTTTCAATTGTGCCCTTTGGGCTTCTTTCCGAGCCTTGATGACTCTAGCTTCATAGATTGCAAGTTGTGCTCTGAGCTGCTTATTCTCCAAGTCAAGAGCATCATTTACACTTTTGGTCGTATTCAGATTGGCTTGGAGGTCTTCAATAGGTACATTTTTGTTTTGGATGAGCAAGTTTGAGATTCTTTCTTCATCCTCCTCATCACTTTCCACCCGAATGATTTCAAACTCCCTTTCAACCTCATGATCTTCTTCTTCTTTTCCTTTTGTTTGCCCTTGTCTAGTGGCTGAGATGAGGTAGATGGCATGGTCCCTTGCCTCTTGAAGGAAACAAACACAAGCCTTGACCCTCTCTGGTATGTGAGTGAAAAGGGTGTGATGGTGGTCTTGTTGGTGTCTTTATCATGAATGTGATCCTTGTTGCTGTCATCAACTTATTCATCTTCATTATTGGTATCATCAGTCATCATATTTTCTGCTTCATCATTGTCTTCTACATCATCAGCACTCTCATCCTCTTCATTGTTTTCTGCATTGTCATTTTTCTCTTCATTTGAGCTGCTGTCCTCTTCCTTGCTGTGATCATCATTCAGACTATCAACCCCTCCCCATTTTTCACCACCATCATGACTAGGACTTCTTTCATATTTATTTTCTGCACTATCGTCATTCTCATTATCACAGAGGAGCTGACTATTTTCATGACTGTCATGACAGTTGTCATGACTATCATGACTATTTTCTTCTTTGTTGTCTTGTCCCTCAGTGTCTTCTTTATTATCTGCCTCTTTGTCACTGTGGTCTGTTTGATTGGTATCACTACTGCCTTTAGTTTCTGCACTGTCCTCACTGTCATCATCTTTGTCATTGTCATCTTCTTCCATATCTTCTGGATTGTCATCCTCTTCCTCTTTTTCCATGTCCTCTACCTCTTTGTCACTATTTTGCTCACTGTCATGCTCACTGTTTTCACCTTCATCACTATCATGCTCACTGCCACTTTCTTCATCATTATTTCCTTCCTCTTCCTCATCATCTGCTTCTTCTTCACTTTGGACTAATTTATTGTCACTCTCACCCTCTTCATTTTGATTTGACTCATTATCATTATCTCCCTCATTTTCATTTAATTCATTATTGCCACTTCCTTCTTCATTTTATGCATCAAGAGAAGGGGATGAGGGGAGGTTTTCTTGAGGTGAGGACACTTGTGTAGATGACGAGGGAAAGTTAGGTTTATGAGGGAGCTGTGGGCTTGTGAAGAATTCATGTGCTATGAATACCTCCTAAGGTATGCCCTTCTTTTCAAACTGATGTAAAACCACCATCTTGATCAAGGAATGGTGAAACAGACTCTGCATTTGTTGGGAAGGATTCCTTCTCTAGACAACATAAGACATTTTGTCCATAATCCTATAGAGGTAGTAGGGCAAGTTGAGAATTTTAACCCTTGTGAAATGCATGAGGAGTCTAACATGGTAGGAATAAAGTCCAGAGTACCTCCCTTCACAAGTAAAGTACTTCATGATAACCCTCATCAAGGGTGAAAATCTCTGTTTTAGGTGTGAGAAAGGGAAGATAGCCCTGCAGCCTACTCTGTACCTAGTTTTGAAAAATGGCTCATAATGGTTTATGTCTAACCTTGCCTTCTTGAACCATTTATCACCAACAACAGCTATGCTAGTGGCATTAGAGATGGCATCTGCTGATAGTTCAAAATCCACTCCTGCAAGATTCACCTGTTTTTTGTGGAGGTTGACGACAAACAACCTTGTAAGCTCTGGGTGGTGGTGTACTTGTTTGACCTTCTCACAAAATTGAAAACATCCCACATTCTGGAAACATGAGAGGATCATGGGAGATGAGGTGATATGCACTATGATATGGGGTTCAAATCTGTTCACTTTGCCTCCTTTGTTGTTTGGCCTCATAGGCCCTTGGCCTCTCTCACTACTACTACTGTTCTCTGCCCCTGACATGGTAATTAGGGTTGTTTGTGGACAAACTTGGGCGAAAGGAGTAAAATGAAAATGATGGTGGGCAGCTCTTGCAAATGAGTGATATGGAGGTGATGTATGACTGTTTTCTTTTGAGTTTGATGAGGTCTTTTATATAAATGATTTGTGTTTAGCTTAGTTTACTCCCCTTCAAATGAAAATTAATTGCTCATAGGTAAAAAAACAAAGGCTTACTTGTTATGAATACCTAGGGTTTCATCATGACTAGGGTTTGACCTTTTCTATTAACCACCAAATCTTGAAAATTGCTTGGAGGACAAGGAGGAAAGGCCACCTACAAGCTTTTAGCTTGTTTACAGATCTTTAGAGGCAATTTGGAGGTGCTTCCATAAAATTTTGGCAATTTTTTGTGCAATTTTGATGATCTTCTGCATTAGCATAGTGCCGAGCCTATCGTGTGTGTCTGAGCATAGCGCTAGGCGAGTCGGGCCTTGCTGTGCGCAGTGCCGACTGTGTGCGGGCCTGCTGGCCTCTAGGTGCATCGCTGGGAAGGAGAAAGGTCGGGTTGTGCCTCTGCTTGGGCATAAGGCCGACACTCCTGGGTGAGTCACGCCGGTTAGCTGTTGAGTTTGACCTCTACGCGCAACACCTGGCAGAGAAACTGGGTTTCAGGTCGACCTGTGGGCGCAACGTCGTGCCTCTGTGTGCGTCCGGTCTGCCTGGGCATAGCATTGGGTTGTAAGCGCAATGCCACCTGTTATAAGCACATCGCAGTTGTGAAAATGCACTACAGAGAATTGTATTAGTGCAGCGCCAGGGTCTGTGAGTGCAGTGCCAGGGTATTTGCGCAGCGCCAGTGACTTTGCCCAGATTTTCTCAAAAAACTCGGAAATTCCTCCAAAAGGGTTTTTTTTCTTTTGCAAATGACAAATGATTATAAAAAATGATAACTGGGATGCCTTTATACTTTGAAAAATAAATCAAAAACAGAAAACCCACTTTTGTAGGACCCCTTTTTTGCAGGTGACTTGAAACTTTTCAAAGTGATTCTACTTCCTTTGGTGATGGCTTGCTGGAAAGATGAGGAGGTCCTTTTTAACCTTGAGGGTCTTAGCATTGTGTTACACTAAAAACTGTCATCTTGACATTTTACTATGATTATGAGCTCATTATTACTCATAATTCCTCCTTTTGCAAGTCTAACATATCAGTTCCTCATGTCAAGCTTTCAAAATCAGAGAAAAGTTCCTAAAAATCCCCTAAACATTGGTATCGCACTTTCTCTATTCATTGCCTGCGGTCCCGCACCTAAAGTTCAGCTCGCCTGCGGAACCATACCACACGTTCTTTGTGTTATGGGTGCGGACCTATGTAAAACTCAAAAAGGCGAGAAAGTAAAGATAAAAAGTTGATTTCAGATGAATTCTAGAAGATTCTAGATGGGAATTTTTGGGAATGGATACGCTTTGAGAAGTTTCATGCATCCCTCACTTGATGGAGCTAACCCCTTGATGTAAGGAGCTAATCCCTTTGAAGCAGGATTCTATTCCTTCATATTTGGAACAGAAAACCTCCTCTTTTCCACTATATAAAGAGGCCTTGGGTAGCCTCAAAGGGAGTTCAAGCTTAAGATATTTGAAGTTAAATGCTGTTGAGATTCAGACTCAGTTAACTAAGACTTTCTGTGAGGTTAAATCACTCATCTCTATCCGTCTTGGTTCAAAGAGTGCAATGCTTGTCAAATTAGAAGAGATTCCTGCTTCGGACCCCAGGAGGACCTGCACGACATCAAGGCACAGGTTGTAAAGGTTTTCTTTATTTGAAGTTAATACAAATATACTCATTTCTCTCTTTAAACTGTCTATTCATGGTTTATTTCATAAATTCCTTGATCATTATGATGAGTATGATTTATAATAATGTCTATACAGGTGCTATGTAATCTTTTTGCTTGTTTGTGACTGCAGATTCATGAGGAACGTTCTTTCAAGTGCACAGGAAGGACTTCAACGAGATCAACCAAGCGCTGGACATAAGGTAGGCCTTACACCTATATAGCATTTTTATGAATCTTGTATGCTTAGAGAGAGATTAGTATAATTGGCTGTTTGTTGCTAGTTACTTTTAGTACTAGAGAGATCGGTCTTGTTCACAAGATGGATTAATCTACACAACAAAATGACGACTCCGCTGGGGACAGAACTTGTTGTTTTTTGTTCTCTTTTATTTTTGATTTGAGGAAACGTTTTTTCCTGGTTTTTGATTGATACATATCTGTCTGGGTAATTTAGATTTTCCCTGTTTTTGAAAATTTAGAAATATTTTAAGTTTTTCTATAATTTTTCCTAGGACCGCACTCTGGCTCATTTTGACAGTGCGGGCAGGTTCGCACTTTCTGTTAAGAATACAGTGCGGGACCGCACCTGTCAATACTGGTTGCCTGCGGATCCTGTGAAAATTTTAGAAAACTTCTAGATTTCTTTCTCTAGTTTATTTTTATTTGGATTTAGCTCTTTGGTTTTTGCCCAGATTGATTATTGTTTCTGTCAAGAATTTTTTGTGAATGAACTCCAACAGTATTCATGTTTTGATGATTTTCTAGAAGATTTTGCATTTTGGATTGTTTTTCCACTTGGTATTTGTAGCGATTCGAAGCTTTGACAGTTTGAAGTATCTAAGATTACATTGATCTCTTTTTGTCTTTTTGAATCCGACCTGATTGTGAAAACATCCTTTATTGAGAAATTGAGCCTTTTTTTTCTTTGCGAATCTTCGAAAAAAACTTGGTTGAAAGTTTTGAATTTCATTTTTATAAAAACAAAAACATATTTTGAGTGTTTTTGATCTGTTTGTTATTATAAACAAATAGACTCTTAGTTTGCTGAACAACTAAGGAAAACATTCTTCAAAAAAATCTTAAAGCTTTTACTCAATTTAGATTGTTTAAAATCATTGTTCTCAAGATTAGATTTTGTAGTTTTGAGTAGTTTTTAAATTTTTATAGCTTTCTTTCGGAGGAAAATTGTTTTGTAGCTTCAAGTTTGGAAAGAAAAAGGATTTTGTTATGAGCTTGATATATATCATCATTGAAAAGACAAAATATTTTCTTTCAATCATTCTTCATGTTTAAAGAAGGAATTTTTTATTAAAAGAATTGCATTCTCCAACTCTTTCTTAGATAGAAGTTCATTGAAAGAAAAAGAATTGATTATCATTCTAGGTGCATTTTAGTGTTTTTTGGAAATCGAGTCTTCACATCATCCAAAGTTTCATTTCCGCACCCATTGACTTAAGAAACAACTCATAAAAGTAACGCTTAATTAAAATTCATCTAGAAAACTTTTTATTTCTAGGGCTCTTATCACCAACATAGCTTAGGCTAGTATCTTGGAGTAGGGAGTAATTAACTCTCCAAGATAGCTAAAATAAACAAGTAGAAAAATCTTGCGGTAGGAAGAAATTCCAATTGTTGCATATATGCTCTGTGAAGCTCCTCCTAAAGGAGTCAAGCACGAGATCATATCTGAACCAGTGGGGTAATCAATCCTTCCTCATTGGGAACGACAGAAGATATACACGTATTAACAACGGTAAACCTCGGATAGACCATTGTCGAGGAGCCAGGGGTCACTTGTCAGTAAACCTTGGATTATTTCAAGGAGCCTTCAAGGGGATTGAGCTTTGTTACTCTACCCTTGCGTGTGTGTCGGATCGTAGACTGTTCCCCCAGGTATATTTGTTTCAGTTGGTAACCTTAGTGGCCATAATCTTTAGGATTATTTCCTAAGGTGACGATGGAGGGAAGATCCCACTGTACCTGGAACAGACGTCGGCTAGACTCACTTGGACTCTCCGGAGGGTTATCTTCACTCAAGATGGTATAGTGGAGAAAATTGCACCGGTCTGTTTCATTAAGCAGGTTGTCGGGGTAACTGTTCCAACCGCCCTTTTCGTATTAAAATTCTACTAAGTTGGATTTCATCACCAACTAGTGTTTTTAGTACGGAAAGTTACTGTTTGTGTGTGGTTTGAACTCCTAAATTTTTTAAGCGTATGTTTCAATTGTTTGTTTCTTAGAGACTTTAGGTGTTTTCATTGAAATTTTTCTTTGTTTGCGTGTGATTAGGTAATTTTTAATCGTGGCGGAATTGTCAAGACAATCCCGGAGAATACAAGGGAAACCCCTTGAATATTCACCAAGTCAACTTGAAGGGCTTCGTGCTCTGGTAGCATCCAGTAGTAGTAGAATTAGATCAACAGAAATTGGAAGTTCATCTATAGTTATACATCCTGATCATCAAATACCTACAACAGAATACATTCAAGAACCGATTTCAATTTCTGAAGTTACTGAAAGTATTTCTCCTTCTGGTGAATTATCTGACGAACCTGAAATCTCTGAACCTGAAACTGAATCTTCTGTTTTGGAAACATCCTCAGGATTTATTACACCAACTTCTAGTGATCCAGATTCACCTAGGGTGAGAAATATCGTTACAGACAATCTTCCCTCTGGAATTATTTCTATTGAAGAAATTACTAATCCAGACGAAGGCATATCTTTTCTCGACTCCCCTCAATCATTAAATCTTAGCGAGCGTGAATCTATTTTCTACAGCCCCATTCGAACTAATCCTTGGTATCTCTCTTTAACGAACTTTTTAGAGAATCCAGGTCTTGCTTTTTATCCACCTCGAATTCCATTTCATCCTACACCCAGAGGTTATTATCCGTCATCTTTTATGGCTGGAGAGTCATCCATGTTTTCTCAAACGCCTGAATCATTTTTACATGGTGGTCCTTCTGTTCCTTCGGGATATCAGTCTTTGTCTGGTACTTTCTCGGGAGCAACTCCTCAACCCATCGAAAACGTGTTATCATCTGGTCTTGATGGACTTAAAATTGAAACGTCGAACGCAGATCAAATCTTTATGATGTCTGGTAATATTCCAAATCCTCAAACTCAAGGCAGTCAGTTTCCTTCTGGGGGACAGCCTCAAAGAAATCCGTTACCGCCTGGGGGGCAACCTCAAGGTAGTCAGTTACCACCTGGGGCACAACCTCAAGGTAGATTTTTCCCAGGACAAACTGTAGAATCATATTATTTTGGGGGACAACCCCAAGGACAGTACATACCTCAGGGTTATCAACCTCAAGGACAGTACATTCCTCAAGGCCAACCTCAAGCACAATATGATCCTCAGGGTCCTTATCAACCCCAGCCTCAGTACGCGCCTCAGGGTTATAAACCTCAAGGTCAGTACCCAATTCAAGGTTTCTAACAGCCTTCTGGTCAACCATCTATTCAAGGAGCCGGAAATTTACCACTTACTAATCAACCCTACGTTCAACCAAGTTTTGGTCCTTACGTTCAACCTTCTATGGGACAATACCCCGGAACTATGGTGTGGGATCCATCCCAATATCAACAGCCTTTGCAGCCTAATGTGCAGTTGCCTTATCAACCTAGACAGCCTTTGGTTTCTGGTCCAACCCAGCAACCTATTCAGCCAGCTATTTAAAATCCTGCACCTAGTTCAGTTCAGCAGTCTGGGCCTAGTACACCCCAGACTCCGCCTCAAACTGTTGTAACTGCTGCAACGTCTGTTCAACTTGTCACACCTATTTCTGGAGTATCTGTAGCACCGACTTCTTCTATCCCTGTATCCGTGCAAATCCCTCAAGTCTCTGTACCTCAGTTAGGACCTTCCATTCATACTACAGTTCAAATGCCTGCAGGACAAGCTGGTACAAGTACATTTGTTACAAGTCAACCTCAATTTACGTATCAACCGTACTAGGGACAGCCGCAATTCGGTCCCTATGTACAAAATCCGAACTATCAGTATCAACCGTACCCTGGTTATACTTATCAACAACCTCAGTATGGTATGGTTCATCCTGGTTTTCCGGGAGGTTATACAATACCTAATGAAAATCTGATTCCTAGTTATCCTGGGTATCTGCCTCCTGGATCTGCTTTGGCTTCTCAAGGTTTTCGTGACCCTAACCGTCAATTACCGTTTATTGCAACTTTGGACTTACCTGATTTGACGCGCCTTACAAATGATCCCATTTTTTATTATCAAAACTGGTCGCCAATGCCTCATAAGTTGCCGAGTGATATACCAAAATTTGAAGGTAAGTCAGGAGAGGATCCATCAAATCATGTTATGACTTATCACCTTTGGTGTGCATCTAATTCAATTATTGATGATTTGATTCGTTTACGTCTTTTTCAAAGAACTCTCATAGGTTTTTCAGCCAAATGGTACATTAAGTTTCCACGAGGCTCGTTTCATAATTTCAGTCAGTTAGCAACTGCTTTCTTGACTCATTTTCAATTGCCTGTCAGATACGACAATGGCACGGAATTATTAACTTCGCTAAAACAATCTACGTCCACGTATATTTCTAATCATATTCATGAATGGCGACGTAGGAGGCGTTTGGTGAAAGTTTATATTCCAGATCAAATTTTGGCAGAATGGTTTGTTAAATCATTGTTACCCAAGATCACTGAAGATGTAGCTAAGGCTGGTGTTGTTACTGAAGAGCAAGTAATTGCCCAAGCTCAGTACCTTGACCTCATATATACACAGTCAGGTACTTTACATGAGAAAATTCCCGATCTTCCAAAGCAAGGTCAAATAGCTGCAGCTCCTTCAGGGTCTCATGCCGCTGACGGTATGATTGGTACAGTCAATTCTAAAAGCAAGAAGAAATCTTCAAAGAATTCTTCTCCTATTATAACTTTACCAGATTCCCCGAAAGGAGAATCTTCCCCCAAAGTTTCTGCCGATATTCATGTCGTAGAGACATCTACGACCAAATCTAAATCCGGTGGTAAAAAGAAAGGAAAGAATAAAAACAAAAAGAATTCGAAAGAGAAAACTGATAAAGATGAATCCAATGACGAAAAACGTAAACCTCGCTATCCTTGTTTCATTTGTGAACAAGACCATTTCACGAAAGAATGTCCATATCGTGCCGAAGTTACGAAATTCGTTAAAGGATCGCAACAACCTGCTGTCTTGAAGGATCCTTTTCCAATTCAAGATAGTAAGATGATTGGTTCTTCCTCGACTACTTTAGAAGAGCCTATTATGATGATGTCTCATGTAAGGGTTGCGAGGCGATCGTAAGATTACGGTTCTAAGAATCCTGTTGATGGTAAAGAAGAAGAATATTCTAATGCAAACACATCAACTACACCTCTTCCTGTTTCTGGTTCGCTACAGATCGAGAAACAAAATCCAGACTTAATAATCAAACCGCCTGCTAAAGGTGTTCTTCGTAAATCAACTTTCAATCCACATGCGAGAGCTGCTCATAATTACAACATTGTTGAAGACTTAGCCGTTTCTCCTTCAGCAATGTCGGCTTTGGAAGTGCTGCAATTGTGTCCAGCACAACGTAAATTATTATTGTCTGCCATAGGAGCTGTCGATGTTCAAGATTCTAACCTTATAATCTTCGATTTAGAAAATAGTACACCTCGCCTACCTCATCAAATGGCTTTCCAGATTCCAGTGTTAGTAAAAAACAGACCAATTTTCCGGACTGTGATTGATGAAGGAGCTTCAACGTGTATTATGTCGATTAAGTGTTGGAAATCTCTTGGTTCTCCTACACTTAACCAATCTCCGACAATTCTAAAGGCTTTTGATGGTCGAGGTTTTCAACCTTTTGGTATTTTGCAGGATTTACCCATAGGGGTCGAAGGTAAAATCGTTAATCTAGATGTGGAAGTGGTTGATGCCCCTCTAGATTACAACCTTCTTCTGGTCGTAGTTGGTCCTATGCTATGACTGTTGTTGTTTCTTCGGTCTTTCGACTCATAAAATTTCCATATCAAGGAAAGATCGTGACAATAGATCAGTTAACTTATTTCTCGTCTGACCCAGCCTCTACAAAAACAATCCAGCATGTTTGTAAAATGGCTATCCCTTATAAGGATGTTGGAGTGGGTTTGATTAAAGATTCTGGTTTACTAGGAACTTTTTCCTTTCCTCCTCCTAACGTATCGCCTTCTACTGCAAATATTCACATGATTTCGTCAGACACTGTTATGTTTGATGATTCTTGGATCGTACCTTCCGAATCCGAGATTGATTCATTTGATGGCATGATGCCTTTGAGTCCATTTGAAATTGTGTATCAGGCTGTACAGTCACTTTCCAACCCCTCTTCAACCGAAACTGATCCAATGAATGGGATCCATGAGGAATCACTTTCTATATCTAGTTTAGTTACAACGACATTTCCTGAACTTGTTCATACAGATGAGCAAATTCGTGAGTTTTTGTCTGTTGATTATTTACCATGGGAAGATCTACATCACCGATCTTCATTTTTACCTGAATTAGATCATTTTGAAAATGATTTCGCTTCAATTTTTACTGCTGAATATGCCAAGGAACCTCAGAATCCATTGCAAAATCTTGATTCTGAGTTAAATTTGGAAAATATATCTAGAACGGTTCCAATTGACATTTCAGTAAAACCAGGAATAATTGAAAACATTCATATAGGTGCTTGTTGTACAAATGAAGAAATTCAGACTTATAAAGCCCTATTTCAAGAATTCCGTGACGTGTTTGCCTGGTCTTATGAAGAAATGCCAGGAATTGATCCATCGATCGTTGTTCATGAAATTAAGACTTACCCAGATGCTAAACCTGTTCGTCAACGATTACGTCAAATTCATCCTAGAAAAGCTGCTGCTATAAAAGCAGAAGTTGAAAAATTACTTCGCGCAAGATTCATTTATCCAATTCCCTTAACGGATTGGGTATCGAATATTGTTCCTGTGACTAAAAAACAAGGAACGATAAGAGTATGTATCGATTATAGGGATATTAATCGAGCGTGTCCAAAATATAATTATCCAACTCCCTATATCGATCAAATAATTGATGATTGCGCTGGCAGTGAATTTTTTTCCTTCATGGATGGCTTTTTCGGCTACAATCAAATAAACATACTCCCTGCTGATCAATCGAAAACAACTTTTATTTGTCCATGGGGAACGTTTGCTTATTGTAAACTACCTTTTGGATTAAAAAACTTTGGAGCAACTTTTCAACGGGCTATGTCTTATGCATTTCATGACATTAAGCACATTGTCCAGCCATATCTTGATGATTTACCTGCTCATTCATTACATAGGGCCGACCATCTCACTCATTTATGAGCAATTTTTATGAGATGTAGGCATTATCGGATAAGGCTGAATCTGCATAAATGTGTTTTCTGCGTAGAATCGGGTCGATTACTGGGATTTGTTGTCTCGAAAGCAGGCATTCGCGTCGATCCATCGAAGGTCGAAGCCATTGTTAAATTGCCTCCTCCTTCGACTTTACGCCAACTCCAAAGTTTGCAGGCGAAAGCAAACTTTTTACGTAGGTTTATTCCTAACTATGATGAGCTTACAAAGGGTTTTACCCGGTTGTTGAAACAGAACATTCCATTCTTTTGGGACAAGATCGTTGATCGATCTTTTGATGCACTTAAACACGCGTTGACCCATGCACTGTTACTGCATCCTCCCAACTACAACCAAGATTACATTTTGTACCTCGCTGCTTCACATTCCACCATTGGGATGGTACTAGTTCAGGAAGATGAATCTCACAATGAACATGTGATTTATTATCTTAGTCGAAATCTACATCCGACTGAAATCAAATACACACATGTGGAGAAATTGGCCTCGGCAGCTGTTCAAGCTGTCCAACGTTTTAGACATTACATCTTGTTACGTAAAACCACGGTAATTTCTAATTGCAACCCTATGATGTATATTTTGACCAAACAATTGCTAGGGGGAAAATATTCCAAATGGATAGTTATCCTGCAGGAATTTGACTTGGAATTTGAAAAATCCAAGGCAAATAAATCTTTGGTATTTGCGGAACTGATGTGCGATTTCCCCTCTACTGATACTGAAACAGTGGCCGAAGAGTCCATTGCGGACGAATATTTGTTTCTTATCAGTACACTTGATCCTTGGTATGGAGATATTATTGTTTATCTCCAAACCCAATATTTTCGGCCTGACATTTCACGAACTCAGCGACGGAAAATACGCTTCCAATCCCAACAGTATAATATCATTGGTGATACACTTTATTGTCATGGGGCGGATTCTGTTTTCCGACGTTGTGTAACTCATGAAGAAGCTGAAAAGGTGTTAAATGAATGCCATTCTGGAGCATGTGGCGGTCATATGTCTGGGTATGCCACAGCCCAAAAGATATTGCGTGCAGGTTATTTCTGGCCAACGTTGTTCAAAGATTGTATTTATGCGGTTCGGAAATGCCACAACTGTCAAATTTTTGATCGGAAAATTCGCGCGCCACCCGCTCCTCTTCACCCTATAATTGCTGTTGGTCCTTTCGTGAAATGGGGTATCGATTTTATTACATGTAACCCTCACTCGGCCGGGGGGCATGCCTATATTATTCTAGCAGTAGATTATTTTACAAAATGGGCCGAGGTGATGCCTACATATTCAGCTGACGGCAAGACTGCTGCAACATTCGTATTTAATCACATAATTGCTAGGTTCGGTGTTCCTCAAGCTATTATTACGGATCATGGAAGTCATTTTCGGAATGTCATGATGACTGAACTGACAGACCAGCTTGGCTTGCGCCACGATAGTTCCACTCCGTATTATCCACAAGCCAATGGTCTGGTTGAAGCCATTAACAAAGTTTTAGTCACCATGATTAAACGAATCATTGGTATTCACAAGACGAATTGGCATTCCATGTTATTTTCAGCGCTTTGGGCATATCGAACCTCAGTCAAAACATCAACGGGTTTCACTCCTTTTCAACTGGTCTACGGTTTGGAAGCTGTGCTGCCGATTGAATGCGAAATACCATCACTAAAATTAGCCGTAGAATTACTTCCAGCTACGTCTGAAGAGGAGAAACGTTTCTTGTACTTGGCCCAATTAGATGAGAATCGACGAAGTGCTGCAATAGCAAACGAGGCTCATATTAAAAGGATAAAAGCTCAGTATGATAGAAATGTGACCCCTCGAAATTTTTCAGAAGGAGACCTAGTTTTACTTTATGATCAAGCTAACGACAAGCTAGGAGCTGGGAAATTCGTGCCCATGTGGCATGGTCCTTACATTGTTAAACGAAAGTTAGCAAAAGGGGCCTACGAGTTGATAGATTTTGACGGTGTCCCTTTGGATAAACCCAGAAATGGGCTCTATCTAAAGCGATATTATGCTTAAATGTGGTGTGGAGATTTTGTTAGTTTAGATTTCTTTACTGCTGGTGTGTTTTAGATTAAAAAAGTGTGCCTAGTTTAGAGAGTGTGTTTTTATCACTATCCCTGCTTATCTGAGTTTTACTCTTGATATTGCAGATGTCGACGTCTCTTCAAACCTACATTGGTTTTGCTGATGGTGCTTGTCGTAGTACACGGAACATTTCTTCCGTAGCTTGGGTTATCTATTCACCCTCTGACGAGTTAGTATCCATGCATGGGGTAAGCCTTGGTCAAACAACAAATAACATTGCCGAGTATAGTGCAGTGATTGAGTTATTATCTGAATCCATATCATTTGGAATTCGGAGTTTGATTGTAAGGTTGGATTCTGAACTTGTTGTATTACAGCTTAACAGGGTGTATACCATTAGAAATCCAGTGTTATTACGGTTATTTTTAAGAGTTCGTCTCTTGGAACGTGAATTTGATTACATTGAATATCAGCATATTCCAAGACATTTAAATACATTAGCAGATTCAATTGCTTCTAGTATGATAAATAGACATTTTCAATAATCAAAACAGTAAATCAAACGCATTCATATATGTACACAGATAGCCGGAAAATAGTGATATATCATAGTATAAGAGTGTTTTCAAAAAATATACATCATCTTCGATCATAGGTTGGAAACACCTTATGATCGGAAAAAAATGATAACTCAAAAGTCAAAATATGAGTCTACACGATCATCCCATCACTGATGATGATCACGATAAGAAACCACTGCTCGGGCTACCCTGCATAGGAACCTCCTAAAAGGTCCTGGAACTCCAATCACATATCTCTGCAACCTGAGAGGAATGCCATCTATGCTCGTCTCTGGAATATCTAGAGTCAAACGCTCTAGATGATGCTCTAAATCAGTCAAAATCTCCGCTGATTGGCCTGCTGGGGCTGGTGCGGCCGCAACTGGTTGTCTTCTCTCGTAAGGTTGGAGGTGGGCTGGTCTTTGTGGACCCACATCTATATTCAAAAAATTTTTGGTTATTAATTTTCAAAGACGATAAAAAATTAAAAAAATTAGAATTTAGAAAACTTTGAAAAATGATTATACCTGACTCATCCCACTGTTCCCCTGCTGGGAGAACCATCTCTCGGTCGCCGCGGAAATCTATCCTGGCATATGGAAAGTCCTCTATCAGAAAAAGTTGGCGATCCAGCCAACGAAAATATGAAGGAGGAAATCAGACAATTTCAGTACCCTCGATAGCATGACGAGCCATCAATGCGGACCAATGAACCATCCTCGGTTCTCGAAGTCGACCGGCATCAACAACAATACTCTGTGGATATAACATGGGGATCCTCTCTAGAGCAAAAGAAACAAAAATGGATCCGTATCCAAAGTTATTTAGTTTCCCATTTTTTGCTCTAGTTAGTTGGCCTTTTACATTAGCCAACACAGCTTCACACCAGTTAAAGATGGTGCCGCGAAAACAGTCCACGGCAATACGCATTTGGGAACCAGTAGCTACATGCAGCGTAGCAATCCCACACAGTTTGGTAACAGTAAAAGAAATAACCTTCAATTCAGGACGGATGATGTGTTTTATGTCAATCCGTTTGTCCCGAGGATTTTCCTGATCATTGCAGAATTCTAGTTGGAGATTAGCGACAGACTGGCCACCTGGCCTAGTCCCAAACAAAAAAACTTGTTCGCCCCTCTTGGACAAACCAGTTAAGAAATATATATCCTCCAGCTCAATTTCGAGCCGGTGGCCACCAATAAAGAAGCACTGGTCCTCCACATTCCATCTGTTCACCAACCATGTCAGGAGTTCTACTTGTGCCCTCATGCCTGAAATGGCCCAAAATTTGTACAAGCCACATGCTCTTAATGCCTGTTGTGTGGGAAAATGGAGTATGGCGGCTTCATCCACTTCCTCATGCTCACGTTCTCGCCAGATCAACATCTTGTCAATCCTACAATGAATAAAAAGGCAAGTTAAAACAGTCTTATTTGAAATTTTTTGGCAAACAAATGAGAAATAAATGTTTTAAATCCAACCGCGCGGGTACCGCACCTACGCTTTGTAAACAATGCGTAGATATGCACGCGTACTTTGTGCCGGGTGCGGAACCCACGAATTTTTTCTTATAGAAAAATTCGGGGTCCGCAGGTAACGTGTGTCACACCTGCGGACCCCGCGGGCGAATTTTTTAACCATTTTTTGCCCAAAAAATACAAACTAAAGCCTAAAAACAAATTTGAAACGGATGAAAAACAAGATTGAGAGGTTGTGGATTACCTGGGATTGACGGTTCTCGATTCCAACGGATGGATTTTCCAGAATATTCACAGGAACTTTCTTACCCAAAAGCTTTTTACTTTTAACTCTGGAACTGAACGGTAAAAATGAAATTGAAAAAGTCATTTTTATAAGTTTTTTCGAATGGATGAATTTTTATTTTATTTATTTTTCACTTTAAAAAGGGTATTTTTGAAAGCATTTCTACTTATCTTAAACATGTATGTGTAATGTTTCAATTTTTTGTGCAGAAACTGGATTTTTCAGGAGAATTGATCGTTTTTCAACAAAGAGCATACTTTTATCACTTTTTCGGACTCTTTCAAAAATTTTACGAAAAAGCGAAACATTGGAGTCAATTTTGGTTATTTTCAAGACTCGTTAAACTCATGAAAATACCGAGATCATTTTGCTATTTTTTATTCTCGTAAAACATATAAAAATGCCGAGTTCTTTCCGTCTTTTCCTGCTCGTAAATTAAATTGAAAGTCGGCCATATGAGAACATTTTTATCCCTTTTTCGAACTCGTTCAAACTTACAGAAAAAGCGAAACCATAGAGTTCTCTTTTAAGCCCTTTTCAGACTCTCTAAACATGAAAAGATTGCCGAGTACTTGACTATTCGAACTCGTTAAAGTAAATGAATAGTCGTCCCTTCAGTATAAGTTTACCCCTTTTACGGACTGAAAGGGACTATTTACGAAAAATGTATACGTTGACTAATTACGGTCAATAGAGTTCTCTCCCGCATTATTTTATCCTTTTTCAGGCTCGAGAGACTAAATTTACGAAAAATTACACCCACGGAGTTTTCTTAAGTTTTTCTTCTGACTCCCTAAAAACTGAAAAACACCGAGTTTCTCCTATACTGGACTCGTTAAAACTTAACAGTAAAGGACCTGTTTAATTTTCAACAGGAATGAACCACTCCTTCTTAGGGTTTGAATATCAAACTAAGATGGACTCATCCGAAGGATGAGCTTATAACCAAGAAAATGTTATCCTCCTCAAGCTTGTCAAAAATAAAGAGGTACTTGCCAGAAATGGTGGGGGAAAAAGAGAGAAAAATGGGCATGTTTGTTATATTTTAAATTTTTCGAAAATTCAGTCAACCACTCTTGAACACGACACTTTCATTCACCTGGGTTGGGAAATAATTTACCTAATAGTTAATCAAACCACTTGTCTTCAGCCGGTTTCTAGGTATTAGCTTTGGGTCAATTATCACCAAACCATCTGCAGTGTCGTTATGTGTTCAAGAGTACAGTTCAAATAAACCATTCATCTGCAAAATATCTGTCATCCATTTTGACCATCCCTGAGTCAGTCCTTGCCAATATATTTTCAAAACTTGATCTATGATTTCGTGTTGTGGGCTTGCCTACGACATATCACTTTCTATCGACATCAGCACATTATCTAGAAAGTTGATCCAGAAATTGTCAGTACCTTGAAATCTGCATGCCTCAATGGCAGGTTTCTCACCTTCGACGACAGGTTACATCATCGACCTCCGATCGAATGATTCCGTGAGATGTTCGACTTCAGCTCATTTATTCACATTTCATGGATTGTACTGGGTACTTTGAGAGCCATTGACATTACTGGTGGTTTCTCTCACACTTGTTAACAGTTCACATCATTGACTGGTAATCAAGTGGTTTCTACCATGTTCAACTTCAACACATTTATTCACATGGATAGAATCGTACTAGTTCGAGATGCGGAAATCAAGACCCTGGATCTAGTTTCCACCATCCAGGCTGCGAGGAATTTTATTATTATACAGTAGACTATTCATTACAGATGGCTGCACCCATTCTATGTCTACACTATTGATGTAATATTAAAATCATTCCTGCATCAGAACAATTTAAGTTAGTTTCTAGTTAGTTTTAATCTGAGTATGGGAATGCCTACCTCAGTGATGACATATATATGTATATATTTTGCATTGAATGTTTTTACAGGTTCCGACTGGGGTGTCCACATGATGATCTTTGAAATGATAAAGTACTGCACTCTTCATATATGACAGAATTCAGCTTCATCTATTCCAGACTTTGCACTTTAGGGGGCAATTTTTTACACTAAAAACTGTCATCTTGACATTTTACTATGAGTATGAGCTCATTATTACTCATACTTCCTCCTTTTGCAAGTCTAACATATCAGTTCCTCATGTCAAGCTTTCAAAATCAGAGAAAAGTTCCTAAAAATCCCCTAAACATTGGTATTGCACTTTCTCTATTCATTGTCTGCGGTCCTGCACCTAAAGTTCAGCTTGCCTGCGGAACCATACCGCACGTTCTTTGTGTTATGGGTGCGGACCTCTGTAAAACTCAAAAAGGCGAGAAAGTAAAGATAAAAAGTTGATTTCAGATGAATTCTAGAAGATTCTAGATGGGAATTTTCGGGAATGGATACGCTTTGAGAAGGTTCATGCATCCCTCACTTGATGGAGCTAACCCTTTGATGTAAGGAGCTAATCCCTTTGAAGGAGGATTCTATCCCTTCATATTTGGAATAGAAAACCTCCTCTTTTCCACTATAAAAAGAGGCCTTGGGTAGCCTCAAAGGGAGTTCAAGCTTTAAGATATTTGAGGTTAAATGCTGTTGAGATTCAGACTCAGTTAACTAAGACTTTCTGTGAGGTTAAATCACTCATCTCTATCCGTCTTGGTTCAAAGAGTGAAATTCTTGTAAAATTAGAAGAGATTCCTGCTTCGGACCCCAGGAGGACCTGCACGACATTAAGGCACAGGTTGTAAAGGTTTTCTTTATTTGAAGTTAATACAAATATACTCATTTCTCTCATTAAACTGTCTATTCATGGTTTATTTCATAAATTCCTTGATCATTATGATGAATATGATTTATAATAATGTCTATACAGGTGCTATGTAATCTTTTTGCTTGTTTGTGACTGCAGATTCACGAGGAACATTCTTTCAAGTGCACAGGAAGGACTTCAACGAGATCAACCAAGTGCTGGACATAAGGTGGGCCTTACACCTATATAGCATTTTTATGAATCTTGTATGCTTAGAGAGAGATTAGTATAATTGGTTGTTTGTTGCTAGTTACTTTTAGTACTAGAGAGATCGGTCTTGTCTGCAAGACAGATTAATCTACACAACACATTGTCAAACCTCCTTTGTTTGCATATGAGAAACTGAAAAATTGTTTTTGTCCCTTTTGGCATCTCTGAGTGTTAGTGAATATAAAAACATTTGTTTCTTCCCCTCTTACTGATTTTGATAGTGATGTATCTATTGTGACATAGATTATAAATTATACCTGCTATGTCTACTCTTGGCCACTTCTGATTTGTTGCAGGTGCCACGACACAGTTGTTTTGGTCTCCTTAGTCATTCTTTGGAGTTTGACACCTCAGTTACTCAACAGTAAATTCATGCTTATGTTAGTTTTTTACCTTATAACCTATTGAGGCCTCTAAATTCGCCGCAACATGGGAATGACCACCCGGTCCGGACCTTAAAGCAGTTCCGTTTCCATTTGGAATGGTGGCTCCAACTAGTTTAACTAGGTCTAATTATCTTCTCTCAATCTCCATTGGCTTAAAATATGACTTTTATCTATCAATGGGAAAGAGACATTAGATCATTTATCTTGCCGATCGGACAAGAAAAGTGATCCTTAAGCCAATTTGGGCTTAGCCAAGCCACAACTAAAGTTTTGCCTCTTTGGGAAGAGGAATTTTTAGGGATGTAGAATTTAATCTAAATGCAATATTTTTCTAAGATGCAAGAAAAAAGAAACTATTTTAATCCTATCTCAATTAGGCATATATAGATCTATCCCAACCGAGAGAAAAATGTTTTAAATATGTTTGTTTTAAATTAATATCAAGCTAATGAAGTAGTTCAATTAACTGATATTGTGAATACCAAACACATTCTATCTAGAGACCTCTTAACTTAAATAATCAATCAACAATACTCAGGAAGTAGTTTTCAAAATGATATTGATCATTTAATCAGTCACCTGAATAATTAAACAATAACATGCGGAAATAGTTCACCACATATCACTATTCAATAAATTAGTTTTATAAGACAATTTTCTGAGTAAATAGTTACTCAGAAATAAGAATTCAACTCATAAAAGTAGAGACAAATAATAACATAAATTGAGGCAAATTACTCATACCGATAGAAGTGCACAAGTATGCGAGTAAATTGACACATTCATGTTAGCATAAAATGAAACCAGCATTTAAAATAATAGTATTATAAATACCAATTCATTAAGTCCATCTCTCCAGCTCCAATCTCTAACAGTCTTTTACAATGCTTGAACTTCTGTTTTCAAAATCAGAGCTACAGTAGTGCAAGACTATGTTCATTATATATAACTCAGAATGTAAAAGAAAAACCTTAATAATCTCCAGATCTAAGATTCCTCTCCTCTCACCTTACACCTCTAAATCCTTTATACAATAGTTCCATCAAGAATTCCATAATTGCAGATGAGAGAAGGCCCTATTACATTTTACAATCTGCTATTTATAATTTTTACAAAGGAATTTTTCATAGGAAAGTTTGTTTGAAGAGTGGTTTTGCTCAATCAATTTTCATTGTTTCAAATAATATTATTCAATTGTTGGAGCCTTCTCATTGATTGAGAGATTTTTCTTCTCATCTTTTCAACTGTTTTCCTGCAAAAACAAATCAAAACAAAATTAAAATGTAAAAATAAAATCAAAATGCAAAATCTAGAAATTAAAAAAATTCCAATCAAAACTTAATTAAATAAATAATTGAAAAATGAAATACAAGATTTATTTTGATTTTTGTGCTGATATAATTGGCCAAGGATATCATTGATGAATCGATTTGCATTTAGAAGAAGTTGTGGGCAAATTAAAATGAAAAAAATAAACTCAGAAAATTTATTTTATTAAAAATTCGGAGCATGATCTTCTGCTGAATTTTAGACCCAATAAATGATCAAATCTGTAAATAAAACAACTTCAGAAATGTTCTCGATAATTTTATCTACCTAATGAGATGTCCTGTGTCTCATTTGACCAAGTAAAACTCTATTTATGAGCTTCTAAAATTGGTGTATTAAAATTTCCAGAAATCTGAAATTTTCTGTTGCTTAGGCTAAAAATCAGAATTTTTAAATTAAATTCTAATCTTAAATTAGATTATGATTATTAATTTATTAATGCTAATTAATTACAATTATGTTATTAATCTAAATTTATTATAAACAAAAATTAATTAATAAAAATAAATGATTTAAAATTTATTTAAAATATAAATATATTATATTAATATTATATTTTATTTATAATAAAATATTATAATTAAAATATAAAAATTATAATAAAAATATAATATTTATTATATATTAAATAATTAAAAACCAAACATCCACGTGAGAGAGAGGAGGAATGGAGTGAGAGATTAAATGAAGGGATAAGGAAAAGTGAGTGAAGGGAAAAGTTAAGTGGAGGAATAAGGTGGAGGGTGAGGTGAGGATGACACGAGGTGGAGGTACTGGAGTCATAAGGAGGATGAGAAAACCTTATAATAAAAATTTTAACACCGCACATGAACCAAATTAGAGTTCAATTTTTTTAAAATGAACGCATAAACATAAATGTTTAATATTGTGGTATGTGATTTGTGATATATCACAATCGCAATATTGCATTGCAAATTATTTCGCATTGCATATTTTATTTCGGCACTTTTGTAAATCGAGATTTTTTGGAAGTGTGAGTGTGATGTGAAGTGGGGCCCACGTGGATTAACCATCCTACAATTTAGACTACAACCACTTTGCAATTTTGGAGTTTTGGGTTTGACAATTTGTTTTAAAATAACAAGTTGGAGTGTATTACCAATATCCTGAAATGTATTTTCTTCTATTGTTTAATTTCGCTGGGTCATTTTGTAGGACCGTTAGTGAAAAAATAAAAAATTAGTAAAAATTAACTAAAAGTTTATATTTAGAATGAAGACTATTTTAACTAAGAAAATTGAAATATTGGTACATTTTATACATTTTTTAGCCCAAGCGAGAAAATGATCAAACTTCAAAAGAGTGCCATTTACAAACCAGTTGACCAAATGGAGTGAAATAAGTATTGTTGGAAAGTTTATGAAAAACCAGATTCAATGAAGCATTCAAAATAAAATTCCGAGGAAGATGAAAAAATGACAAAAATGTAGGATAATTAACTTAATGAAATTCCTAAAAGGTGTTTAGCCAAAAAATTTGCAGAAAGGGTCCCCATTATTTGAAGTATATAAGTAAAAAATGGGGGGGTTGTGTTTTACCACAACAATGGCGACATGCTGGAGAAGAACCAGTTATCTTTGATTAAAAATAATGAACTTAAATTTACCCAAAGGTTAAAAATAATGGAAATCATGATATCGTCTAACAGTAAAACATTTTCATAGGTTCCACATAAATAGATTAAATAATGTGATTTTGTAAAGATAAGTACTTAAAACAAACTTGAGTAAAAGTGATGAATCCAAATTTTGGGGAATTTTTTTTTTTTTTTTTTAAATTTTCTCATGTGAAAAATAGAAGAAGGTAGAGATAGGAGTTTTTTATAAATCATATATCCATTTTGTGATTGTCGCTGACATCGCTTCACTGCCAGCGAGCCTACACAATACCCTGGCGAAGTTGTCTTTTATGCTATACAAGCCTAGTCTCGATGCCAGCGATCGTCCATAGCCCCGACGGGTTTACTTGTATTTCCCATGCTTCCTCTTTTTCACTCTTTTGATAAGCGCATTTGCAAGCTTTTAGTTTATGATGTATTTGAGTGAAAGATGTGAGATGGTAATAGATATTTATGTTTAATGGACATAATACTTTTATAATGTTTATTCCAAATTCTTTCCCTGTGACTATCAACTAGAGGCTTTTATGTGGAGGGGTGGGAGCGATTCATTGTATTACACTGAAATCAATTTTTTTTCTTGGAAAATTAAGCTCAATCAGTTTGAAAGGATGTGTGTTCCTCCGTGAAAAATATTTAAAGCAAAATGGATTTATGGTTCCATAAAGATATGTTTTTAATAATAAATGAAATTCAATTAAATGGATAAAGTAAAAGATTTCCTATGTATGTCAACAACTATAAGGTAAGAAAAAATTTCTTTCACATAAATCATGACAAAGTCATCAAAATCAAATCAAAACTGAAAGTAAAAGAAAAATAATTCCTAAATAAAAGTAAGAAAAGAAATCAACAAAATAAAAAATGAAGAAAGAAAAAATTGAAAGAAAATCAAAATTTAAAAGCTAAACTCTAACAAGATTACTTATATGAATTTCTAAACAAAGGATTATAAAAGAAAATAACATATGTACGTTCATTCCTATGTTGAGATTTTAAATTTTTTATCTTGTAGAGTTATATAAAAATGTGGTGCTCAAAATGTAGAAGGTGAATAACAGTTATGATAGATAATATGTTGAATGAGAAATTTTTATCTGTTGCAAATTTTTCTTTTTCAAGACAAAACTTGCATAAAGACATGTTAACTATTCTCTAATAAAATCAATGCTTAAAAGAAACAGATTAAAGGTTCAGAAACTCCCCAGTCTAGCTGATTCAATGAGGATTATTATTGCTTCTCTCAAGAATCTCAAAGAGCAAAAAGAAATTTTGAAAAATGATCTGGTAGAGGTTCGAATGGTTTGTGAAGACCTAAAAAACAGAGTTCGAGATCAGAAAAAACTAAAATGAAGAAATGAAAATAAATGAAAGTGGGTAAACGAAACTTACCATTGGAGAACTACATTTAACCTTACCTGAGAAATATGACTTTCTCCAATGCAAGTTAACTTCTTTCTTGAATTAAAATTAAAAGCATGAAGAAGTTTTATTGACCTAAAATAATTATTTATTAAATTTAAAGTAAAACAAGCAGTTAACTAAAAGAAAGTAATGTTTCATGTTCAATGAATCAGAAATAAATCGAATCCATCAGAAATGAGGGTGAATATGTGCTTCTTTATAGTAAAATGATGAATGTTCTTTTTTATTCTTCCATTCTGAATTCATATCAGCCCCAAATTATTGAAATTGATTCAGAATCCCAAAGAATGTAACAGTATATAAAGAAGATTTGAATCTCTATATGATAAGTATGGAGAAAAATCAGAATACAAGAAAATTAAAAATATGAATTAATCATCGGTACATTACCTTGTTAAATTTTTCACATCATGAGATTCTTTGCCATGCATAACTTAATATCTGTGACTTACACTTTTGTCGATATGTGATTGAGCTCTTTCCATAATAATTTAAAAGATAATGGTGGAAAGCTGAATATCGAGATTTATCACATCAAAAGTTCTTGAAGCCAAAGCTTCATTTGAGTTAGAAATGCGATATAATTATTGTGATGGAAATGTCACGAGATGAGCATGTGCGATGGGAAACCGCGAAGGGATGAATGCGATATCGAAGAATAGTCATATCAGAAGATTAATGCTTATGAATGAAATGAAACACTAATATTATTCTTAGGATAATGAAAATGCGCTAAATGACTAATGCAATGTGACTGCAAATATCAAAATATATGCGCGAAACCCATACAAACAGTGACCAATCACGCATGGTTTCACTTCGCATCTTTTATAATTTACCTTTCAGAAGATTTCAAAACTTAACTCTTTTTCAATTTTGTGATTTTGTGATTTCGCAATTCGCAGCGAAATCCACATTGCTCGTTGCAACTTTTATCGTTTAACATATTAGTTATCTCATGCGATATGCGATATGTGTATCATTACATCAAAATCTCCTTACCTTGTCATTTATGGCATCATAACTAATATAACTTATTGGGTGAGGTTTTAACAATAACAACTAAAATTGTCGATATGTGAAATGTAATTTCGTTGATGCGCTGATGTGTGATGAAGAATGGACCCGATATTTTTATTATATGAATTTTAATTTCATATTGGATTCGGGACATCAGAACTTTTAAATATATTCCCCTACCAAATTTTTGATTTATAAACGGATGTGATATCTATATATAAAGAGGATTTAAATGTAATATTAGGTTTGGGTTATATGAACATCACAATTTTTGCGAAGCAATTTTATCGAAAAATGAGCGAGAATGAATATCGGAAGATATGCATCACTGGTTTCTTATCAGGAATCATTAAGAGCTGCCTCTGATCAAATGTTATGATATAGATAATGCGATATCAAACGGATAGATCATCAGAGATTGGAGGGAATGAGAATATCAGGAGATAGGATATATTTAATGTATACTCATTTCAGAGCCTCAAATATGCGATTTGCGATATATAATGAGCCATATGTGGGGCCGATGATTTATTTAAAGTATTCAATTAAAAAAAGAAAGTGAGTGATTTAAGTTTTCTTTATAATAAATAACCCTTTAATAATTTAATTAGATGTTCAAATTTTTGATTGGAAATTAATTTTATCAGAACTTTCTTATAAAGAGATTTGTGAAATAAAATAATTTGATATGATTATTTCAACAATTTACTAAGACTTATCAGGATTTCAATATAAGAAAAATTTAGATATCCTTCAAATTCAAATGAAATAATAAATAGTTCCCTGAACATGTTGCAGATTTTGGAAACAAGGGTTGACTGCTTGCTTATCTCAGATCTACATAATCAAGTTAATGAAGATTTACACACAAAATAAAATAGAAATAAGAAATAACTTTTTCAAAGAAAAATAAATAATAAATGATGATGAACCTGTAAACCAATACCTGGAAGAATTTTGATTGTAAGTTTTACCTCTTTGAAGCTTCAAGTTCTCCAAATTTTCTCAAAATTTGCATAAGTTCAACATCACCTTCTTATTTTAATCTAAAATGCTAAGTAATGAATTTTTTCAAATTGCATTATTTCCAAAATTTCACCAGAAGGAAAAAGTGGTAAAAATGAGTTCTTAGAATTACTTGTAAATAAAAAATTATCAAGTGGTAGAAAATTCTTGGAATTTCTTCATGTATAATCAATGTTATGAATTTAAA
This sequence comes from Pinus albicaulis, assembly GCA_034641835.2. Lineage (NCBI taxonomy): Eukaryota > Viridiplantae > Streptophyta > Pinopsida > Pinales > Pinaceae > Pinus > Pinus albicaulis. The sequence continues at coordinate 110,551,340 of CM076581.1, forward strand.
AAAAAACAAGAAAATTGAAGGTTTTGACAAATAAGTATGATCAAATAATTCAAAAGTTTCTAAAATGCTCTAGGCTTCTTTACTATAATTGAAATGGGATGCCCAAAAGACATTGGATTCATTACTTGTTTTATTGAAAATATGAAATAATGAAATAAATGCAAACATAAAATAAAATTAATGTATTCCTATTTCTAACTCGATGAAGGAAACATGACTAGGTATAGTCATACTTCCAATGTAACCATGTAAGTATTTTAATCCCTGCATGTATGCACATGTCAAACATTAGTAAAAATGCAAATATAATCAAACTACAAAAAATAAATATGAAAGCAGAATGTATCTTTATTGTTAGTAGCTTATTCACCATTACCTTCTCTTGAAATGTATTTTCCAACTAAATTTCAATTGGATCACAGAAATTTGGATGGATTTTCATTATTGAGTAGGAGAGGTTTAAAAAAAAGATGATAGGCCAGGTTGTAAAAATGATCTTTTAGAAATAATGGCCTGTGTGATTTTGTTAGTGTTATGATTAAGTGCTAAATTATTAACAATCTTCCGTGAAGGAGAACTTTCCAAATGTTTTTCAAATTGATCAATGAAAAATGGATGGAAGTCTGACAAATCCAACAGAAGATTATTAATTGAATTAGATTGCTGGTCATAAAGTTAAAATACACTATCTTTTTGGAACTGCCCTTGAGAAGTAAGAAATAATTGATAAGGAATGAACATCAATTGAAATTGGAAGTTTAATAACATTTTATGTTCACAATTATAATTTGAATCTTCATTTTTTCCTTGAGGTAATACATCAATTGAGTGTTCAATATTGAGCTGCTCAATATACCAGCACAAAGTATCTAAACATCTAGGACTAAAAACAGAAAATAAATCTGAAGTTAAAATTAAATGTTGAAAAAATAACAAAATTGAATCATAGTTTACACTAGTGTTACAATTATTGTTACAACACAATTGGAAGTGACTTAAAGTAATTTCCTCTTCACAAGAATTGGGCAGAATAATGCAATTAGAATTATTGTTGATACCCACTTGTGAATTAGAGAGAAAGATATGACTCTGAATAGGAATGCGAGCTTGGTCATCATTTAAATCATAGATTGGAATGGTTTCTTGAATGCTGAAATCATAAGTATGATTATTTGTTTGAAAATGAGAACTATTTGGAACAATTTCTAAATTAGATTGTTCTTCTTTTTCACATGTGATTAGACTTAGATCGTGAGGATTCAATTGTAAATAAGACAAATCAATATCCTCAATGTCAAAGTAGCTATCATAAATGACTTCAAGACATTCATTAGAATTCACTTCGATCTTATTCAATGTATCAAAACAATAAGGAATATTAAGCTCATGTTCATTAATATCAGAAAAATGATCATTACTTAATTCTCTATCTTGATAAAAACTAATTGGAAATTCATTTAGATCAACGTTTCTGTTTTCTGAAATACCTTTAATGTGAAGAGAGGTTAAATTACTATTAGAAAAATTATCAAGATAAAGAGAAAAATATGAATCTGAAACAATGCATTTGAAAATATCTCTATTTGAAAACTCTGGTATATTTTCTTCATTGTAATTTTCAGATTTAAGATCATTTTCTTGGCTATTTATGCTTTCTTGAAGAATGTTGCTTTGTTGATATGAAATTGCAATTTGCCCATCATGAAAGAATTCAGAAATTTGTACAGCAGATTGCATATTATTGGAAACCTTAATCGCTGCTGGTACTTGCCGAATTATGATCTGATTTTTTGATTCTAATGCATACTGATTTTCAGATTTCAAAGTGGTATCTTCTTCAATACTGCTGCTAATATTTTCTTGCAATTGATTAGTGAAATTTTCCAAGCTTCGTGACTGAGATTCATGGACATGTGAAGGTCCACCTTGATCTTTGTCAATACTACAAGAAATGTGCAGAAATTGAAGGAATTGATTATACAGAATAGAGGCCATTTCATCATCATTGGTTTGTACCTCCATTTTGGAATTCTTACTTACGTCAATGAAATTAGAAAGAGAAATAATTTCACATGGGTTATGAATGGAAGGAAAAGAGTAAATATGTTCAAACCAATCTAATAATTATGTTTTCAAAGGTTTATCTTCAATTTTAAATCTTAAACAATTTAAACGAAACCCGATGGTAAAATCAGTTAAAGACTCACCGTGAAACCTTCGTAGATCTTCAAAATCGTCACATACTTGTTTGTAGATATATCCATAAAATTTACAAAGGAATATTGTACTAAATTGTTCCCAAGTGTGGATTGAGGCAACTGAAAGTGATTTACATTAGTTTCTGGCTTTTGCCAAGAATGTAAAAGTAAAAATCCTGCATAAAATATCTTCATCAATATCATGAAAAGTAGAGTTTGAAAATTTTTGAATGAATTGTAAAGCATGATTAAATGTAGAAGTATTCGTATTACCATTAAACTTTACCTGAGATAAGAGTCTTACTATTTCTGGTGGAGTATTGGAAGATGCTCGTCCAAAAATACAACTCCAAATTGGAATTTTTAAAGGAGCCATTGTAATAAAAATAAGTTATTAGAATATAAAGACTCTAAAGGAAAACAAGTCTCGGGCCCTCCTTTTAGTGCCAAAATGTTGAGACCTTGAAATTCGCTACAACAACACGGGGGATGACCACCTAGTCCGGACCTTAAAGCAGTTCCTTTTCCATTTGAAATGGTGGCTCCAACTGATTTAACTAGGTCCAGTTACCTTCTCTCAATCTCCATTGGCTTAAAATATGACTTTTATCTAGAGACATCAGATTATTTCTCTTGCCGATCGGACAAGAAAAGTGATCCTTAAGTTAATTTGGGCTTAGCTAAGCGACAACTAAAGTTTTTCCTCTTCAGGAAGAAGACTTTTTAGGGATGTAGAATTTAATTTAAATGCAATATTTATTCTAAGATGCAAGAAAAAAAAAAACTATTTTAATCCTATCTTAATTAAACAGATATAGATCTATCCCATCTGAGAGCAAGATGTTTTAAATAATTGAGATTTACATATGTTTGTTTTAAATGAATATCAAGCTAATGAAGTAGTTCAATTAACTGATATTGTGAATACCAAACACATTCTATCTAGAGACCTCTTAACTGAAATAATCAATCAACAACACTCAGGAAGTAGTTCTAAAAATGATATTGATCATTTAATCAGTAACTTGAATAATTAAACAATAATATACGGAAATAGTTCACAACATATCACTATTCAATAAATCAGTTTTATAAGACAGATTTTTGAGTAAATAGTTACTCAGAAATCATAATTCAACCCATAAGAGTATAGACAAACAATAACATAAATTGAGGCAAATTACTCATACCGACAGAAGTGCACAAGTATGCGAGTAAATTGACACGTTCATGTTATCATAAAATGAAACTAGCATTTAAAATAATAGTATTATAAATACCAATTTATTAAGTCCATTTCTCCAGCTTCAGTCTCTAACAGTCTTTTATAATGTCTGAACTTCTGCTTTCAAAATCAGAGCTACAGTAGTGCAAGACTCTGTTCATTATACATAACTCAGAATGTAAAAGAAAAACCTCAATAATCTCCAGATCTGAGATTCCTCTCCTCTCACCCTACACCTCTAAATCCTTTAGACAATAGTGCTATCAAGAACTCCAGAATTTCAAAGGAGAGAAGCCCCTATTACATTTTGCAATCTGCTATTTATAATTTTTACAAAGGAATTTTTCATAGGAAAGTTTGTTTGAAAAGTGGTTTTGCTCAATTAATTTTCATTGGTTCAAATAATATTATTCAATTGCTGGAGCCTTCTCATTGATTGAGAGTTTTTTCTTCTCATCTCTTCAATTTTTTTCTTGCAAAAACAAATCAAAACAAAATTAAAATGTAAAAATATAATCAAAATGCAAAATCTAGAAATTAAAATAATTCCAATCAAAACTTAATTAAATAAATAATTGAAAAATGAAATATAAGATTTCTTTTGATTTTTGTGCTAATATAATTGGCCAAGGATATCATTGACGAATGGATCTACATTTAGAATAAGTTGTGAGTAAATTAAAACGCAGAAAATAAAACTCAGAAAATTTATTTTGTTAAAAATTCGGAGCATGATCTTCTGGTAAATTTTAGACCCAATAAATGATCAAATATGGAAATGAAACAACTTCAGAAATGTTCTCCATGATGTTATCTATCTAATGAGCCATCTTGGGTCTCATTTGGCCAAGTAAAACTCTATTTATGAACTTCTAATGGTGGTGTATTAAAATTGCCAGAAATCTAAATTTTTTTTTGTTGTTTGGGCTAAAAATCGAAATTTTTAAATTAAATTCTAATCTTAAATTAGATTATGATTAATAATTTATTAATACTAATTAATTAAAATTATATTATTAATCTCAATTTTCTATCAACAGAAATTAATGAATAAAAATAAATGATTTAAAATTTATTTAAAATATAAATATATTATATTAATATTATAATTTATTTATATTAAAACTATAATAAAATATTATAATTAAAATATAAAAATATAATATTTATTATATATTAAATAATTAAAAACCAAACATCCACGTGAGAGAGAGAGGAGGAATGGAGTGAGAGATTAAATGAAGTGATAATGATGCTCGGGGTACCTGCTTAACCCACATTTTCTGCTATCTATGCCTATAAAAGTGCATCTCCAATTTTGAGGCCCCATTTAATCTCAACTGGAAAATTAAATTAAATATATCTGGAAGTTTTAATATCCCAAATCAGAGATTTGAGATATTAATTCAAAGTTCTTATGGTTATAAAAACCACACAACAATACAGCCAGGCTTCTATTCTCTTATGCGGAAGCTTAACTCCAATTGATGGTTATGAAACCATATATAGAGACCCAACAATCAACTTTAGTTCTAAGGTTCATAAAACAAATGACCCTTAGAAATACTCACAGCCACAACATTTCATTCTCAAATGTCAAACATGAATAATTGACACCAAGTATATCGAAATTGGCTTTAATCTCAAACCACCACATTTGGCCACTAATATAGCTTGCGCTCACGCATCATACCAATGGTTTAATTTTATTTAAACTATTGAAACCAAATCAAATTACATGTGATTTTGGTCCCACAATCCATTCAACTCATATCCATTAATTCTACCCCCGGAACTTTGACAAACTTAACACAACCATTGCAATAAAATGGGTCCCAACATTTAACATACCTTTATGCAACTTCAGTCACGATCCAACAGTGCATCTATTATTGCACTTCAACACCAAGTTAGGTGGATATCCAACGTATATCGCGCAAGATGATTGCACATCGTTTAATTCTTCAAATTAACCCGATAAAAATGGTACCACTCAAAGCCACACGTCCATCATCTAACGATATCGCGTTTTTTTTTTGAAATTCTGCTTACCACTTTTAAGAAGTGCGAGGCCGCTGGTTTTCTGTCTCAAACCCGCCTTCACTATTTCTTCAAGGTTCGGACCGTTTCATTGGCTCCAGGTTCCATTTAACGAACACTGTTGTACGTTCTACCTTAACACAATGTAACCGCTTCCAAGTTCACACAACCTCCCATTTCCGCCTTAACTCTACTTCATTAACAAATTCCTCCACATGATTGCAACATCATTCCTTCCTTGTGAGTTTTATTTTACATAGAGGTTAAATCACTATATGATGGCCCATACACAAAATCGAACCCTTCAATATTGTCTTCTCCGCCTTGATGGCTGTGAAGCGACTTCACAGATATCGCTCAGCAAACAAAGTTTCTATCTCAACCGATATTGCTCCAAGTAAACAGAGGGTTCAATGCAGGATCAAATATATTCAATGACCAGGTGCCAACATAGTTGCGTTCTTTAGCGAAAGCATTAATACTTCATGGATTCTCTGTATTGTGGTTCTAACACAAGAATGGTTATTGATTTATGCAGAACGAAACTAGAAATTCCTTACCCATATTCTTATTAATATCAGAATGGAATTCTGATATGATTGGGCCTCTTCTTACAGGATTAATGTGCCTTTAATTCACACACAGAGACTAATATCTTAATGCCATCGAATTCCCTATTCTCACATTCAAATCGAGTCATGATGTAGATGTGAATCAAATGGTAGAGAGTCGGTTATTTACCATTAACACAGAATTAATTCATTTGTGCTCATGCAATTGCGTATTGAACTCAAAATACTCTCTATGCATAGTTAAATAAAATAACATCCATATAATTCCGAAACATATACCTTCATACATATAAATGAAATTACTTACAGAAACCTCTGTTTCTGTCCTGATTTTCGTTTCGATGGCCCTTCTATCTTCCTACTCTACCTCTAATTCCTCTGAACAAGTCTCTCCTCCTATCTACCGTAGGCTTAAATTTATACAATTTTAAAATTGAATTGATTCAGTTCCCTTAACAACTTGACAAACTCTTCCAATTCCCAAATTCTAATCTAGGCTCAATTCCTAACTTTACGAAAATTGATTCCAACTCATTCCTATTCTGCAATCCTTTCAAATCTCTAATCTCTTCACATGCCCAACTAATCAACTTCTCCTGTCCTCTAATCATTCGAGAGCAGTTACAATTCTCTCTACATTTAATTAATTAAAACCTACTGATTTCATTACATAAAATATAAACCTCTTGAAAACTAACACCCCTAAGTCTAACAAAAATGCATGAGATTCATTTTTGCCTAATGCCCCTGCATCAGACTCCCAAGGTCAAAATGAATCATGATCTCCTGATCACGTGCTCTTAAGACTTTGCCTCCTAGATCCCATACTTTGTTTTGCTGTTGTCCATCAGCTGCATTATTCTTCAACTGCACACTTCCAGGTTTCCATACTTTGTTCTGCAACTTGCCTCCAGCTACGCTTTCACATTCTCCTCTTGTATTTCCTTTGCCAAAATTTTTCTGCTTTCTTTCTGTTGTCTGTTGTTTTTGAGGTACCTTTATCATCAGTCTTCTGATGCTTTCAATCTCCATGTCCAGCTTATCTTCTAGCTGGAATTTCCTCTGCCCACTATTGTTGCTTCCAATTTCTATTGCTGCCAATGCTGTTATTGTTACTACTTCTTTTACTCCAGCTCTTGCTCTTAATTGCTGAGCCCTTGCGACCACCCTATCATCCATACCCTCTTGTCTTCTGCTACAGAAAAACTCTTCCTGAATATCTCTTAAGATATCTCCCTCTCCAACAATTTTATTTTGTTCATCAACTGCAATTTTACTTTTAAAAAATAAATCATCAATTAATTTTCTTCCTGCAGTAACATACTCATTCAGTATACTAGTAAACATAATCAAATTTGTCAAACTAGTATCTGCTCCTTTCACAACTTCAAGCAACTTCACTCTAGTGCCTGCAATTTCAATCTCTGCTCTAAATGTTTTCAGCAAACAATTCAACCATCTATTTTCAAGCATTTCATCAATATGCTGCAAACTTGTTTCAACACCTTCTTCTTCTTCTTCTTTGACAATCTTCAGTAATTGTCTTCCATTTTCTATCAGAATAAAATTCTGATTTTCCACCGTTGTAGCAGTTCCAAAAATTTTCCTTCCAGTCTTCTCTTTTTCCATCAGACAAATCAGTTCCTTCTTGTCATCAACAGTAATAACAAGTTCTTTTACATGAGGCATGATAGCCTCACCTTCCTTCAACAACCCATCTTCATTCAAGACAACTCCGAGTGATGAATTGTCTTCTGCAATACCTGTCAACACAGCCAACTTGTCAATTTTAAAATCACAAGACCCAATGGTCTCAATTGATGATCCAGTCACCAATTCCTCTCTCTGCAGTTTTGAGCCTCTTCCAAGACCCAGAAAGTCTTCATTGTCTTCATTCCTTTGTATCTTCACATTTTGTAATCCCCAATTTTGAAATTGAGGTTCTCCTTCCTGCATTGAATCCTGGTTATTCAGCATAATCTCCAGCAATCCAATTTCTTCATTCCATGGATTAAAGTCTTCCACAAAATCTTCCTCCTTCTTTCTTTGGCTGCCCAATGGTGTCAAATTTTCTTCATCACCAATAAAATCTGCATTCACAAAGCAATTTTTAAAACAAAAATCACAAGGCCTAAATGACTTTCTTTCCTCTACCAGCATTTCAGTATGCTGTCCTGAAATTCCTTCCTTCTCTATCAGCACATCAGTATGCTGATTCAGTTTTCCCAAATAATTCTCTAAAGAATTCCCAATACTGTCAACAAGCCTTCCATCCACACCATCTGCCTCCATGATGTTTTCCTGTTCACTGTGGTGAACTCTGCCTTCTGTAATCTCTCTTTCGTACTCTGAATTCTCCAACGAATATTACAACAATGCAATTTCTCTGTGGCACTGCTGAAGTATTTCATCATCACTTACTATCCCTGAATTCATACACAAACTTACAGTTTGTAAACCACAAGCTTCAATAGCCTCAACTGGTGTTCCACCTATCAGCTCTTCAAACTGATCCTCTCCTTCTTCATTCACAAGAATTTCTCCCTGTGCTACAACAACTTCAATCATAAATGCTTCACTGCTTCCTTTAGTCAAGATACATTCTCCAACATTGAATTCTACTTCAGAGTATCCATGTTCTGAGAGATACTTCTCCATACTTGTGACAGATTCACAAGATTGTTCATCCTCCTTTGTAAAACCTGTAATCAAATCACACTTGTAAGTCACAAAAATACAAGGTTATACATCATCTAGCTGATCTAGATTTGTCCAATAACTCAGGAAATCATCAATAATTTCCTCTTCTTCAACAAGACAAACTTCTTGCTGTTTTAAACCTCCACCATGGTTCATAAGGTCTTTTGTAGATCTCCATTCTTCATCTGTACTCTGTTCTGCTTCACAAACAAAAACTTCTCCTCTCAACTCATCTGCTCTGAGTTCTACACATTCCAACTGTACATCCATCCTCTGTTCAAGCTTTCTCAGCTTTTCTACAAACATACAAAAATCATCAGATGTAAATTCATTTGACCTCTTAGTCTCACTTGAAGTTTCAGTCTTCAAGTCCTTCTCCAAATACTCAATCATCCTGAGTAGTCTCTCTTTCTACTGAGCATGTATCATCTGCTCTTTCTTCCTTTGTAGCCCATGCCACTTTACTTTCTTCTTCATGAGCCAACCAACTCTCTGGCTTTCCTCTATCATCATTACCAGTTTATTAAATTTTTCTCTGACCTCAGCTACCTCTTTCCAATATTTTGCATCAGTCAATTTCTTCTTCATGTCATTTGTCCTGGCATCTTCTTTCTCTTGTCTGTTGTGGCCTCTCTCAGAACCTCTGCAATATCTTCTATGAATTTTGGAAGTCATCTTCTCCTCCATGAGTTCCTCACTCATCAGCTGCACTAAGCCTCTGCAACAACAAGCTCTCCTGCTGCCACTTACCTCACCAATCCTTTCCTCCAGATCTGAGCTATTGGCAAGTACTGGTCCCCTATTTGCTGGAACCTTTTGAGCACTCTCTTCTGCTCTCTCTAGGCTTCACTTTTCAACTTTTCAAGAACACGTCTGTTCTTCTTTCATCAAACCTATGTTGGGAATTCTCTAGGTACTGCCACAATTTCCTCTTCACTTTAGAATCCTCTGCTGGATTCTTTCATCACTACTCTCAAAACTGTGATCTTCTTTTGCTGAGATTTCTTCAATTGCCTGAAATCTAAATTATGCAAAAAATTCTTCAAACCAGAGTCAAATAATGCTCATCAACTCACCTTCAAGGTTCTGTATAATCTTTCTTCTTCGTTCACCTGCACTGCATCTCTTTATGCTTCAATATTTATCAGTTTTCAGAAATCTGATTTCTTTGCATACATGCAATTAATTCAAAAAAATTGAACTTTCAAACAGAGCTATTCCAACTCTGATACCACATGATGCCCGGGGTACCTGCTTAACCCACATTTTCCGCTATCTATGCCTATAAAAGTGCATCTCCAATTTTGAGGCCCCAATTAATCTCAACTGGAAAATTAAATTAAATATATCTCGAAGTTTTAATATCTCAAATCAGAGATTTGAGATATTAATTCAAAGTTCTTATGGTTATAAAAACCACACAGCAATACAGCCAGGCTTATATTCTCTTATGCGGAAGCTTAACTCCAATTGATGGTTATGAAACCATATATAGAGACCCAACAATCAACTTTAGTTCTAAGGTTCATAAACCAAATGACCCTTAGAAATACTCACGGCCAAAACATTTCATTCTCAAATGTCAAACATGAATAATTGACACCAAGTATATTGAAATTGGCTTTAATCTCAAACCACCACATTTGGCCCCTAATATACCTTGTGCTCATGCATCATACCAATGGTTTAATTTTATTTAAACAATTGAAACCAAATCACATTACATGTGATTTCGATCCCACAATTCATTCAACTCATATCCATTAATTCGACCCCCAGAACTTTGACAAACTCAACACAACCATTGCAATAAAGCGGGTCCCAGCATTTAACATACCTCTATGCAACTTCAGTCACGATCCAACAATGGATCTATTATCACGCTTCAACACCAATTTAGGTGGATATCCGACGGATATCGCGCAACATAACTGCATGCCGTTTAATTCTTCAAATTAACGCGATAAAAATGGTTTTCAAAAACCACTCAATGCCACACGTCCATCATCTAATGATATCGCGTTTTTTTTCGACATTTTTCTTACCACTTTTAAGAAGTGCGAGACTGCTAGTTTTCTGTCTCAAACCCACCTTCACTATTTCTTCAAGGTTCTGACTGTTTCATTGGCTCCAGGTTCCATTTAATGCACACTGTTGTACATTCTCCCTTAACATAGTGTAACCGCTTCCAAGTTCACACAACATCCCGTTTCTGCCTTAACTGTACTTCATTAAAAAATTCCTCCACATGATTGCAACATCATTCCTTCCTTGTGAGTTTTCTTTTACGCAGAGGTTAAATCACTATATGATGGCCCATACAAAAAATCGAACCCTTCAATGTTGTCTTCTCCACCTTGATGGTTGTGAAGATACTTCACAGATATCGCTCAGCAAACAAAGTTTCTATCTCAACCGATATCGCTCCAAGTAAACAGAGGGTTCAATGCAAGATCAAATATATTCATTGACCAGGTGCCAACATAGTTTTGTTCTTCAGCGAAAGGATTAAGACTTCATGGATTCTATGTATTGTGATTCTAACACAAGAATGGTTATTGATTTATGCAGATCGAAACTAGTAATTCCTTACCCAGATTCTTATTAATATCAGAATGGAATTATGATACGATTGGGCCTATTCTTACAGGATTAATGTGCCTTTAATTCACACACAGAGACTAATATCTTAATGCCATCGAATTCCCTATTCTCACATTCAAATTGAGTATCATGATGTAGATGTGAATCAAATGGTAGAGAGTCGGTTATTCACCATTAACACACAATTAATTCACGCGTGCTCATGCAATTTCGTATTGAACTCAAAATACTCTCTACGTAGAGTTAAATCAAATAACATCCATATAATTCCGAAACATAGACCTTCATACATATAAATGGAATTACTTACAGAAACCTCTGTTTCTTGCCTGATTTTTGTTTCGATGGCCCTTCTATCTTCCTACTCTGCCTCTAATTCCTCTGAACAACTCTCTCCTCCTATCTGCAGTAGGCTTACATTTATACAGTTTTAAAAGTGAATCGATTCAGTTCCCTTAACAACTCGACAAACTCTTCCAATTCCCAAATTCTAATCTAGGCTCAATTCCTAACTTTACGGAAACTGATTCCAACTCTTTCCTATTATGCAATCCTTTCGAATCTCTAATTTCTTCACATGCCCAACTAATCAAATTCTCCTGTCCTCTAATCATTCGAGAGCAGTTACGATTCTCTCCACATTTAATTAATTAAAACCTATTGATTTCATTACATAAAATATAAACCTCTTGAAAACTAACAGCCCTAAGTCTAACAAAAATGCATGAGATTCATTTTTTCCTAATGCCCCTGCATCAGATAAGGAAAGGTGAGTGGAGGGAAGAGTTAAGTGGAGGAATAAGGTGGAGGGTGAAGTGAGGATGACGTGAGGTGGAGGTACGGGAGTCATAAGGAGGATGAGAAAACCTTATAGTAAAACTTTTAACACTGCACAAGAACCAAATTGGAGTTCGGCATTTTTAAAATGAACGCATAAACATAAATGTTCAATATTGTGGTATGCGATTTGCGATATATCACAATCACAATATTTCATTGCAAATTATTTCGCATCGCATATTTTATTTCGGCACTTTTGTAAATTGAGATTTTTTGGAAGTGTGAGTGTGATGTGAAGTGGGGCCCACGTGGATTAACCATCCTACAATTTAGATTACAACCACTTTACAATTTTGGAGTTTTGGGTTTGACAATTTGTTTTAAAATAACAAGTTGGAGTATATTACCAATATCCCGAAATGTATTTTCTTCTATTTCTTAATTTCGCTGGGTCATTTTGTAGGACCGTTAGTGACAAAATAGAAAAAATTAGTAAAAATTAACTAAAAGTTAATATTTACAATGAAGAATATTTTAACTGAGAAAATTGAAATATTGTTACATTTTACAATTTTTAGCCCAAGCGAGAAAATGATCAAACTTCAAAAGAGTGCCATTTACAAATCGGTTGACCAAATGGAGCGAAACAAGTATCATTGGAAAGCTTATGAAAAACCAGATTCAATGAAGCATTCAAAATAAAATTCCGAGGAAGATGAAAAAATGACAAAAATGTAGGATAATTAAGTTAATGAAATTCCCAAAAGGTGTTTAGCCAAAAAATTTGCAGAAAGGGTCCCCATTATTTGAAGTATATAAGTAAAAAATGGGGGGGTTGTGTTTTACCACAACATAACCCAAAAACATACTTTTATTCCTTTGACCCTTTGAAGGCTATGACTGAAAATGGAGGCTTGATCTCCTTCAAACTGATACTCTTTCCATTTTCTCCCTTTGATGTAGTGAAGCACCATTGCCTTGGTCATCCCTAGAAATTATTTTTAACAACTTTTTGGAAACTTTCTACTATCATGATGGAGGCCCATCATCTTCATTTTACCTGCTTTGTCTATCTTTCCAAAATCTTAGCTTTCAGGGTTGTTAGAGAAGAATAATTAGTGTTGTCTTCTAAGTTCTCTATAGCCCTTTCAAGTTCATTCGTTTCTATTAAGTTCACCTCACCTTTTTCCCTTCTTCATTTATAACTTCTAAAAATCTCCAACTTGTCCTTGGTTGTGTTGATGTGCCTATGTCCTTGTGGTATTTTACATTGGCTTCTTGCTTGGCAACAATGTTTAGCCAATTAGTCCCCAAAACTCTGATTCTCCTTGAACCTAGGCATGCTCCCCTTTATTTGTTGTGGATGTCCTTTAGTGAGGAGATGTCCTCTTACCTTACCTCATTTTCTGCATGGTAGCCATCTCAATCATTCCTGTAGAAATGTTTAAGATGCACAGTTATCCTCTGGCAGAATGCTGTCTTTGGAAAAGTAAACCTTCTTGAAGGTCTTTCTGATCTAATTTGGACATACAGTTACTTGACCTGATTTCACATTTTGTTTCATATTCTTGGCATAAGAAAAATAGTGTTTTTATAACATCAAAGACAAACCTATAACCTATGAAACCCTAGTGACCTAGTGGGAGGCTCTTTAGACTTTGTCCCTTGACTGAAAACTTGGCTTAGGGTCCTTAAGTATGAAAAACATTGTTTTTGATATTTTGATGTATTGAAGATCCAAAATCCAATGTACTTGATTTATCCAAAGAGCCTACAGAGATATTTTTGAGACCATCAATGCTTGATGTATCCAAGAAAACACAAGAATGAGTAGGTTGGTTGGTGATACTAGGTGGCAAGTGAAGGGGATAGGCAAGTTAAAACAGAGTGCTAAGGTCAGAGGTGGAAGAACATAATGAAATTGAGAGGCATGAGCCCATGATGGGTCTTTTGGGAGTGGTAAGCTGACCATGACATGATAGGATAATAAAATATTGAAAAATTTATCCTAAGGATAATGAAGGCAGTGAGATTTTTAAAACTCACAATATTAAAGAATTTTGTTTTCAGAAATATAAGGCAAGTATTTAGTCATCTACAAAATAGAAAAATTACTAATGACTAACAGTGGCTCCACTTGGGGAAGGCAGCTCCTTTTCAGGAGGTTTTCAGAACTTCAGATCTCTGGTTTTATGATTACCAGTGTCTCATCCATTGGGCATATTTTTTTCCCTCTTTTCATTTGTTGATGCTTCTTTGAAATTGTGATCTCAATAATCTGAAAAAAAATAATTACTTCAACTTCATCTCTACCTACCCATCTTACTTGCCTAACATTTTTTCTTCCTTGGGTGCACTTGAACTGGCAAACCCTTGAAATTTTCTTCTTTTGAAAGAAAAACAAACTATCTACTTCTACTCTTATCACTTCCAAGAGTTCAGATTATGCTAGTGAACTCTTTTTATTCTCTACCTAGAATAACAGACTGTCAAGATTAAGCTGTATGACTGAATTCATTCTCTAATCTATTGACATGAAATTGAAAACATGGTTTAAATCAGGATTAGGAAATCTGAATTACCATGGGTTGTGGCATTAGGAAAAGCTGCACACAAACATTATTTTTGTATAAACAAAACTTAGAAAACATGAGGAATGTGATCTATCATTTGCTATGCATCCCCATCTTTCTCTTTAGTTCAGATTTGGGCATGTGGAACCAGTACCTTTCATTCCTAATCTATCCTTTTTGACAAGTCAAGTTTGAATGATTTGACAAGCTCTCTTTCACTAACTTATCGACACAAAATTAAAAACATATTCAGCCATGATTAGGCTATATGATTGAACAAGATCTTCCTTTTGAACAAGTAGTGGCATTTAGGCTTGCACACTTTCAGTAGTACTATTTTTTGGGTATGGGGTTGTACGTCTTTTTCAAATCTGCCCTCTTTTTCCTTCTTTCTTTGTTTTTGTATTTTTATTTTTATGATCTCTCAACATGCAATGTTATGTACAATGAAATGAAATTTTGAAACTAGGACTCTTGACAGAAATAGTGTTTGAGCATCTTGCCATTGACAGGACCTCCAAATAATTATTTTCCATTCAGTTCTTGTAAAAAGAAAGCATTATGATCTCTAACTGACTGAAAGAGATAAGGACCTTTCCATAAATTCTTAAATTCTCCATGTTTACCTTTGTCCTCCCTCCTAGAATCCCATTTCAATATTATGTCTCCAATGTGGAAATTTTTGGCTTTAGTTCTTCTGTCAAAGATTTTTTTTTATGTTTTCTTGTACTGCTTGAGTCTTGTTGTAAACTTATTCCCTTGTCTGCTGCAAATGAATGGTTTGGTTCAACCTCCTTTGCATGTCTTTTTATTCTGGTTGCACTTCTTGGAGAAGCTTTATTATCGGGACTCCCAAGGATGTTGGGAAAAGGGCATCAATGCCATACACTAGTTGATAGGGAGACATATTGATTGATTTCTTGGTGGTTAGTCTATTAGCCCATAGTGCATGTACTAGCTTGCTATGCCATGCTTTTTTATTCGGTTCCAAAAGTTTCTTGATGATATTGACCAAGATTTTGTTAGAGGACTCAGCTATCCCATTACCTTGAGGGTAATAATATGTGGAGTGTCCTAATGTGATGTGATATTTATAACAGAAGTCAGCCATTATTTTGGATATAAAGGCAGTAGCATTATCTGTGATGATCTTTCTGGGGCAACCAAATCTAGACAGGATGTTTGTCTCAAGAAATTTGATAATGACCAAGTCGATGGAATTCCCAGATGGGATGGCTTCTATCCACTTGGTGAAGTAATTAGTAGCAGTGAGGATCCACTTGTGTTGGGTAGATGAGGTGGGGTGAATCTCTCCAATGAAGTCTAAACCCCATTGTTGAAAAGGAGCTTCAACAGTAATGGGATGCAAAGGCAAAGGTAAGAGTTTTCTCTTGCCATAAAAAATTTGGCACTTATGGCAAGTCATGACCAGTTTGTGGGTGTCAAGGAAAAGGGTGGGCCAATAGTAGCCAGCTCTGAGGATTTTATTAGCTGTGGTTTTACAGTAAAGATGGCCTCCACATTCTCCCTCATACAGCTCATGGATGATTTTATCTGCATCATCCTCAAGAAAAAATTTAAGAAAAATGCCTACAAAATTATTCCAATATAACACTCCATCTAAAATGCAGAATTTTAAAGCTTTTTGTTTCAAGAATCTAGCTTTTGTCTTTGATAATGTAGGAGGAGAATTAAGATAAATTCAAAAATACTTCTTTAATATGGTGAGCTTTTCACTCTTCTTGTTCTTCTAAAGCATCAACCATATTCATATCTAATACTTTGAAATTTGATTCAGCCATAAGTTTTGCAAGTCCTTGTCCTTCAACCAGAGTAGTGGGTCTGATTTCTAAGTATTCTAAAATAATAGCAATCCGCTTTCCCCTTCTACCATCAGGGTCTTGATTCAAAATTTCTTTGACAACTATGTATGGAACAAAAGAAATGATATGAGAATGTAAGATATAAACTCTAAATTATTTCAATGCCTTAATCAAGGCACAAGCTTGTTTCTCCATGATGTTGTACTTTAGAGGAGCATCTATAAGGGCTTTTCTGAAGAAAGCCATGGGTTGTTCTTGCCCCATCATGTTCTTTTGCAATAACATTGCAACAATGGTATGTTAAGATACAAATGAGAAAATGTAGAAGTATTTGGTAAAATTAGGACTGATTAGAACCGGTGTTTGGGTGAGTGCTAGTTTAACCAGTTCAAAATATTGTTTAGCTTCCAAGGTCCATTTAACCCCTATCTCCCTTTTTAGCATGTTTTTAATATTCCTCAAAAATTCAGCAAGGTTGGGGATGAACCTCCTCAAGAAGTTGATCTTCCCAATGAAGGATTGCAACTCCTCAATGTTTCTAGGATGACTGATTTGCAATATGCCTTCAATCCTTTTGGGGTCTATTTTTATTCCTTCTTCAAAGATGATGTGGCCTACAAGTTTTCTTTCCTGGAGACCAAATAGTGTTTTCTTGGGATTCAAGGATAGGCCATACTTACTACACTTTTCAAAAACTTTTCTCAAGTGGATTAAGTGCTCTTCATCAGTCTTAGAGTAAGCATTGATGTCATCAAGGTAAATGACTATAAAGTAGCCTATGTCTTCTGAAAAAGCTATGTCCATGGCCCTTTGGAAGGTAGCCCCCGCATTCATCAACCCAAATGGCATTTTAACATACATGAATGTACCCCAAGATGTGGTGAAGCAGTTTTGTGTTGATCACTTGGGAGTACTAACACTTGGTTGTAACAAGAAAAGCCATCAAGTAGTGAGATTCTCTTAGAGCCAACTACCTTTTGAAGTATGTGATCCATTTTAGGCAAGGGATAGTTTTATTTTAAGGAGGCTTTATTTAGATTTCTAAAGTCAATGCAAAGTCTAATCTCTCTGGTCTTCTTCCTAACTGACACAAGGTTGGAAACCCACTCAGAGTATCTAAGGGGAACTATGATCTTGGCATCATACATCTTTATAATCTCTTTCTCAACTAAAGGCAGTAACACAGGGTTTATTCTCCTTAATTTTTGTTTGAAAGGTTTCTGATTTTCCTTAAGAGGAATTTTATGTTGCATAGTGCTCATGTTATATGATTTCAAATCCTCATACCCCCTGCAAACACATATTTAAACTCTTGAAAAAGCTCAATATATTTCTGTTTTATGTGAGGAGGAAGAGTTTTGGAGAGTTTGATCATTTTGGGTTCCTTTAGGCTGCCTATGTTATACTCCTCTACATCATTCTCAGTGGATTCTATCTTTGGTTTTTTAGCCACATCATTAAAGTCGAACAACTCTTCTAATGGTGCAAGTCCCCTTGGTAATGTATCATCTTTACATTGTAAAACATCAAGGTCCCTTAGGTCTAGATCCTCAAACAATCTGCCTCACAAGGATGTGAAAGCATATTTATATCATCAGTAGAGGACAATTATGTTTTATGGGCTTGTTCTTCAGCAAAAACACCTTCATCATGCTCTAGGCTTGGTTTTGTTCTTGCAAATTCATTCATAGATTGCAGAAAGTCATCAATTTTTTTATCACCCTCAAACACTTGCCAATGGTTTATGTTGTCAGGCACTGTAGGCCGGTTTTTTACTTTGACAGTGTATTGTTTAGTTGTATGGGGTATTTGGCAATTGCTGGAAGCAAAGGCAAGCCTATTGACAAGGCAGTTTTGGGCTCTAGGGATGAAATTGAGTTGATATTTCTCAAAGGTTTTGAGGAGATCTAGGGTAGCATTTCTGTACTATCTCAATCTTGGATTCTTTGCTGAATACTCACCTTTGATTTGTTTAATGACCAGCTCTGAATCTCCTTGGGAAAATATTTTCTTAGCTCCTAAGTCTTTGAGCAAATGCAAGCCAAGGAGGAGAGCCTCATATTCTGCAATGTTATTAGTGCACTAAAAATCTAGTTTGTATGAATGGCCTTCATTTGTGTTACGTATCCAGACACCAACTCCTGAACATGCTTTACCACAAGAGCCATCAAATATTATGTTCCAAAGTGTTTCTAGTTATTGTTCGCCATTATGTTGTTGTTCAGGGCTGCTAGAGTTTTGGATGATATGTTATTTGTTTGAGAATATATTTGATTGTTCTGGTGGGCCTAGATCTTTGTCATTTTCATTCACTTGCTCACCAATTTTATTTTCATTATACAAGATGAATGAGTTTAAGTCTGAATGAATGGAATAGAAAGGGGTGTTGTTTGGTCTATCTAGGCTACTTACCATATACTTCATGTCGGACTCTCGGTATAACCTCCTGGTTTGATTGAAGACAAGGATAGTATCATATGACATGTCCATTTGAAGGCTGCCTTGAAGTTTGGCTCCCCATGATCTAGACAAAAGAATGCCATACTTCGGGGGAATGTTAGTAAAAACTATGTCCATGACTAGGCTCTTAGCAGGTATTTGTGCCAGATTGACACAAAGATCCTTGATTAGGCCCAAATAATTTACTCTACTCGAATCAAATGAGTACAAGTTTTTGTAAGGTTTAGTTATTTCTAGGCCTAATCTCTCCATCACAACTTTAGGCATGAGGTTGTGTGAGACACCGGAGTCCAGCATGACATTTTGTAATATTTTGTCATGTATGTTTAAGTTGATATAGAAATGAGGGACAAATCCTTCTTGGTATTTTCCCTCAACTTCAGGTCCAAACAAAAACTCAGGCTTGTCATCAGTTAAATTTAGAGTGTCAGTATCATTTCCTATGTTCAAAACCTTTGAAACTTGGGACTTATACACTTCTTGAGTAACTAGTTCGATGAGAGGTATGGTTATCTTGATTTTGGAAATCTCTCCCTTAAAGCTGAAAGGTATTTGTGTTTTGGGCAAATTTACATCAATTTTATCAGCCATGAAATTTTCTACACTTTTAATTTACTGATTCTGATTTGGGGCTTTAGACAATAGAATTTTTTTATGGCCACTAGTTGATGTACTAGGGCAACTTGGGTCACTATTTTACTGGCTAATTTTTTCCTTGTTTGGATCAGTTTTCTTAGCCATAGTGTTTGTGTTGCTTGCTATATTTTTAGGGGTTTTCCTAATAGCAGTGTCTTCTTTGTTCTTTTTGGAGTTTTCTTGGTTATTTTTTCTCCTAAGGTCATATTGCCTATGGACTTCCATTATGGAATTTTCAAATCCCAATTGATAGTCTTCAGAATCCTCATAATTGGTTTCATTTTGGTTTTAGGAAAATAGATTTTGTTCCTCTGTAGTGAGAGAAACATCACCCTCATTGTGAGAGTCTAGCAGATTGATGTGATTTTCTTCCAACCCTCAGTCTCTCTTTCCTCCTCATCTACATAATTGTCTTGGAAAGGGGGTCTGATTTATTGCTCATTGTCTCTCTGTCTGATTTGGGGAGGGTACCTTCTGAAGTTTTGATTCCTATTTCTGTTTTGGGGATTGGCTTGGTTTTCCATAGGAGGTGCTCTTTCATTTAAGTTTATCCTTTCCATCATTTTCTCCATGGTCCTAACTAGACTATCTATTTTGGCATTGGATGAGGAGGTTGAGGCTATGGTTTCTTCTTTGTAAGTGACTCTTTTTTCTGACCTCATCCTAGCTCCCTTTTCAATCAAGTTGTCCTCTGCACTCACAACCCATTTTTGCATTTATTCTAAAGTTGTGGGGTCTCTCTCCCTCAATTGGTAGGTCATGTACGGATCAAAGCCTTCTGGAAAATTTACTAGCGCTAGGCCTTGTGGGGGTTTCATGTGAGGTGGGAGGGCATTGTAAACACTATTAAACCTGGTGCAATAATCTTGTACACTTTCCCCCACATTCCTCTTAAGATTGTTATATTTTGAAAGTATTTGGAGGGGGTTTTTCTTGATTTCCCACTTGTTTATGAAAGTTTGTTAGAGGGAAGGGAGATCGTGGATGCTTTGGGAGTTAAGTTTTTAAACCATTTTTTAGCTTCCCCTCCTAGACTTTGGGAAAACATCCTCATTTGCATGGTTTCCTCTTCTATTTCCATGTAGTCAAAAGCATCATTAATTTTGTCTACATGTTGTTGGGAAGTGGTAGATTTAGCTCCTGTGAAATGAGGGATCTTGGATTGGTAGTCAATTGGCAAAGGTACTAGAGGTTGTGGTAAAACCAGGGGGCATACCAAGCTGCCATGATGGGGGCTAGTGGAATCCAAGGAGGATTTACAAGAGGAGGACTTGTGAGAAGTGGTGGGGGATGAAGTGAAGTGGTTTTAACAGTGGAGGTATGGATGGGTGTGGTGGAAGTACTTGGACCATTAAAATGGTTTTGAGAAAACTTGGGATGGAAAGAGTGAAACTGATGGAGAAAATGAAAGTTAGGAGGAGTTGAAGGAGAGGCTTCTCTACTAGAACCCTGCTACAAATCTATTGGCTCAAGGTCAGTCTAGTCAATCTCACTATGTGAATTGGTTCTAAACAGATTCTTTGTATGGTACAAGTCAAACTGGGGATATCGCAAAGCTATAAGGTGTTCAGGGGCAGAAATTTCTCTATGAATGGTCCTGACAGTAGTTGAATCTTTAGTTTTGGAAGTTTTCCAAAAAATCTTTTATGGGTCATCAACTATAGTAGGAGGATTTGGGTCCAGATGAGATCTGGTATGGATTCTTTGTGAAGCCAGATTTCAAATTCAAAATGTAGAGAGGTTGAAAGTTATAACTATTTTTCGGACGACTGATCTCTCTAAGTGTTTGTTAAACTCACACAATGTATAACTATGTTTCTAGACTTTTTAAGGCTGATTTGACACAATCCCAGGGAGTCTAATGAGAACTAGTAGAGTTAATAGGTCTATTGGGGCTAGTGGAGTTGCAAGGTGGATGTTTTTTACTATTTTGAAGAGATGTGTTTGTGGTACACCACCAAAAATTTACAAAGCACCAATCTACGATAAAAAAATTTGGGGTTTTCTGAGTTTCTTTATACAGCAGTAAGGTTTCTAATGAGTGTGGTCTAGTTGAGTCATCATTTTTCTAGGATGGTGAAACAATTATATTCTAATCCTGGTTGTCAGTTGATTTTCTAAGCATAACTAAGGGTCATATGAGTCCTAACAGGTATTCAGGAAACTATGTACTCAGAACGTCCCACCGTGATTGCCATTATGTTAGTGTTCCATGATTTAGCAGATTGGTAGACCAAATGCACATGGTAACATCAGAATAGTCTTTGGAGTCCTAGGACCTAGCCTTCCTGGACTCAGAGAGGGCTCTCTCTATTGTATGCAAAGAATGTGAACTTGTTTTCTTTTACGGTTTGATTTTAGGCTAGTTGTTAAGTGTAGGGTTTGTTGTTTGCTTCGGTTAGGTAAGATTGTCAAATAGAATAGGTGGAGTGAGAGGTCTTCAAATCATTGGGCTATGGAGTCTATAAAATTCATGGATATCTCAACAATGAAACATGATGCATAACAGGCCAAATGTAGCATGGTCAAATGGATCTTTTAGGCATGTGTGAATTGAAATGGACAATAAGTTTGTGAGCATAGTAAGTGTGTAAGGGTAGTGAAGAATCCTTAAACAAGTACTTTTTAAACAATATGGTCTCAAATAATGATTAAAATAAGGACATAATCATAAGACATGGCAAAAAATAGTTTTTTTATTATACTTAAGCAAACAAGCATTCAAGATGAACAATTCAATGAACCATAGAAAGAAAGAAACTTATCTAACTTCTAGTGATTTCACCTTCAATGTTTAGAAAACATACAAGATAACATATAAATTTAATCAAAGAAGAGGGAAATCCTAAACATCTGTGATCAAGCTACAAAGAACTTTAAGGAAACTTCTCAAGCATGGAGAAAGGGCATGATCAGAGCATGGCCTCTTTGGCTAAAACCTAACAAGTAGTGCTTCAAGGAGAGATTCCAAAACACAGTTTAAGTAGCATCAAATAAGCAAGGCTAACCATAAAACATATTTTAAAACTACTATATTGAACCATTTATGGAATGAACAAGCATGGGTAGGTCTAAGAAGCAACTAAGAATTCCTTAAACTAACCCAGTAGAGGAAAACATAAGACAATAGCAAACAGGAAGGACTAAGGTGCCTCAAACAACATTTCTTAGCCTATACTCTTCTATTCTACTGCAACATAGAAGGATGTAACAAAATGATACATAAGGAAAAAATAACAAAACAGAGACACATCACCATTAATCATGCTTAGGGATCTTGCAAGCTATCCTCCTTCATCATCAATCCAAGCAAGCCATTCAAAAACTCCACAAGACCAATTTATTCTTCAAACTCAAGAAAACCATGTATTTCTCTCAAAACTCATCAAATTCCAACATTTAAAATGAAGCCCTCATGCTATATTTATCTTATAAAAGGAGGGAAAAAACCATAGATAGGGTTGGAAAATGTCAAAATCACTCATAAATGTCATAAATGCCCAAGAGACCATGCAAGGCCCAAGGCACAAAATATCCCATGAAATAAATGCCAAAATAAATTCTAGCACCTAATTCTAGAGTTATTTGCCTTAAAAAACACTAAAATATGATTTTGAAATAAATAAGTGTGTTTTGTTGACTTTTGGCCAAAAACACACAGTGTTGTCTATAAGCACAGCACCAAAAAAGGTCCTGTTGTGGCCAAGTTTTGGGGACCTTCTCAATGTCGAATTTTGCTCCGTGATGGACCGTTGGAAAGCTTGTTGAGTCTTATTTCCAAATATCCTTTGGTTTTATAATTGAGCACCTGTAACCTGTTCAAAAATTATAATTTCCAAAACATCTCTGAGCGCAGCGCCATACCTGAAAATGAGGTAGAATGGTGAAAAATGAGGTGGTTTTTGACCTTTTGAGGGTTCAAAAATGCTCCAAATGCTCTGAAATTTGGTGATAATAGTGTACTAGGCATGAGAAATCCAAAACTGTAAATTTCTCCCTCTGAGGATGCCTTAGGGAAAAGTGTAGCTCCAGTGGCGCTGCGCTTATAGGCCTCCAAATTCACAAAAAACAAAAACTTGTCCAAATTTCTTCAAAATTGGTGGATGTCTCCTTCAAGGGGTTTGAGAGACTTTTAGAGAAGCTTGTGCCAAAATTCCATGTCTAGCTTGGCCTTTTGCTTCTTTTAGTGCCTGGATCTTGGCTTGGGCCTTCTTCAGTTTTGTCCTTGCAACTTGGTTTCTCCCAGCATAATGCTTAGTCATCCTTTTTTGGAGGTCAATATTCTTGTTAGCATTCTCCAATTTAGCCTCCAAGTGTATGTTGGCTCTTTCCAACCAAGGCTCCCGATCATGTTCTATCTCCATGGCTAAAAGCTCATCTAGGGGGAGTTGTTCTGCTAGGGCTGCTTCTTGTTCTCTTTTCTTTGCCAATGTCTTCTTCAACCCCATGGTTCTGGGCCTCCTCCTAGATTGACCTTCCTCATCCTCACTCTCTTCATAACTTCCCATGAACTCTTCTAGTTTCACCTGTGCCCTTTGGGCTTCTTTCCAGGCCTTGATGACTCTAGCTTCATAGATTGCAAGTTGTGCTCTGAGCTGCCTGTTCTCCAAGTCAAGAGCATCATTTACACTTTTGGTCGTATTCAGATTGGCTTGGAGGTCTTCAATAGGTACATTTTTGTTTTGGATGAGCAAGTTTGAGATTATTGCTTCATCCTCCTCATCACTGTCCACCAGAATGATTTCAAACTCCCTTTCCACCTCATGATCTTCTTATTTTTTTCCCTTGTCTAGTGGCTGAGCTGAGGTAGATGGCATGGTCCCTTGCCTCTTGGAGGCAAAAAACACAAGCCTTGACCCTCTTTGGTATGTGAGTGAAAAGGGTGTGATGGTAGTCTTTTTGGTGTCTTTATCATGACTGTGATCCTTGATGCTTTCATCAACTTCTTCATCTTCATTATTGGTATCATTAGTCATCATATTTTCTACCTCATCATTGCCTTCTACATCATCAACACTCTCATCCTCTTCACTGTTTCTACATTGTCATTTTTCTCTTCATTTGAGCTTTTGTCTTCTTCCTTGCTGTGATAATCATTTAGACTATCTGCTCCTTCCCCTTTTTCACTATCATCATGACTAGGACTGCTTTCATCTTTATCTTCTGCACTGTCATCATTCTCATTATCACTGAGGAGTTGACTATTGTCATGACTGTCATGATAGTTTTCATGACTATCATGACTATTTTCTTCTTTGTTGTCTTGTCCCTCACTGTCTTCTTTCTTATCTGCCTCTTTTTCACTGTTTACTTCTTTTTCATTGTGGTCTGTTTCATTGGTAACACTGCTGCCTTTAGTTTCTGCACTGTCCTCACTGTCATCATCTTTTTCATCATCAGCTTCTTCCATATCTTCTGGATTGTCATCCTCTTCCTCTGTTTCCATGTCCTCTACCTCTTTGTCACTGTTTTTCTCATTGTCATGCTCACTGTTTTCACCTTCATCACTGTCATGCTCACTGCCACTTTCTTCATCATTATTTCCTTCCTCTTCCTCACCATTTTCCTCTTCCTCATCATCTGCTTCTTCTTCATTTTGGACTGATTTATTTTCACTTTCACCCTCTTCATTTTGATTTGACTCATTATCATTATCTCCCTCATTTTCACTTGATTCATCATTTCCACTTCCTTCTTCATTTGATGCATCAAGATAAGGGGAGGAGGGGAGGTTTTCTTGAGGTGAGGACACTTGTGTAGATGATGAGGGCAAGTTAGGTTTATGAGGGAGCTGTGGGCTTGTGAAGACTTCGTGTGCTATGAATACCTCCTAAGGTATGCACTTCTGTTCCAACTGATGTAAAACCACCATCTTGATCAAGGAATGGTGAAACAAAATCTGCATTTGTTGGGAAGGATTCCTTCTCCGGACAACAAAAGACATTTTTTCCATACTCCTATGGAGGTAGTAGGGAAATTTGAGCATTTTAACCCTTGTGAAATGCATGAGGAGTCTAACATGGTAGGAATAAAGTCTGGAGTACCTCCCTTCATAGGTAAAGTACTTCATGATAACCCTCATCAAGGGTGAAAATCTCTATTTTAGGTGTGAGAAAGGGAGGATAGCCCTGTAGCCTACTATGTACCTAGTTTTGACAAATGGATCATAATGGATTATGTCCAACGTTTCCTTCTTGAACCATTTCTCAGCAATAGCAGGTATTCCTATAGCATTAGAGATGGAATTTGTTGATAGTTCAAAATCCACCCCTGCAAGATTCACCTATTTTTTGTGGAGGTTGAGGAAAAACAACCTTGTAAGCTCTGGGTGGTGGTGTACTTGTTTGACCTTCTCACAAAATTGAAAAAATCCCACATTTTGGAAACATGAGAGGATCATGGGAGATGAGGTGATATGCA
Source organism: Pinus albicaulis (assembly GCA_034641835.2). NCBI lineage: Eukaryota > Viridiplantae > Streptophyta > Pinopsida > Pinales > Pinaceae > Pinus > Pinus albicaulis. The sequence goes on from CM076581.1 coordinate 110,577,371, forward strand.
CTGTTCTCTGGGGTTCAAATCTATTCACTTTCCCTCCTTTGCGGTTTGGCCTCATAGGCCCTTGGTCTCTCTCACTGCTGCTACTATCTTCTGCCCCTGACATGGTAATTAGGGTTGTTTGTGGACAAACTTGGGCGAAAGGAGTAAAATGAAAATGATGGTGGGCAACTCTTGCAAATGAGTGATATAGAGGTGAGGTATGACTGTTTGCTTTTGAGATTGATGAGGGATTTTATATAAATAATCTGTGTTTACATTAGTTTACTCCCCTTCAAATGACAATTAATTGCTCATAGGTCAAAAATAGAGGTTTACTTGCTATGAAGACCTAGGGTTTCATCATGAATAGTGTTTTACCTTTTCTATTAACCACCAAATCATGAAAATTGCTTGGAGGATAAGGAGGAAAGGCCACCTACCAGCTTTTAGCTTGTTTACAGGTCTTTGGAGGTGATTTGGAGGTGTTTCCCTCAACTTTGGAAAATTTTTGTGCAATTTGGATGATCTTCTGCATTAGCGCAATGTCAGGCCTATCATGTGCCTCTGAGTGCAGCGCCCGGCGAGTCGGGCCTTTCTGTGCGCAGCACTGACCACGTGCAGGCCTTCTGGCCTCTGGGAATAGCGCAAGGCAGGAGAAAGGTTGGGTCGGGCCTATGCCTAGGCATAGCGCCGACACTCCTGGGCGAGTTGGGTCGGTTAGGTGTCGAGTTTGACCTCTGCATGCAGTGCCTAGTGGAGAAACTAGGTGTTGGGTTGGCCTGTCGGTGCAGTGTTGTGCCTCTGTGTGCATCCAGTCTGCATGGGTGTAGCACCTAGTTGTAAGCGTAGCGTAGTTGTGAAAATGCACTGTGGAGAACTGTATTAGCGCAGCGCTAGGGTTTATGAGCACAACGCCAGGGTATTTGCGCAACGTCAGTGACTTGGCCTAGATTTTCTCAGAAATCTTGGAAATTCCTCCAGAAGGGTTTTTCTCTTTTGAAAATGAAAAATGAGTCTAAAAAATGATAATTGAGATTCCTTTATACTTTGAAAAATAAATCAAAATCAGAAAACCCACTTTTGTTAAGTTTTTGTCACTTTTATGATTTTGACTTATATCTTTTGACCCCTTTTTTGCAGGTGACTTGAAACTTTTCAAAGTGATTCTCCTTCCTTTTGTGATGGCTTGTTGGAGATATGAGGAGGTCATTTTTAACCTTTAGGGTCTTACCATTATCAAACCTCTTTTGTTTAAATATGAGAAACTGAAAAACAATTTTTGTCCCTTTTGGCATCTCTGAGTGTTCGTGAATCTAAAAACATGTTTTTCTTACGCTCTTACTGATTTTGACAGTGATGTATCCATTGTGACAGAGATTATAAATTATACTTGCTATGTCTCCTCTTGGCCACTTCTGATATGTTGCAGGTGCCATGACACAGTTGTTTTGGTCTCCTTAGTCATTCTTTGGAGTTTGACACCTCAGTTACTCAACAGTGAACTCATGTTTATGTTAGTTTATTACTTTATAACCCAAAACCATAGTTTTATTCCTTTGACCCTTTAAAGGCTATGACTGAAAATGGAGGCTTGATCTCCTTCACACTGATACTCTTTGCATTGTCTCCCTTTGATGTAGTGAAGCACCATTTCCTTGGTCAACCCTAGAAATTAATTTTAACAACTTTTTGGAAACATTCTGCTGTCATGATGGAGGCCCATCATATTCATTTTACCTGATTTGCCTATCTTTCCAAAATCTTAGGTTGTAGGAAAGTTAGAGAAGAATAATTAGTGTTGTATTCTAAGTTATCTATAGCCCTTTTAAGTTCATTCATTTATGTTCAGTTCACCTCACCTTTTTCCCTTCTTCATTTATAACTTCTAAAAATCTTCAACTTGTCCTTGGTTGTGTTGATGTGCCTATGTCCTTGTGGTATTTTTCATTGGCTTCTTTCTTGGAAACACTGTTTAGCCAGTTAGTCCCCAAAACCATGATTCTCCTTGAACCTATGCATGCTCCCCTTTCTTTGTTGTGGATGTCCTTTAGTGAGGAGATGTCCTCTTACCTTACCTCATTTTCTGCATGATAGCCATCTCAATCATTCCTACAGAAATGTTTAAGATGCACAATTATCCTCTGGCAGAATGTTGTCTTTGGAAAAGTAATCCTTCTTAAAGGTCTTTCTGATCCAATTTGGACAAAAAATTACTTGACCTTCTTTCACATTTGGTTTCATATTCTTGGCATAAGAAAAAAAGTGTTTTTAGAACATCAAAGACAAACCTATAACCTATGAAACCCTAGTGACCTAGTGGGAGGCTCTTTAGACTTTGTCCCTTGACTGAAAACTTGGCTTAGGGTCCTTAAGTATGAAAAACATAGTTTTTGATATTTTGATGTATTGAAGATCAAAATTCCAATGTACTTGATTTATCTAAAGAGCCTACAAAGATAGTTTTGAGACCATCAATGCTTGATGTATCCGAGAAAGCACAAGAATGAGTAGGTTGGTTGGTGATCCTAAGTGGCAAGTGAAGGGGTTAGGGAAGTCAAAACAGAGTGCTAAGGTCAGAGGTGGCAGAACATAGTGAAAATGAGAGGCATGAGCCCATGATGGGTCTTCTGGGAGTGGTAAGCTGACCATGAATTGATAGGATAGTAAAATAGTGAAAAGTTTATCCTAAGGATAATGAAGGAAGTGAGCTTTTTAAAACTCACAATATTCATGAATTTTGTTTTCAGAAATCTAGAACAAGTATTTAGTCGTCTACAAAACAGAAAAATTACTGATGACTAACAATTGTCTTCACCAGCAAACCTACTAAAGACAATCTTAGGAAACACCTCATGGAGTCATCCTAATAGACAATACTAAATTTTTTCGTAGTCTCCTTGAAGAAAGGAGTAAAAAATCCATCTTAGAAAAATTTAGAGTACCATATCATCATGGAGAGTCTATTACCTAAAATTTTTAAAAGGATTGTATCATACCATGAAATCTAGCTAGTCTATCTTCAATAAGTCCTTAGGGTCTCAGTTGGGAAACCACTCCCATTGTAGCCATTGTCAGCTTGTTTGGAAAGAGTTTACAAGTTATTTTCCTTTTCATATTTAAAAATTATGAGAATATGGAGAGTTGTAACTAATTTATATATGCCCAAAAATTCGAGGAAGTAGTTACTAATCCAACCAATAAATATTATAAAACTCTAAGAGAGAAGGACTTGACATTTCTTGGAAATCCTTGCAAACCAAAGCTAGGAAGTTGATGTATCTTTTATTTCAGTGATATATAATATCGAGAAGCTAGAAGGCCACTACTAAATTTGTAACTTGGAATACAATATGTTATGTTTTATATTATTCTATAGAATTTAATTCATTTATGTATGCACTATGTGAGATCTATTTTTGCTAATTAATGAACTATTATGTAGACTAAGTAGTTCTTTATCACATGGTTATCATTTCTGCATTTAAGCTTTCTCTAATGAGCACCTTTTAGACTATAAATTGACTATTTTGTACTTTCTCTAATATGTTGGACATTAAGTGTTGTCCAAGATATCAACTAAATGTTTCCTCGACTTTGAATTTGTTGTCTTTATTCATTCAATGTTTCCTATTCGTATCTATCATTCAGTTCTTAGTTAATTTTTATTAGTTTCATTTCTAAAATTATATAGTTTTAGTTTAGTTTTATCATACTCTTCACTATGATGACCATCCAATATCTCATAGCATTCTGAAAAACCAAGCATCGTTACGAGGCCAGAATCTAGATGGATCTCTTACCCCAAACACTGTGAGATTTAATTGTGACTTTAAACCAAAGAGAACCTTTGTGACTATTATTAGGTATTTTATCCCTATCAACAGTTAATTTTGAGCTAGAAGGAGTGCCCAAATTTCATGGTTGGTAAGAATCCTTATTCATACCAAGCAAGCATTCTTAAGAAACATAACCCCACCCAATAATTATATACCCTCTTACTTATCCTGAGTATACCGAAAGGGAAACTAGTTACCAATACATTCCCTTTGAACTTGAAAATGTAGAACCTTCTCAAGGATATTTTATTCTATCTTTCCTACTAAAGTGAATGCCCTTAGGCATATTACTCAAACTTAAGCTTGGAAAATTGGAACACTTCCTATAACTCCCCATATCCCTACCAAAAATGCTACTAGAAGACATGTCACTAAGGATGGTGTCCTAGTTGATTCCTTCGAATATGCGATTGAACATGATATTCACGATATATCTAGTCCTTTTAATCATATAAATACCAAACACTCTGGTTCTCTCCCCTCTTCTTCTACACTATTTAACACCAACGATGAAACCAATCACATTGACCATAGCTATTATTCCTCCAAGTTTGAAGTTGAATCATGTTAATAAGATCTACCATATACAATGGCTTACCATCCCCAACTTAGATGGATGTTGCAAGGAGCCCTCAACCTTGTAGTAAATTTGCATGATCTTCCTACATGACCGTAAAGTCTCCTGCCCAAATTCAATCTTTGTAAGGTTGTTACCTTTGAGGACCACATAATTTTTTTTATCTAGCTTTATGTTTGATGAATGTACAACGTGAAGATGTGGTTTTTAGGTTGTTTCCTTATATCTTGGATAACAAAACATCCACATAGTATTACAATCTACTAGTCACTACAATAGCTGGTTGGGATGCCTTCGAGATGGCTCCTCTTAGTAATTTTTATGAAGAAAAATCACCTACCACTCTATTGGCAGAAATTATTGCGATCAAGATAGAGAATAAAGATAAGGTGAATGAATTAAATCAACCTTTTACCACTTTGTTGAATAAGATTCCCAAAATCTCTCACCCTACTAATCCCATGGCCATACAATATTATAGTTCAATATTAAACCCATCTATAGCCATGTTCCTTAAGAGGGAAAAGAAGGCTACCTAGGCTTAAAACTTTGAGGAAGCTATAAAAGTAGTGTAACACCCTCTTCCCACATCTACCCAAGTAATTGACCAACCAAGGCAAACATGTGACGAGAGCCTATCAATAAGAGATTCAACCTCATAGATGACCTTGAGGAACTAGAACTGACAGAAATATGAAAAAAAAACCTTACACAGCATCAAAAACCTCCCCATGAGGTAACCCAACCTTCCAGGTCCCTGACCCCTAAGGGAGACTAAATTTTTGACCCTTCTGGACCATAGTCGCAGGCATGCCAAGGAAAGGTAGCAGCTGCGAGCTTATAGTCGTAGGCATAACATAGCAAGCATGCGGCCATGGCTCCAATTGGTCAATTATGTGTCTGCAACTCCAAGATTTGTGCCACCTTTTCAGCACTAGATCCTAGGTCATTGCCCAAAAATTCATGAAACTTTAGGCGATGTTAAATAATATTAAAGAAAATGTACAAAAGAAATCACATCATTAGGAAATCATCTGGACCCCTCCTATCCATGACAGACATTTCGTCAAATATATCACAAAAATTGCATCTATAGGTATAAACAACGAATTTAAACATAAGGGTCTCATACTTATTTGAGAATTGCTAAGAATAATTTCTCCCTTATATCATAAGTTGCAATACAATCTATTTAACCATAGATACATTGTGAATTCATTTACAAGAAAAAGCATGGATAGAGCCATATATCATCATTGACATAATACATGCTTATAACCAACATAAGAACAACATAAATACCATGGATACATCAACAATAGAATCCACATAATAACCAATGAAATTATACATCAAATACCAAAGGAATGAGCTTCTCATTAATTAACCAACCGGAGCTATGACTTCCACGTTCCACTAGACCATAGATTGGCTGAGCCAAATCTCTCTTCAGACAATCACCCTCATGCCATATTCCAAGCATGAATGTGGGACTCAAACCAAAAGAACCAACCAGGGCATCCCGAGGCTAATCCACCTCACCCTCGTCAATCATAAACCAGGCTTTACCGTGATCTATACCCTATCATTAGGCCAACACAAGAATGGATATCACCAGATTCTCTCTGCCTAAAATATGAATAATTTTCATGTATCCTAGTCTCTTAGGCTTTACTGCAACCCACAGTTCAAATTAGGGGTCACTAGGCCCTAAAGCGAGACATAATCTCCAGGATTTACCGCAATCCCAAACTTAGTATTCCTAGGCCTGAATGGAGAGCAAACCACCACCTATCAGGCTTTAATGCAATACAAACCCAAATTACTACGCCCTAAGATGAGGCAACAAATGAACTAATTTTATAATTATTCGGAGATCCACCTCACTTATCTTTGAATCCATTCGATAATCCAGCTAAACCAAAACATGAGAACTCCAAAACACCATGGCAATCGGGAAATGGAAAGGCTAGGTTGAATGCACTGTCACACTTGGAAAAATCCATGCCAAGACAATAAAGATCTACATGGAATACCATGCATGCCAAATATAGCAAGGAAATCATACATGAAAATCAATCCCTGCAAAGAATCCTGTTGTAGTTGCTTTATTCTTGCTCCTCCTTACTTTCTTCCTCCTTCCTGCTTTATTTCCTTTCTTGCTCCAATGCCAAAGTGCTTCAAAAACTCTAAGTGTCCAAGAGTGATTGAGAGAGAGAGAGAGAGAATAATGAAAGAGCTCCAAAAATGCACTGACTCAAGGTACCAACTGATCCTCATAAGCCTTTTTATAGAAGAGGCCTCTATTTTCTTCATTTTCCATTATTTTCCTTCATTTTATTCCTCACGTGCAACCTGTGACCTTTCATCTCCATTTTCTCCTAATTTCCATTATTTTCATAAAGAAATGTGCCAAAAAATTCCATTTTTCCTTTCCAAATCCTTTTCCTTTTCCTTTGCCAATTTCATTAGCCATAATAAACCAATTAGCACCCCCTAGGATGCTTTGCCCAACATTCAGCTTGGAATAAGTGTCCCATCAACCATGGTTATTATTTTTAACTTTATTACATGGTGTTATCAAAAAATTGGACCTGATAGGCTACTTGATCAGATAATCTCATGTAACTATTTCAAACCTAATCTTGTGACTGAGGCTTAGCCTCCTCAGCCTGAGAAGGCTCTCTCAAGGGTTAATGATATGGATAAAGATATAGATGGCTAACTCTATTTAGGAAATAAACTGATAATGATAGATGTAGGTTGAAAATAACATCAGCATGTATACATTGGGCTTATGGAGTCAAAGCAATTCAGTAATTTAGTGAGTCTACTTAGCATGGAAGTTGAGGCATATCAGAGTTTTTAGTGATAAGGCACACACACATGAAACATGTAAAAACACAGTCAGTTTACTTATAAAGGAAGTCAGAGCATATTATAGATAAATTATAAGTAATATAGATGAACACCACTACAAATGAGAAATACAAATAGAATAGGAAAACACTAAAAACCCCTTTAGAATCTCAAGTTGGTCGAGTAGAAGATCTCTGTATTAGCTGGAAATAGTCAATTCACAAAAAGCTCAGTTTTTGCCAAAAAATGTCCAACCCTTGAAAAATTAGACCCGGTGGCCTTTAATAGACTTCTTACATCTTCAGATGATCTGCCTCTAGGCTAGATACATCAAATTTTTGTCCAGTGACACCTTGCATAACCATAAAACATGAAATTTATTACAAAAAGACACCTATCCTACTTGACAGTCCTATTTCAAAAAGGACTCAAACTCCTTATTACTTATATATAACAACCTTATCTATTTGAAATTACATCATTGACAAGTGTATCCTCACATGGTCGAATTTGGATAATGGCATTCAGTTCTTCATGACCACTTAGCTGATCTCCACAAAAAAGGGAAACAATACCTTGTTTTTTAGGCATAGGATCTTTTTCCTTCTTTGAAAATTCTGACTATCATTTAATATTCATTTCATGGTCCTTGGCTATTGAAATTTGGCTTAACATGTCCCATAACTCTTTCCTAGGCTCCAGCTATCTAAAACCGCTTCAAAAACTGCTCAAAAGGATGTAATGTATTGTGCTACGAAAATACAACAGTTTCATAGCGCTTTCTGTAGCGCTGCCATTACAAGCCTTTGTCCTCCAAAAAATTGACTCTTTCCTCTTGCATCATTTTAATCACCCTTCAAAACATATTTCATAGAAATTTCAACTCTTAACTCAGGCTTTAACACCTTAAATACTGATCAAAGGAAACAAAAAAGGTAGCTACAACAGTTTCATAATGCTTTTCTGCTTTTTAAGCCTAGCGGCACTACGAAACTGCTGAGTATGTCGATTTTTCATAAAATTTGTCAAATGAAAACTGTGGTTGCCCAAAAACTAAAAATATAACCTGTCCTCATCATCTACAAACCATACAAACCATAAACCAACCTCATTTTAGCTTCTTTGAGGAATTTCTTCTTCATGTACAATTGGTTGGCATATTGGTTCTTCTATGATTGTCATTTTAATGCCTTTTCTTTGTAGCTCATCATGAATTAACTCCAGCTGCTCTTGTAAATCCTTCACCTGGTATTTAAGTCTTTTGTTAGTAGCTCTCAGCTGGGTATTTATTATTCTGAAAAACTTAGCTTATTTTATTGCTAGAATTGTCCACTTGAAAAGTTGCTCTATATTGTCTAAATTTTCAGAAACATAATCAAATTGTCCTTCCTATACTTCCTTCATCCTTTTAAATTGTACTTTCTTGACACTATTTTTTCTAGCTCTCTTTTTCATGACAACAATTTCCTGATTTTCCAACTTTAAATTTTCCTCAAGGAGCTGAAACTTTGTTTTCTCTATCACTTTCTCTTTTCCCGTTTTTAATTTGTTGATTGTATCCTTCACTGTGGGTGATGAGAGATCAACAATCTCTTTAGGTTTTAACTGTCTCACTGGGTTTTTTAACTTCTTTGTTGCCTTCCATTAACTTCCTATCATTCCTTGTCATAGGCTTTATTTCTTGAAAAATGAAACCTGCATCTTTCCTGTCAAACTCTAATCTCTTTACAGACTTGGCCTTTTTCAACTTTTTCTTATCTTCCCCAATAAATTCAGCTTGGACAATAGGTGTTTCCTCTATATCAATGGCATGAAGAATATCCTCTAGATTCCCCTTTGTTACTAAACTATCTTTTATAGCAACTGTCTTTCCTTTCAAAACCACTTCTTGGCTTTTAGTTATTCTTTTAGTCCCTTGTTTGCTGACATCTTGTTCCTGTTTTGCATCTTTGACAACCTTTGATTTCTATTTTGCAGGTGGGAGAGTTGGTGTATCAAGCATTTGCATTTTCTCTGGCCTTTTCTCAGTTTCCTTTCTTGGCTTTACTCTTGCAGGTTCTTTTGGTTTTGCAACCATAGGTTAACTTGGTTCTGTTGCTGGTGATGATGGAACTCCTTTAGCTTTAAGGTTTCTTGCAGGAGTTAGGGTTTCCAACTCAAAACCATTAACAAATAAGAATGAGGACCAATCTCTCCCTATGTTTTGCAGTTCATCTAAAATTAATAATTTCATTAAGCGATGATGAAATAATGATGTCTCACTCCCCTCGGAATTTTCTTGCACCTTATCAACCATCTTTGCAAGACTTATATGCATATAAAAAGGTAATTCAAGTGAAATCTTACCAGTGAAGTGTAGAAGTAATTTGAAATGGTATGAATAAACCTTGTGATATCTGCCTTCATAGGTAAAATAGTTTTGAATTTTAAGCAACAGTTTTGAATAATTATCATTAATGCAGCTTCTTGGGATAGCATTGTTGAGATCCATCTCAATGTGCTCAGGCTTCATGAACCCTTTACACTGCTCCATATTAAATTTGAACCCCTTGAACCAAGTTTCTTTACCTCTTGGAATCTCTGTAACAGTAGAAATGACCTCTGGTGTGATAGACAAACTTAGCATCCCAACTTTAGTAGTTGTTCCATTGAAATTCATATAAAATTCCTTGGATACTTGTGTGTGACAGCCCTGCAATTTCTCACAAAACCATAGGCAACCTACTCTTATGAATGCTTCCATCACTGCTGGGTCTTTAGTTATTGCCTTCATGTCTTTAGGTTCATGCCTTAAGCATTTTCCTCCTCTTTGTATTTTTCTTTCCTTTGCCATGTTCTTCAGAGAACCTCTCAGCCTTGCTTGATATAAATCTATCAGCCTCGCTTGATATGGATGTATCAGCCTCGCTTGATATGGATGTATCAGCCTCGCTTGAATAAATGTATCAGCCTCACTTGATATGAATGTATCATCCTCGCTTGATATGGATGTAATAAACCTTTGTAAGAACCAGCCACAAGTTTGGCTCGATACTCAGAGATCGAACATTACAAATGAAGGGAAAAGGAATGAGAATGACTAATTAGGAAAGAATTTGAATTTCAAGTGTCCTTTCATAACTGAAAATGATGGCTCACTCATAACCTATACTAACCATGATGACTGCAAACGTGGGTGTGTACTTCGATTTCATCATTACATGACTCAAAAAGCCTCTATATAACCCTTTCCCAACGGTTTCTGACATTTGACAACTCAACTGACAAGATAGTTACAAAACCGCGCTTTCGTAGCGCCTGTTGTGTAATTTTTGTTGTTTGCGCTATGAAACTATCAGTGCTTTCATAGCGCAAAGTGACTTTTTTCAACGTGATGTGCTACGAAACTGCAGTTTCTTGGCTAATTGGGCAGTTTTGATACAAAAAATTTGGGAAATGAAATGAATCCTAAAATGATGAAAGACTTGACATGAAAGACCTTAAAAATGAGTTTATTTAAACACTAGGGTAGGCTCAAACTATAAAAAAATCTAATACTTCCCTTGATCAAACTCAAGAAATGACTCTTAAGACCCTATTTTGACCCATGAACCTAAGTAATCTTGTCAGAATGACGTTTTGAATTTTTTTTTAACGGTAGCACATGGAATTTTCTCCAGGGCTGTTACAGAACCCTCCCCCTTGAGGGACACCATCCTCGGTGTTCAACCACACATATACCTCAACAAAATCGCTAAAAAGAAACCATACTTCCCATGGAGCTTTATAACATAACTTGATGCAATATTTACAATGATCACCCTGCTGAAAATCAAACCAACGTGATATTATAACAACATGAAAACTAAAATGAAATCACACCATACCGCTTATTGGAGCTTTATAAATTATCTCATGGTGGTATTTACATCCATATACATATGTACATACATCCAACCATCACATCAAAACATATACCAAAACATCGCCAAAACATGTGCTAAACAAAAACCAACATCACACCAAAAATTATTTTCCTCAAACGACAAACAAGGAAGGAAACATGGCCTGCATTTGATCTGCCATCTCCCATGTAGCTTCACCGGGCCTAAAGTGCTTCCATTGCACTTTAACTTGCTCTATTACTCAGTTCTAGAGCATGAGCACATTTTTTTGCAATATAAACTGAGGCTCCGGCTAGAAATCTCCATCGAGTTCCACAAGCAATAAAGATCAGTCAATCACATGATCAACCTCTTTAACATTATTCTTAAGAAAAGATATATAAAAAACATTATGGAATTTCACAGTGGAAGGAAGTGCAAGTCGATAGGCCATTGTTATAATCCACTCAATGATCTTGAAGGGTCCACAAAACCATGGTGTCGGCTTGGCACATGATCCCGCAAGGAGCTCTTCTTGGGCTTGATACGCAAGTACACCTAATCCCCAACCTGAAACTCCTTGAAAAACATGTTCCTGTCTATATAACTATTTTTCCTATCTTGCGCTTATTTCAAGTTCTTCTTGATCACCTGCATTTCATGTTCCATTTCTGCCAACATCTGTGGTCCAATCAATACCTTGTTAACTGAATCACTCCAACTGATGGGATTGTTGCAACTCCGACCATACATAGCCTAAAATGGACTCATATTCAATGACTCTTGATAACATATGTGTTTATGTGTTAGAAAATTATATATTATGGAGCAATGCAACACATAAAATATGTGAAAAATACAAGCACACAAAACACATAAAACCAGAGAGACAGATATACGTGGTTCACCCAGTTTGGGCTACGTCCACCCCGAACAACCAGTCCTTCCTTTATATTATCCAACAAAAATTGAAGATTCAAAACCTACAACAGATCCACTGTAATATCCTCTGTTCTCTCTCACAGTCTCCCTATATGTTTCTCGCTCTGAGAATACACACGTAATAGACAGCCGCAATACAAATTATACCCTCATATATACAAGGTGGTTTCCTTCTAGGGCAAAAAACCCTAAACTAAACATAACTTCTACCGTCAGATCATCCGCCTATGCAGGGGCCCAGATTGACTAGAAATTACTATACTTTTACAAGGCAATTTTACATCTGTTTTTAGCTTTGAGGGCGCTGCCCCCGAACCCCCCTGCCAGGGGGGGGCTCCGAAAAGCACTGCTACCCCCCCTAGACCCCCCATGGCAGCGATTAATTACAGGCGGCGTTGCCACCCCTTTTAAGGTACAGGGGTCCAATGCTGTGATACAAAGTAAACAAGATAATCAAGCTCCACACCCAACAATCTCCCACTTGGAGACTGATTGTAGCAACTCCACCGCTGCTTCATTTGCTGGACAATGACTCCTCTTTGGACCTGGTTGTTCCTCATCTTCATCATCATCCTTGAAGACCAATTGAAACTGAGCATGTTCTCAGTTTCTCCCTGGTTACAACTTTTGTTAGCATATCTGCAGGATTCTGGCTAGTGTGTATCTTTTCCAGCTTCAACTCTCCATCTTCCAATACCGACCGTATGAAATGGTACTTGAGATGTATGTGTTTAGTCCTAGAATGAAATGCTGAGTTCTTTGCAAGATGAATAGCACTTTGGCTATCACTGTATAGTGTGCCCATATCATGCTTCTTACCCAATTCATCCATAAACCTTTGTAACCAAATCATTTCTTTACTAGCCTCTGTAGCAACAACATACTCTGCTTCTGTTGTTGAAAGTGCAACAACACTTTGGATTTTTGAAACCCAACTGACAGCTGTTCCACCTACAGTAAATACATATCCCGTAGTGCTCCTCCTATTATCTCTGTCACCTGCCATATCTGCATCAACATATCCCTGTAGAGCAATGTTTGAACCACCAAAGCATAATGCTTGATTTGTGGTACCTCTCAAATATCTGAGAATCCATTTTACTGCCATCCAATGTTATTTTCTTGGATTATTCATGTACCTGCTTACAACTCCCACTGCATGTGCAATATCAGGCCTTGTGCAGACCATTGCATACATTAAGCTTCCAACTGCTGATGCATATGGAACTTTAGAAATATAATCCATGTCTTCTTGGGTCTTGGGGCACATCTCCTTACTAAGTTTGAAATGGCTAGCAAAAGGTGTACTAACTGGTTTTGCATTCTGCATATTAAATCTTTTCAACACCCTTTCTATGTACTCATTCTGAGATAGTGTTAATTTGCGATTTTTCCTATCTCTAGCTATCCTCATACCAAGGATTTGTTTCGCAGCTCCAAAATCCTTCATTGCAAATGAATTTGCCAATTTTCTTTTGAGCACATTTATTTCCTGCATGTTAGACCCTGCAACAAGCATGTCATCTACATACAATAACAATATAATATAGCTACCATCATTTTTCCTTTTCAGATAAACACAATGATCAGAGTGACATCTAGTATAACCTTGTTCAGACATAAACTTGTCAAATTTTAGATACCACTGCCTTGGAGCCTGTTTTAAGCCATACAAACTCTTCTTTAGCCTGCACACTAATTTTTCTTTCCCTTTGACCTCATATCCTTCTGGTTGCTCCATATAGATCTCTTCCTCCAAATCTCCATGGAGAAATGTTGTCTTTACATCTAACTGTTCAAGATGTAAATCTTTCGCTACTACAAGACTTAAAATAGTTCTGATTGAAGTCATCTTAACAACAGGAGAAAATATTTCATCAAAATCAATACCTTTCTTTTGTGAAAACCCCTTCACCACAAGTCTAGCTTTGTACCTTTGTTTTCCTCCATCTTCTTCCTTCAGCCTGTAAACCCATTTATTCTGCAATGTAGTTTTACCTGCAGGCAACCTGACTAAGTCCCAAGTTTGGTTATGCATTAAGGAGTCCATCTCTTCTTCCATGGCTAGCTCCCACTTCTTCCTGCTTTCAACTTGCATTGCTTCTTCATAACATTCGGGTTCACCAGAATCAGTCAACAATAAATAATATAATGAAAGAGAGTATTGTTCAGGGGGTATAATTATCCTGGTAGATCTTATAACACCACTTTCAGGTGTTTGAGGTGCTTGTTGCTGTTGTGGTGGTTGTTGCTACTGTGGTTGTTGATTATTATTATTTTCTGGCACCTTTACTTTTTCAGTTATCTCATCAAGAACCGTGTATTCCTTGCTTTCTTTTTCTTGTTTCTTTTCCTGCAACTGATTCTTATACAACACCTTTTCATTGAATATTACATCTCTGCTCCTAATGATTTTGTGATTTTCATAATCATATAAGCGATATCCAAAATCATTAACACCATATCCAATAAAGGTACATTTCTTTGATTTTGCCTCAAACTTTGTTCTATTTTATTTGTTAATATGGACAAAGGCCTCACAGCCAAAAGGCTTTAAAAAAGAGCAGTTTACCTTTTTACCTGTCCATGCTTCCTCTAGAATACCACCATCCAAGGAACTTGAAGGCCATCTGTTTATTAGATAAACATCAGTATCTATAGCATCTACCCAAAATTTTAAAGGAAATCCTGCATGCAATCTCATGCACCTTGCAAGCTCCATGATTGTTCTGTTCATTCTTTCTGACACACCATTTTATTGTGGTGTTCTTGGAACTGTCTTTTCTCTGCGAATTACATGCTCTGAATAGTGCATATCAAACTCTTTTCTGCAATATTCACCTCCATTGTATGATCTAAGACACTTCAAATTCTTTCCTGTCTCAATCTCAACCAAAGCTTTCCATTTCTTGAAAGTATCAAATACATCAGATTTATTCTGAATACAATAAATCCATGTTTTTCTAGTTGCATCGTCAATAAAAGTAACATAATAATGAGAGCCACCGAGAGATGATACCTGAGTAGGTCCCCATACATCTGTATGCACAAGCTCCAATTTTTCGCTCTTCTTTTCTTTCCCAACTATGAGAAATCTGACTCTCTTTTGTTTTCCATAAATGCAATTTTCACAGAAATCCAAATCAACATTCTTCAAACCTGGCAACAAATTTCTTGAGTGAAGAATCTTCATTCTCTTCTCACTCATGTGTCCGAGCCTATGATGCCATAATCCTGCATCTTCTCCTTTGTAAGTTAAAGCATTAATAGAGTTAGAAATACCATTGCATAAATACAATGTACCAACCTTTTCACCTTTTGCTATTACCAGCGCTCCTTTGGTGACCTTCCAAGTTTTATCTGTGAAAGTTGTCACACAACCTTCACTGCCTAATTGCCCTATTGAAATCAAATTTTTCTTCAGATCTGGAACACACCTTACCTCCTTTAGTAGCCATTGGTTTCCATTCTGTTGTTTTACAAGAACTTTACCCATTCCAACAATTTTATAGGGTTTATCATCACTCAAACGAACTTGTCCAAAATCTCCTTGAACATAGTCATGAAAATATTTCTTATCAGGTGTGGCATGGAATGAAGCCCCTGAATCTACAACCCAAGAATTAGTAACATTTTCGAAAGAAATAATCAAAGCATCTTGTAACACATCACCTGTCACATTTGCTTCATGATTGTTTTCTTGTTGTGCATCTCCTTCTTTTCCCTTCCAAGATCTACAATCTTTCTTTAGGTGTCCTCTCTTTCAGCATTTCCAGCACACTATCCCTGATCTAGACTTGGATCTGCCTTTCCTTGATTTACTGCAATAACCCGAGCTCTTTCCTCTTTCCATTCTTCTTCCCCTAGACTCTGCACTCAAAGCATTACCCGATGTCTCACCAGAGCTTTTCCGTTGCATTTCCTCGCTAAGGATAGCACCGACAACATCATCAAACTTTAAATTACTAGATCCAGAGACAGAGTTACTAATGGTCATAACTAAACCATTCCAGCTTTCTGGCAATGAGCACAGAAATAAAAGAGCCCTAACTTCATCATCAAAGTTTACCCCTACAGAACTTAATTGACTGGTAACTGTATTAAAATCATTTAAATGGTCTGCAACAGATCCAACTTCCGACATCTTCATATTAAATAATCATTTCATAAGAAATACCTTGTTTGAGGCTGAGGGTTTTTCATATAGTTTCGCCAACGTCTACATCAAACCCTCTGTTATTGTTTCCTTCGAAATATTGAAGGTGACTGACGCCGCAAGGCACAACCGTACTGTTCGAAGTGCCTTTCTATTGAGAATGTTCCATTTCGCATCTGTCATGGCCGTCGGCTTCTTTGTTTTTCCGCTCAATTATAGGTACATATCTTTCTGATACAGATAATCTTCCATTTGCATCTTACACAATGGGAAGTTTTGACCGTTAAATTTCTCGACCCTAAATTTACCATCTTCCACCATTGCTTCCACTCGAACCAGGAACCCTTCTTTCCTGCGAGTTTATCAGCCAAATAGACCTTCGGCTCTGATACCAGTTGTTAGAAAATTATATATTATGGAGCAATGCAACACATAAAATATGCGAAAAATACAAGCACACAAAACACATAAAACCAGAGAGACACAGAGTATGTGGTTCACCTGGCTTTGGGCTACGTCCACCCCTAATGTGCTCAGTCCTTCCTTGTATTATCCAGCAAAAAATTAAAGAGACAAAACTTAAAACAACATCCGTTATAATATCTTGGAACATTCTCACAAACTTCCATATCTCACTGCTTTCACTCTAACAACACACACATAATACACAAATTTATGAATACAATACCTCATATATACAAGGAGGTTGCTTTATAGCAAAAAACCCCAACTAAATATAACTTCTACCGCCAATTGTCCGTCATGATAAACTCCAAATTGACTAGAAATTACTATAATTTTTACAAGGCACTCATGATCTATTTTGAGCTGCGCCGCCTTAACCCCGCCTCGGGCTCGGCAAGCGCTCGCCCCCCGACCCCCCATGTAGCTGACTACAAGTGGGCGCGCACACTTTTAAGGTACAGGGGTCCAATGCTGTGATACAAAGTAAACAAGATAATTAGGCTCCACACCCAGCACATTGTTGTAGGTGAACTATACCAGTGGAAGATATTCTTCCCACTTACAATGTTGATGCATCACATACATCCTCAATATATCCTCTAGTATCCTGTTGACCCTCTTAGTCTGTCCATCTATCTACGGATGACATTAGGGGAATTGTGAGGTCTAAAATGGGCCTCCTAAGGAAATAATAAAATAATAGTTAAACCAATAAAATAACATTTATAAATTTTCAATTCACTTTTTGCACCACAATCCATGTAACCATAGTTAAATTCAATTCAAAAGTTGACCAAAATAAAATTAATAAAAAAATTGTATTGATGTGACTATAAATAAGAATGAGTTTTTCAAGAAAAATTCATTATTATTGAACAACAAATGCATTTGTCCTTTATACTTAAATAACTTAAAATAAAATATAAATATAAATTCAAAAATTCTTAATTATATAATATGCTATTAATTAAAATTTATATTATTTAAATTGTATAATAACATATAATTAATATACTATATAAAAATAATATAATATAATACAGTAAATGTAATATGTTATTTTATGTATGAGTTTTATATTACATATTAAATTGATTTAATTCAGAACATAAGAAGAAATTATATATAATATAACATGATTATAATATATATTTTATAAAATTTAGATTATTTTTCATAATATTATATATAATAATATATAATATTCATATAATCATAATGAAATGAATTGAGTTGTATTTAAAATTAAAGAAAAAAAGTATTGAAATAGATTTAATTATATTTAAAAGTATAATATAAGATTTATATACATTGAAATTTAGATTTTTTTTGCCTCAAACTATGTTGAACTTAATATAAATTTTTTCAACATACAAAACTAATATACCTATTTTCATTATACGAAAACTAAAATGTTTTTTTTTTCCTTAATTTTAATATTTTGTATTGTTATTAATATTATAATAATATTATTTATAGATTTGATTTATCCTAAAATTACAAGGTTACATTTTTATTTCATATCTATAATATATATGTATAGATATTAAATTATAATTAATTTGAAATTGTAATATTAAATAAAATGAGATAAATATATAATTTAAAAATAAATATATGAAAATATACAAATATAATATTTATTGAAAAATGTGTAAAGACATGGAAATTGTGTAGGGATATGCATGGTTTCTTTCAAAAAAATAAGAAATGACAATAATAATATTTTATTTAGAAAGTGTGAAATGACATTTATTGAGAGTACTTTACTTTATGACTTTAAAAGTAATTAGAGCACTACCATGGTTAACCATGAGCTTTCATCTTAAGAATGTGACAAGTAAGTACCTTTAACTCAAGCAATTCCAGCTAAACCATTAGGGATGATGTCATCCCCTAAAATGTGATTGGTTCTCATAAAGTGAATTTTGATTGTACAATTTCCTTAGGAGGCCCATTTTAGACCTCAAAATTCCCCTAATGTAAGTTTTTTGAAGGGCAAATCAGTTCTCAATCCTATAAGAAAATTTTTCCAAAACTTGGAAGTGAACTTTGCGTCGCTATTTGACACGAAATTCTTTGGACCACCATGCAACCTAACTATGTCTCTGATAAACACATGTGCTACATCTCTAGCTAAGTATGTAGTCTTCACCGGTATGAAATGTGAAACCTTTGTTAACATTTCCACAACAACCATGATGGAATAATGTTGTCTAGTTGTCTTAGGAAAACCTGTGATGAATTTCATGGAAATGACCTCCCATTTCCACATTGGAATGACAATCGGTTGTAGCAGTCCACCGGGATGATTACACTTTGCCTTAACCATATGAAAATCCAAACATCTAGCTACAAACTCTGCGACATCCCTCTTTAGATTTGACCAATAATAGAATCTATTAACTGCATTCAATGTATTCTGGTAGCCTAGGTGACTCGAGTATGGTTTTGCATGAAAATCCCTCAAGATCACCTTCTTGAAATCATTGTTGTCTGATACATATATCCTTTCTCTAAATCTAACCAATCCATCTACTATGAGACGATAATCCAAATCCTATACACGTGTACCTGTACCACATGTACCTGTACCTTTTCTAACACATATGCCAACACTTATACCTATACCTGTACCAACACTTGTACATGTACCTATACTTTGTTGCAACCTATGCACAATCTCCATATACCTGTGATCATGCTGACCTGCTTGCAATATCCTATCATATAATTTTTTCCCATAGGAGCTCATAGCTTCTATGTGGTATACATGTACCTACCTGCTAAGAGCATCTGTGACCATGTTCTCCTTTCCCTTGATGTACTTGATCTCGAAGTCAAAGTCGCTAATCGTGCCCAACCATCTAGCTTGCTTGGAATTCAAATTCGGCTGGTCAAATAAGTACCTCAACCCAATGTGGTCACTCATCAATAAAAATCGCCTGCCAAGAAGATAGTGCCTCCACATATTCAGTGCATGTATGTTCACTACTAGCTCAAGATCATGTGTCGGGTAGTTCTACTCATGCTCGTTTAGTTTTCATGACTCATAGCTTACCACCTATCCATCTCGCACAAGGACTCCACCAAGTCCTCTTTTGAAAGAATTTGTACACACTACAAACTCCTTTTCCAGATCTGAAATCTTTAACACCAGAGCAAGTGTCAATAACTGCTTAAGCTGCTCAAAATTGGCCTCACACTCCTCTGCCTAGTCAAAATTCTTACTTTTCCTATGCAATGATGTAATAGGATAAGAAATATGTGAGAAGTTCTTGATGAACCTCCTGTAGTAATCTTCCAATCTCGTGAATGATATCACATCATCTACATTCTTAGGAGCTACCCACTCCATGATGACCCTTATATTCTTTGGATCTATTGCAATTCCCTCCTTAGAGACAACATGTCCCAAGTAGTGTACCTCAGTCTGGAAGAAACTACATTTGTTGAGCTTAGCATACAATTGATGTTATTTCAACAACCTCAAAACTGCTTCCAAATGCTCGGCATGCTCTTCCTCATTTTTAGAATACACAAATATGTCATCAATAAACACAATAAAAAACTTGCCCAAATAAGGACGCAACACATTGTTCATCAAACACATAAATGTAGTTGGGGCATTAGTCAAACCGAATGGAACTACAACAAACTCATAATGCCCGTACCTGGTCCTGAATGCGGTCTAGTAGATGTCTTGCTCTTTGATTTGTACCTGATGATATCTCGATCTCAAGTCGATCTTAGAGAAAATTTCTGCCCCCTTTAGCTGATTAAACAAATCATCAATCCCTGGTAATGGGTACCTGTTCTTGATGGTCACTTTGTTCAACTACATGTAGTTAATGCAGAGTATAAGAGTGCCATCCGTATTCTTCACGAACTATACTGGTGCACCCCATTGTGATACACTTGGTCTAATGTACCCCTTCTCCAGAATTTCTTTTAGCTACAACTTTAACTCTACCAACTTAGGTGTGCTCATCCTGTAAGGTGATTTTGATGTTGGTTTTTCCCCTGGAACCAAATCAATAGAAAATTATACCTCCCTATGAGGTGGAAACTCTGAAATCTCAGCCAGAAACACATCCTTAAACTGCTGGAAAACTGGATACTTTATCAAAAAATATACATCCTAAACCTCCTTACCTTTGTCACAAGAGATATGAACTGAAAACAACACTAATGATTTCTTGTGACTTTGCTTGGCCTGCATAGTTGTCACCATCCTAACCGATGTGGCTTTCTTCTTTCCCTGTAAAACTCTTGGTTCCCCATTGTCATCCAAGCTTTTAATAATTTTTTCTTAGAAATCTACCTTGGTCTTGTGGAGATATAACAAATCCATACCCAATAGCATATTGTAAGAACCCATTGGAAATGTGTTCAAGTGTGATGCTATAGGCATGCCACTTAACTCAAATGCACACACTCTTACCCAATGGTGAACTATTTTCTTCGTACTTGTGGCCAAATGAACTAACCAAGGTTGTGCATGCATTTCCTTACTCAACCCACACTTATCCACCAAGTTAGGACTAACATAGGTATAATTAGATCCAGGGTCAATCAAAATAGAAATAAATTGATCACAAAGCTTACCGTCCATATCAATGATAGAGGCCTGGTGATCTTCTTGTTTTTTGTCCATTGTTGCATCAATGTGATGAATGCTCTGCCAAACATCCCCAAACGTATGTGCCTCCTATGCATTGTATATCTAAGGCCTACCTCCCTGATTTTTTTTTAAATCTCTCTTAACATGCTCCTCACCGCATGTCCATCACTCCAACCATCCCATACCATTGTCTCCATGGTGTTGTTGTCATGTATGTTGTTGTTGTGGCCTATGTCTCTGTCCACCTACATTAAACTTCTTTTGCGGTGCCACATTTTCTTTCTCTTCCAAATTATAAGGCCTTTCTCTTTTCGGTTACCATTTACCTTTACCTTTGTCCTTCCCTTTCCATCCTTACTGAGACTCATTATTACGCTTTGACTATTCATATCAATGCTTAATCTTCCCAATGGATTCCTCAAGTGTATGAGGCTCATCATACTCAATCGATCTATGAATGCTTATGGAAAACCACTGAAAAATTATTGAAATTTATCCTTCTCATCCTCAAGATATACTACGTACCTCAATAGCTTGAAGAACTTTGTCATGTACTCCTCTTCTGTCATCGATCCCATCTTTAGCTCATAAAATTATTTTTCCTTGCTATCGTAGTACCTCTCTAACACGTTTTCTTGCTGAAAAGTGTTTTGAACTCATTCCAACACAATTCATTTGTCCTTATGTGTCTAACCCGCTTCACGTCTTCCCGCCAAATGTTTGCTTTACCACTAAGCCTGAAGATAGAAATCCTAGCCTTCATGTTATCTGAGTACTCATGAAACTCAAAGAAAATTTTCATCCCAATTATCCAAGTTTCCGCCTCTTCTAGTTTCTTCAAGTCCCCATTAAAATTAGGTGTCTTTGCTTTCTTAAATTCACCTGCCATGTATCCCCTGTCACTCCTCCTGTGAGGATGATACCGATGACGATCATGATGTCTATTCGAACCAAAACTAGCATGGTACCTGTACTCATCACCCCTCATATTCGGAGTGTCCAACATCCTGCCATATCTCACTGTATCATCTCTATCTGGCCTATGCCTACTACCATATGCCCCATTAGTTTTTTCCTCCTGTCCATAGTTGATCCTAAGTGGCCCTTTTTTCTGCAAATCTGACAAGATCTGAAGAAGTATTGCATTCACCTCTGCTTGTTTCTCTTATGCCTATATGATTCTTTCATTGTCTTCCTTACAACTCCTTATTTCTTCTTTTAGGATTTTCAATGTGTCTGCCAAATTAGAAGAGTGCCCACCATGCTGCTCATATGACTCATAGGGTGAGTCCTTGTAGTTTACCATCTTTCTATCCATGTTGATATTTCTCCCGCAAGGCATAATATGTCAGCTAAACCAAATAAAAATAAACCAATGTACCTTAGTGTAATTTGAGGAGGATACTTACTGCAAGATCAACCAGTCAACTTAATACATGTATATACAAGATAATAAAAACATATAAATTCATCACACATGGTATACTAGCTCATAATCATGATTCTAGTTGATTTTAGTCATATATGCATAACCATACCAAGTACAAAACATGAACTCATGCATAACCATACCAATGCAACTTGAGCACCCCATCACAAGAACATACCATACACCAACATAAGCAACATGTAACCTAGCATGAATGACCAATGCATGTTCAACATATGGCATCACTTAAGAAAGCATACACATACAACACATAAGCATGACCAATATGTGACCTAGCATAAATGATCAATGCATGGAAAATACATAAGCATAAGCAACACACAATCAGTCATATACACGTGACAACATGTTGACAACAACACCATCGACACTTTCACCACTGCCACCATGGCCAACACAACACGGATGCAACAAACACATACATCATAGGTATGAAAAACACATAAGCAATCAAGATAACACATGAGAAACACACTACCCATCCAGTCTGAGAGTTGAACCATGCTTTGATACCACTCTGTAACACCCTCTTCCCACATCTACCCAAGTAACCGACCACTCGAGTTAAACATGTGACGAGAGGCTACCAATAACAAATTCAACCTCCTAGATGACCTTGAGGAAGTGGAATCGATGAAAACATGACAAATACACCTTACACAACATCAACAACATCCCCATGAGGTAACCCAACCTTCCATACCCTTGACCCCTAAGGGAGACTGAATTTTTGACCATTTTGGACCATATCCACATGCATGCCAAGGCAAGGTAGCGGCTGTGAGCCAATAGCTGTAGGAATAATAAAAAAATCATGTGGTCAAGGCCCCAATTGGTCAGTTTTTTTCCTGCAACTTCTGGATTTGTGCCACCTTTTCATCCCCAAAGGCCAGGTCACTACGAAAAACTTCATGAAACTTTAGGAGATGTTAAATAACATTAAAAAAAAGGTATGGAAGAAATCACATCATCAGGAACTCATTTGGACCCCTCCTAGCCATGATAGGCATTTTTTCAAACATATAACAAACATTTCATCTATAGGTATAAAAAAAAGATTTAAACATAGGTGTCTTATACTTATCTGAGAATTTCTAAGAAGGATTTCTCCCTTACATCATAAGTTGCAATAAAATCTATTTGACCATAGAGACATTGTGCATTCATTTACAAGCAAAAACATGGATAGAGGCATACATCACCACTGACATAAGACATGCTTATAACCAACATAAGAATAACATAAATACCATGGATACAACAAAAATAGAATCCACATAATAACCATTGAAACTATACATCAAATACCAAAGGAATGATGTTCTCATTAATTAGTGTAAAAACCAACTAGAGATGGGACTTCAATGTTCCACCCGACCATAGATTGGTTGAGCCAAATCTCTCTTCAGAAAATCACCCTCTGTTGTGAAGGAAAATCCCCTCCGCGGGCAGAGGTGATCCCTCTAGCCCTAGGGTGGGTCTAGCAACAAGGGAACATGTTGGTTTCTAAATTCCTAGTTCATAAACGAAACACGAATTGGAATAGATGTCCTACCTCAATCAAGCCTTGTACTCCATTGTTAGCGATGTTTACACACCTGCACAAAGATCAAGAAAACACTAACAGCATGCAAGCATACATATTCATTTACAACTATCCAACTAGTCAAGGAGAGTCAGAAACTTTGAATACTAACATAGACAAAGATGGAACTAGAAATAAGTCATGTCATATTAATATATAAAAGGGAGTTTACAACTTGCGCCTTGACGTTGTAGACCTCCTTTGACAGGTTCAGTCGGGCATATCTCCAAAGAATCCGTTTGTTGATTGGTTCAAACTCTCTCTCACAACTATGGAATATTCTCTGCTATTAGCTCTTGGTCTATTTTAGCTATCTCTGGTTGGTTGAATCAATGGAATGAAGAGGGATTTATAAGAGTGGAGTATGAGCTTTAGGATCTACATATGGTGGAGGAAAGGTCTATCTCTTTAGGAAGTTGCATTTTTGTAGGAACTAGAAGGCCAAAGAGAGAAATGCGACCACATCAAGTCGAACAAACATCCATGACTCCACTCACGAAGCTGTTAGATATTAGAAGCTTCATTTCCATGTTTAAAAAACCTTCCAAAAGTAGCTCGGCACGAGGGCTCTTCAGAGACAGATCAACCATGGCACGAGGCCTAGTGAAAATCTGGCCATCAGCGTGAGGTCATAACTACACAACCGCGCTGACCCAAAAGTATATGTTTTAAAGGGTCAACTTCAGGAATGATCAACAGAGATTGTGTTTCTGACATCTTAAGGGATGCAATGAAATTCATTATGGTGTGTGATAGTACACAGGGGTCACTATCGGGCTTCGTAATTGTCACATTTTCATCATGTTTATCCTCACTATTTCTCACATTCCATCACCTCATTTAACCATTCATCACACCATTTCCATGGGTTCACCTCATTATTTTCCAATTTATTTATTTTTAATATTATAAGAGCACGTATGATTAATTATTGGAAAATTGACATATTTCACTAATATCTCAGATGTGGATGAGCTTTGTAATGTGTAGGATTATTTGAAAGGATTATCCACAAATCCTCTTGAATATTTCCTCCACCATTTCAATAATTCAAAGGATAATTGTTCAAGATTATTCCAAGGAGAAGATCATGGAGATTCCAAGGAGAAGATCATGGAGATTTGGATAACATCTCTCATCCAAGATTTGTGAGAGATGAGTGAGGATTTGAAGGGATCATGTTTTGTAATTATAGGGATATTGGTTAAGATAAAAGTGGATTTGAAATTATGAGTAGCTTATCTTGTTTTCAAAGCACTAATGTATAAAAGATAGTGCTCTCTCTTCATTTGGGATATATAGGATATGTAGAGGATGAAATGTAATGTATGGAAAATAGAGATAAGAATAGAGTCTAGCATAAGTTTTGATTTTGAAAACTTTCATTGTTTTTCTTCATCATTAACATATGTTGAGACAGGGTTATTCTTCACATGTTGTTGTTCTCTTATACAATTGCACATTTACAGTTTTCGATATGATGCGGTGGTAATGTTGTTGGAGTAGAATTGTTGAGGAAGGACGATTAGGTTCTCCTAAGTTAGGAGCCTCTTCTCTCGCTTTCTACACATCACATACTGCTGCCCTTTAGTCTCTCTTTTTCAGAACAATAATATGAGGAAGGACGACCAGGTTCTCCTAAGTTATGAGCCTCTTCCATCATTTACTGCATCTTGAATTAATGTTGTTGGAGTAGAATTGTTGAGGAAGGAAGATCAGGTTCTCCTAAGTTAGGAGCCTCTTCTCTCGCCATCTACACATCACATATTTTTGCTCTTTAGTCTCTCTTTTTAAGGACAGTAATCTGAGGAAGGACGACCAGGTTCTCCTAAGTTAGAAGCCTCTTCCGTCATTTACTACATCTTGAATCAGAGACAAAAGAATTAGTTTAACTTCAGTCTTGCATTTCCAGTGCATGTGCTTCGTAAGTCTACGAAACCCTCGGATTGATAATTTATGTTAGGAAATTATTTGACGACGATAGTTTCGCCAAAAATTTTGGTGTCGTTGCCAGGGAAGCATGATGCATTGAGGTATAGGTTACTTTTCCTGCAAGTGTGAATTTCAATTTCTGCAAATGTGTTTAATTTATGCAAGTTTGATATGTGTGCAAGAGAATTTGATTTCTGCAACTGTGAAGAGTGATTGTTAGTGTTTAAAAAAAAAACATGATTTAACAATGAGTATTAGCTTGGAACAACTCACTCAGATCCTTGCAAAAGTAGGGATCTCCTCTTTCTATGAAGAGGAGATCTTAACAACGGCCAAGAGCTTAATTCCTCCTCTAGTAACAAATGAAGATTCAACCTCTGGAAACTCCTACGCATCTGAGGACGAACAATTCTTTGAACAGGAGATCGAGGAAGATGAAAAAGAAATACAACATGATCTGAGTGAGGAACGTCGCACTGATGAAAACCTTATCGAACAATGGTTCCAAGTAGATACCCAATTAAATCTACCTTTTTGTTTTTATTTAGTTAGATCGCAATTAGAACAGTTAGATTTATTTACTTTTGCATATTTTTATTTTTCATTCACAAAATTCTCAATAAACATATTCATAATAACTACATTGGTTATTTGATTACACGTAACTAATTTCTAATTTTTAATTATCTTAAAATAGGTAGGAATAACTAATAAAATACCATACACTTAGATTTATTTACTTTTGCATATTTTTATTTTTCATTCACAAAATTCTCAATGAACATATTCATAATACTGTTGCGTGGATGATTACATTGGTTATTTGATTACACGTAACTAATTCCTAAATTTCAATTAGCATAGAGTAGGTAGGAATGATGAATAAAATACCATTTTCTTAGAATAAGTATGCTCTCCTCGGCGCTTCGTGCGATCGTGAGGATCGGAAATTAAGATGGCTCTATCGTTTTCGTTTTCAGGAATAGATTTTTTTTTAGATTTCTAAAATTTTAGTTTTGATTTTCTATTTTTTTTTTTTTTTTAGAAATAAAACAAATTATATATATATATATATATATATATATATATATATATAATTTTCATTTGACATAAAACATAATAATAATAATATTCATTTTAATTTTTGTTTTATTTGAAATAAAACTAATTAAATAGAAAAAAATAAAATAAAAGTATTTTGCATTCATCCAATAACATTAACTTCATAACTTTTTTCTTTTTCTTTTTGAAAATATATATATATATAATTGATTGCTTTGAATAATCCTTTAACTCTCCTTATCACACAGATTTTCTTTTAATTTTTTTTTTTAATTTTTTTTTAAAATAATAATTAAAACATAATAATTAAAATAAAAATAAAAAATGTGTACATGCCCGTGAAAATTCCATACTTGGTGGTGCCTTATTTTTTTTGGACAGCTTAAAGTCGTGTTGGCCCTACACTATCGCTCTTCCTCGTCACCCTTTCTTTCACATCCGAGGGTTTTTGGATGTAAGTAGCTGATAGGTACTTCGAATACCTTCTTCATCTTCCAATTCATCCAGGCTGTGATGGCACCATTACCAAATTTAACCGTTTGTTTCTCTACAGTGCCTCCCTGCTCATCAGTGTGGTGTCTGGTGCAACAAAGGAAGTTTATGAGTCGTTGGGGAAACTGAAATCTCAGTTTAGTAATATTTATTTGCAGAACCTAACCACGGAGATCGATAGCAATTCGAGCTTGAAACTATTCAGCTCATTTGGAATTTAAAGAGAGGGCAAGCTGCTTTTAATTCAAGGCCGGGGACTGTGTGTTTGCGCCATATTTTCCTCCGGAAGAACCTCAATTTTTTTTTGCGAATGTTCACAAGATTTTTGGAGCCAACAATGTGACTAAAATTCTCAGCGATTTGCCCTCTCATCAGCGGGAGGACGCAGTGAACTCTCTGGCCTACAAAGCCGAAGCCCGTTTGCAAGACCCTGTTTATGGGTGTGTTGGAGCCATCTCCGTTCTGCAGAGACAGGTGCAACAGCTGCAAAATCTTCAAATCATTTAAACTTACTTCTGCGATGGTAATTTTCGAATCTATTTTCCAGTATCTAGTACCCGCGATTCCCACTAATTCGATAACCGAGCAGTTGCAGAGCAATGGTTGGTCAAGTTGCTGGTGGCGGAAGGACTGGAAGCCCATGCTCAAGGCTGGGAATGCATACCATAAGTACAGACTCAAGAGAAATACCGTGCGCCATGATGCGCCATCTGGGCACAAAGTTGGTCTTATTGCTGCAAGAAGAACTGGTTTACGTGAACACAATATCTTTTGCCTTGAATAGGTAAACCATTCTGTTCTGGTGGACAACGTTCTGGTGGCAGAGGTCACGTGCGGTTATTTTCAGTCGACTGGCTGAGAATGGGCCATCACTGAAGTCGCAGTGCTAGTAAAATTAGTTTGAAGGTTTTTCGTGGACAGTAAGAGAGTATCAGAGGATGGTGAGGATCAAACCGAAGATCTGCTGGATTTTTGTTTTTGTTAGATGTTGTTTTTTTGCTATGTTTATTGTGTTAAAAATAAAATAAAAATAACATAATTTTAGGGTTTGTTTTTCTTTTATTTATTTATTTATTTTTGTTAGGTTTAAAATATATATCTATATCTATATATATAAATAATAATAATTTTTTTTTTATGTGTTGTTTCAAAAAATTTATAAAAAATCAACATATATTTAAAAAAATTCAACATATATAAATTTGTTGTTTAGAAAAAAAATCAACATATATTTAAAAATTAAATAAATAAATAAATTAATTTGTTGTTTAAAAAAAAAATTAATAATCAACATAAATAATAAATGAAAAAATAAAAATAAAATAATTGTTTTTTTAATTTTGTTGCTTAAAAAAATCAACATAATTTTATTTATTATTTTATTTTTTTTTAAATTATTTTTCATTTTATTAAAAAAAAAAAAAAAAACAATTAGCCATCTCATAATTCCTGAAAACGACTTACACTGATTTGTTTATGAAGTCGTTTTAGAGGATCTTGCGCGCAACGACAACAGGTAAATGTATTTTCATTTAATTTGGTTGCGAGCATTCATATTCATTCCTGCATTTTATGTTTTTCAAAGTTCTCACAAATTTCATGCAGGATTTGTACTAAATTTTTACAGTGCAACGAGATGATCCAGTTATCATGACATTTGCTGCTACACAAAAACCCTTTTGCATCATGATATGTTTACTCACATTTTCCTTCCAAGCACCTTAATCATCCCCGTGTTGAAGCCCATGTTCCATTCCCTTATCCTTCATGACTTCATACATGCCAATTTTTCTGAACTGCATACATCATCTCCTTCTTATTTTTCAGTTCATTTTTTCTTGTCACTAAAACCAAACATCTCCTTTTTCCATGATTCTGTTGCCTTGCTATCATTTTCCTAAAAACCTGTTACTATTGCAAAAAATTTCATCTATAGTCCTACCAATCATTTTGTTAAACTCGCGTTGACTGATGTGAGATTCCTTAAGGCCCACATTTCAACAAGTCTCGACCCATTGACCTTAGCACTTTATCTGGGATAGAGACTAGAGTCATCATTAGTACCTTGAGGCTTGTATGCCCTAATGACAGGTTCTCTCGCCGACAGTCATGGGAATACATCAATGTCCCTTGATCGTTTGATCTTGCAAGTGGCTCGACATCAGATCATTTATTCGCACTTCACAAGATGTACTAGGGTACCTTGGCACTCATTGACATCAATGGTGAGTTTGCCTCGCGTTGGTTAACGACATCCATTAATGGTCGGTAATCCAATGACTTCTTTTCATGCTCGACATCGATACATTCATTCGCATGACTAGAATTGTACCATCGGTTTATGTAGCGGGTGAAGAATATATATTTTTCATGACTCCATCAGCAGTTGCGACAACATTCCTTCAGCCATATGAGAGTATGACAGTTCCACTTTTAGACATCATCTTCAGATTCATACAACCAATCAGCACTTCAGATTCCTTCACTTCATCCAGCAACATGATATTCACATGATCCAACACCATGATATTTTCTTGATCTAGCAACATGACATTTTCTCTCATGCAAATCAGCATGACATTTTCCAGATCCAGAAGCGGCAGCAACTACATTCATATTGCATAGTTCATCAAGTGTTTGTGTAAGTGAAGGTATGTTATTTTCTAATTTTTAATCAAACAAATTTCTTACATGTTGAAAATAAATAAACTTGGAAAATTCCCTCGCCATATTACATCATCTTTCACCTTTTCATAAACATAACACATCTTTAGTTTTGGGGAGGGAGGGGGGGGGACGGGGGGGAATATTCATAACCATTTCATTCCATTCATCACCTCACATATTGTCAACCAACATGAATCTTCCAAACTACACATCTTTGCAATTGATTCAAATACATTGATATTTATTTTGGCATGATTCAAAAATATGAGAAAATGTTATCTCATGCATATTAAAGACTTATCATTTCCAGTACATGACTTATCATTTTCAGTACATGTGTTAAAAAGAAGAAAGAAAACAAATAAATGTTGTTAACAAAAGAACCAACATTTGTTATATGCATGGTTGTTAACAAAAGAACCAACCATAAAAAATATCAGTTGCGGTACATGTATTTAACATCCTGGAATGATACGTTGTTCGAAACCATAATCATGCAAAGCCAAAAGTTTTTAATCCATGCAAGGTTGCATGAGGACATGCAAAAAGTTCAGTTGGGGGGTATGTTGGGCCTTGTAATTGTCACATTTTCATCATGTTTATCCTCGCCATTTCTCACATTCCATCACCTCATTTAACCATTCATCACACCGTTTCCATGGGTTCACCTCATTATTTTCAATTTATTTATTTTTAATATTATAAGAGAGCGTATGATTGATTATTGGAAAATTGACATATTTCACTAATATCTCAAATGCGGATGAGCTTTGTAATGTGTAGGATTATTGGGAAGGATTATTCACAAATCCTCTTGAATATTTCCTCTGCCATTTCAATAATTCAAAGGATAATTGTTCAAGCTTATTCCAAGGAGAAGATCATGAAGAAGATCATGGAGATTTGGATAACATATCTCATCCAAGAATTGTGGGAGATGAGTGAGGATTTGAAGGGATCACATTTTTTAATTATAGGGATATTGGTTGAGAGAAAAGTGGACTTGTAATTATGAGTTGTTTATCTTGTTTTCAAAGCACTCATGTATAAAAGAGAGTGCTCTCTCTTCATTTGGGATATATAGGATATGTAGAGAATGAAATGTAATGTATGGAAATTAGAGATAAGAATTAGAGTCTAGCATAAGTTTTGGTTTTGTAAACTTTCATTGTTTTTCTTCATCATTAATATATGTTGAGACATGGTTATTCTTCACATGTTGTTGTTCTCTTATACAATTGCACATTTACAGTTTTCGATATGATACGGTGGTAATGTTGTTGGAGTAGAATTGTTGAGGAAGGACGATTAGGTTCTCCTAAGTTAGGAGCCTCTTATCTCGCTTTCTACACATCACATATTGTTGCCCTTTAGTCTCTCTTTTTAAGAACAATAATATGAGGAAGGACGACCAGGTTCTCCTAAGTTAGGATCCTCTTTCGTCATTTACTGTATCTTGAATTAATGTTGTTGGAGTAGAATTGTTGAGGAAGGACGATCAGGTTCTCCTAAGTTAGGAGCCTCTTCTCTCGCTTTCTACACATCGCATATTGCTGCTCTTTAATCTCTCTGTTTAAGGAAAGTAATCTAAGGAAGGATGAATAGGTTCCCCTAAGTTAGGAGCCTCTTCTGTCGTTTACTGAATCTTGAATCAGAGACGAAAGAATTAGTTTAACTTCAGTCTTGCATTTCCAGTGCATGTGCTTCGTAAGTCTACGAAACCCTCAGATTAATAATTTATGTTAGGGAAATTATTTGACGACGATAGTTTCGCCCAACAGTCACTATGTTGGTCCTCTAGTATTCAGAATGGGGAATACAAGGACGATGAAAAAATATTGTGTAACACCCTCGTGCCATATTCCAAGCATGAATGTGGGACTAAAACCGAAAGAACCAACCAGGGTATCCCAAGGCTAAACCACCTCACCCTCATCAATCATAAACCAGGATTTACCATGATCTACGCCTATTCACTAAGCCAACACAAGCATGTATATCACTAGATTCTCTCTGCCTAAACCGCGAGGAATTTTCCTATCTCATAGTATCTATGGATTTACTACAACCCATAGTCTGAATCAGGGGTTGTCAGGCCCTAAACCGATACATACTCTCCAAGCTTTACCGCAATCCCAAACCTGAGATTCAAAGGCTTGAATGGAGAGAAAACCACCACCTCTCGGGATTTACTGCAATCCAAACCCAAATTACTAGGCCCTAAACCGAGTAAAAAATAAATTTGATTCTATAATCATTCGGAGATCCACTTCACTCACATTTGAATCCATCTAGTAATCCAGCTAAAACAAAACATGAGAACTCCACAACACCATGGCTATCTGGAAATGGAAAGGCTAGGTTGAATACACTGTCACACTTGGAAAAATCCATGCCAAAACAACAAAGAACCACATGCAATACCATGCATGCCAAATGTAGCAAGGAAATCATACATGCAAATCAATACCTGCAAAGAATCTTGTTGTAGTTGTTTGATTCCTGCTCCTCCTTGCTTGCTTCCTCCTCCTTCTTGCTTTATTTCCTTTCTTTCTCTAATGCCGAAGTGCTCCAAAAAATCTCAGTGTCCAAGAGTGAGTGAGAGAGAGAGAGAATAATGAGAGAGCTCCAAAAATTCATTGAATTAAGGTACCAACTGATCCTCAGAACCTTTTTATAGAAGATGCCTCTATTTTCTTCATTTTCCTCCTCACATGCAACCTGCGACTTTTCATCTCCCTTTTCTCCTAATTTCCATTATTTTCATAAATAAATGTGCCAAAAATGCCATTTTTCCTTTCCAAATCTTTTTCCATTGCCTTTGCCAATTTTCTTAGCCATAATAAACCAAATTAACACCCCTTAGGATTTTTTTCCCAACATTCAGCTTGGAATACTTGTACCATCAACCGTGGTTATTATTTTTAACTTTATTACATGGAATTTTCACCAAGGTTGTTACAAGTAGAGAAGGAAATTCTTTCCCTAGTAGATAATATGCCTAAAGAAGAACCTAAAGCTAGTGGGAAGAAGCCTTTACTACTAAACAAGATGGAAAATTGTTAAAATTGGACAACTAGGTCCAAACTCTGGGTTGTGCTGCTCAAATGACGATCCCAATATTTTTATTGGATTCCTCTTTCGGAGAGTTGTAAGATTGATCTAAAGATCATCTTGATCGGATGAGTAGAACATATACTTTGAATTTATTCCACTTATGTGCTAGGTCGGCCTAGAATAAAATATAGACTTAAATGTCTTAAATTACGTGTCACACACCCCCAAAGATTCCTATATATTGGAGAGACTTAGAGTTCATTTGACACACATTGTTGTGGATGAATTCTCTCTCTCTGGATAGCGTTGGAGATGTGATATATATGGATTGTTCTTTGTTTGGGTTGTTCTGGGTTATGTGTGACACGCTTGGCTAAATGACCTATTGGAGACTTTGCTGGTAGAAGCATCCCGCTGATTGCCGTAACGCCACCATTTATTATCTCTATTTTTGCTTGTCTTCTATTGTTCTATTAGTATGTTCTATCTTCTTCAGTATTGTTCCCTAATCTGAAATGGCATAGAACATGTTCTAAAATTAACAAAAATAAAGAAGCCATATTTTTAGAGAGTGTACTCAAATTGGTGAAGAAACTATCAAATGAAGTAGTTTATCTGAAGAAGAATTTAGGGGATATACCTTTCCATCATTTCTAGAGGAAAACTAATAACCAACCTAAATCCAATAATGGTTCGAGTATGAACCTAAAATCAGATTATTTTTGCATGGAAAACTTTTGACTATCATAAAGGTAATCATTCTGAGAAAACATATCCATAATGGGTAAATTCCATGACATTGGTCATTAATCAACTCTTGGAACAACGATCATGACTTAATAAGTATTCTCAAGAATGAAATAGTTGATCTGAAGAAGAATTCAAGGGATGAAAATTTCCATAATTTCTATAAGAAAACTAATAACCAACCTAAACCCACTAATGGTTCGAGTGTGAACCTAAAATTAGATGATTTTGGCATGGATAAATTTCTCCTATCATCAATCCAATCATTCTAAGAAAAATTGTCTATATTGGGTAAATTCAATGACATTGGTCATTAATCAACTCTTAGAACAACAATCACTATTTAATGATTCTTCTCAAGAAGTTGAGGATTAGCCCAACATAGCCAAAGAGGAAGCCAGTGAAGGGTTAGACATATTCCTATGGTATTGGGTATTATATAATAATTTTATGCAAACCATTAAGGAGGTTTACTTGGTGGAAATTTGAGCCACCGAGGCAACCCTCAGAAATTACAATATTTGCAGTAAGGAACTTGTGTCAGATACTGCATACTTTTCCAAAATTAAATCCCTATTAATACAATTTCTGACACCTCGAACTTCTACAAAAAAATCATACACTTGTGCCTAAGATGAGCTCCAATGTTGTATATAATACTAAGACAAACCCCATTGGGCCCACAAAAGAGCAAAAAGCAGAGCTAAACTGTTGTGAAAACTAGAAAACACTCTAACTCTACATAGAAAGCCAAGCCTTCATCTCCTATTGAAAATATGGTATCCCTATTTTCTACAGATATCAAATTGTTTGAATATAATATGATCAAATATATGAAGAAGAGGAGAGTATTGAGTGGTGATTGCGAAGAGAGTCGAAGGAGCATCGCCATGACCTAGGGTTTGGTGGTTTTTGAGAAGGCTACCCCTGGCAGACCTTCTTCCCCACTCTTGGGGCTACAACCATACCTGGAGTGCTTATAGGATCCCTCATGATAGACAACATCGGGGGGACGGGTGCTACCTGCACCACTGGTTCGCCTTCCATAGGAGCGGCGACAGGGGCTAACAACGATCGTCAGCAGAACTCTAGCCCACTCCCTGACTCAACAGGGGCATCTCCCGTAGCTAAATCAACATCCAAAACTACAACAGATGCAACAACAATTACTTCTTCCACATGCATTCCAAAGGCCACCAAAAGAACTAATATCAAGCTCCATGCACATCGAATCAATGAAAAAATCAAATACATGAAGGACCATGCATTGATAGGAAAGTTCATGGGCTTCAGGCCCACAAAAAAATCCCTCTTAGGCTGGATCACCTCAAAATGGAAGCCCAAGGGCCACATTGATATTCAGCTATGTGACAAGGGATTCTTCAATGTGATCTTCACCTGCATCGAAGACAAAAACAGGATCATGGACGGAGGGCCATACTTCTTTAAATTTGCGGGTATGTACTTGTGCAAATGGGTATAACTCTTCATCCCAGACAAGAAATAATTCACTTGGGTTCCAGTCTGGGTCAGTATCTACACCCTCCCCCAGGACTTCTGGGACAAGCTGACTCTTCAGGACATAGGTAATTCTCTCCGAGAATTTATCAGAACAACGAAGGAGACAAAGATCAACATACATGCAACCTACGCAAGGATCTGTGTCTACATGAACATCACAGAGTCGCTCCTTAATGAGGTAATTATTCTGCATGATGACTATGAATGGATTCAAATAGTAGATTATGAACATGTTCCTTTTAGATGCCGAAATTTTCACCAACATGGGCATCTATTCAGATATTTTCCCCTAAATCAAAAGGTTGCACCGATCAATGACTCAAAAAACCACGAAACCGAGGGTTTCACGAAATTCATAGGAAGGAAAAGGCACAACAGGATGTCAAACACAAACCAGAACAAAAAAGCCCCAGCCTCCAGCAACAGCTTTGAATCCCTAGCTCAACTGAATGAAAATGAGAACGAAACTCCCAAAGACATAGGGTGATATTCGCAAGAGAATCCCCAGACCTCAAAGAATCAACAAACTAAGCTCCAACCATAAGCATTTCTGATCCCCCAAACCCCTATGCATGTAGAGGACATCTCAGAAAATAAAGGAAAAGGTGAAACACTAGACTCAATCCCAAAATAAATGGAGGAAGAACCGGAGAGCATCGACTATGGGGACCTTGATCTTATGGGGTTAGAAGAAGCATGCAAGAGGAAATATTTTCTTTCAATCCGTTCGCACCAAATCCAGAAGTTGGAGGAAATCCTCTCTTGAGCTCAACATATGCCTTCTCTTGTAATTCAAGGAGGTTCACTCCTGAATACTAAATTAATTCTAAAATAATCTCGAAAATGAGGAAGAAAAACACACTTGCAGTGAACAATCACCACGGGAAAAGATCTAGTATAATCAGGGAGATTCCCCAAGTTAACCAGGTTCTACTCTATAATCCCCAACCCCCCATAATGAAGATCACCTCATGGAATATCAGAGGGTTTAACATCCCCTCCATGCATAGGTTAATAAAAAAAAGAATTATTAAGGAACACCCTGCTATACTCTTCATGCAAGAAACCAAATGCTCCAGCTCTACTTTGGATACTTTATTCAAAAGACTCTAGAAATGAATCAATACCATAGCGATGTATGCTAATTGGGCTTCAGGAGGCCTAGAAATCATATGGAATCCCCACATTATCACCCTATAGAATTTTCAATCTAATAGACATTTCATTCAAGCCTCATTTCATTTGATTGGAACCTACATCCATGAACTTCTAACGAATTTATACTTCCCCCAGCCTCTCTACCAAAAAACTGAGCTTCTTGACAACATTTCATATCTCAACAACCAACACACTTACCCTCTTTGGCTGATTGGAGGAGACTTCAATATGATAACCAACCTTTAGGAAAAAAAAGGAGGAAGGCCTCACCTTGATATGGACAAAACTAGGTTCAAGAACTTCATCAATGACAATCACTTCATAGATCTTCAAACATCCAATGAAATCTTCACTTGGAACAACAAAAGAGACAAATCTCATCAAATTTTTTCCAGACTGGATTGATTACTCATCATGGAAGATTGCATACATCTAGGAGGAGAACTCGCAGCCACCATCATTCCTGCCTCGGGCTCAAACCACTAGCTAATACAGCTCCAATGGCTCAGAACGGGTATGGCCACACCTAAACCTTTCCACTTTGAACATTGTTGGCTCAAACATCCAGGATTCAAAGATCTTGTTTTAGATTGGTGGACCTCCCTCATACCACCGTCAGGCACAAAAATGTATCAGTTCTAGCAAAAAATGAAGATGTTTAAGGGGAAACTGAATTTATGGAACAAGAACACCTTTGACAACATTTTCAAGAGAAAATAAACTTGGAAGATCAAATGAATTAGCTCCAACAAAAAATCATATCAGAAGGATGCTCTGCAGATTCAAAAAACAAGGAAAAATATCTAACAACACAACTAGAAGAAAGAAGAAGTCAGGGAGAGATCCTATGGAAACATAAATCTTGGATATGATGGCTTAAATATGGAGAAAGAAACACAAAAATTTTTCATCGCTCCACCATCGAGCACATAATGCACAACATAATTACAATACTAAAAAACCAGAATGGGGAGCGCATGGAAAAACAAGAGGGGATCACTGAAGAGCTGCGCAATCACTTCAAGGATATCCTCGAAGAACTGAATATCTAGAGGCAAGAGGCCATAGGAAGAATCACACAGCACATACCCAAACTAGTCACTGAAGACCACAACAGGATGATGCTCAAAGCCACCTCCTTGGCAGAGGTTGAACAAGCGGTATTCCAACTCAAGGAAGGGAAAGCCCTGAGCCCAGATGGATTCACCATGAACTTCTTTCACTTCCTCTAGGATACTATCAAAGAGGACATCTGGGGCATTGTAGAGGAATCGCACACCACCCACTGGATTTTTCTGGCTCTTAATGCTACCTTTCTTACTCTCATCCAAAATGAAGACAACGCCACTTCTCCAAGTAAGTATAAACCCATAACACTCTGCAATGTAATTTAAAAAATAATTTCCAAGGTTATATCTAACATATTGAAGCGACTTCTTCCCATGATCATTTATCCGGAGAAAACAAGTAATGTTGAAGGCGAGAAAATACTTGAAGGAAGCATCCTAACCCACGAGGTCATCCACTCCCTAAAAACCTCCAAAAAAATGGGTATTCTCCTCAAAATTGATCTGTCCAAGGCTTTTGACTAGCTCGGCTAGAATTACATAAAGCACATCTTCCTGACCTTTGGCTTCAGCCACACCTGGGTTCGATGGATAATGAGCCTGATCTCCTCCCCCTTCATCTCCATTTTGGTCAATGGAATTCCTTCAGAAACTTTCAATCCCTCTAGAGGAAAAAGGCAAGGGGATCCCCTCTCACCCTTCCTCTTTGTTCTTATGGTAGAGGGTCAAGGTCGCCTGATAGAAATCTCCATCCAATCGTATAATCTACATGGTATTCCTCTTCACAATATCCCCCCCATCTCCCACCAGTAATTCATGGATGGAAATATGATAATGGGGCACCCCTCAGTTCAGGAATCCAACACCATCAAATGTTTACTCAATTACTTCTCTGAAGCCTTAGGCACTACTTTCAACCTTGAAAAATCTCAAATCTTCTTTTTTCAACATGCCCCCTATCACCCATCGCAACATCGCTCGCATCCCGGGCTTCACCATCTCCACTTTTCCATCCAAATATTTGGGAGCCTCACTCATAGACTTAGCCATCAAACATATCTCCTGGCAAGAGTTGTTGGAACGAATGGAAACCAAACTGTCCAACTAGACCCATCACTCCCTCAACATAGTTGGACGACTGGTTCTCATTAAAGCTATCCTTCAGTCCCTCCCCATTTATATTTTCTATACTCTAGTGGCACCAAAATGGGTCCTCCAATCCATGCACAACTTGCAAAGAAAATTCCTTTGGGGGGGAACCAAAGACAAAAAAAATTGGGCGCTAGTCAACTGGAGAGAGGCTTGTACACCGAAAGCACAAGGAGGATTAGGACTGAAATATCCAGAGCATATAAATAGCATCGTGGGCACCAACATATGGTGGAAATGGGTTTCCAACCCTCACACACCATGGGCAACCCTATGGGCTGCCAAATATGTGGGGAACTGGCCTAGGGAGGAACTAATTAGATTCAACATTGACCCAGGAGGATCCCAAATCTGGAATGCAGTCAGACAACAAAAAGAGTTCATTCAAACCCACATTTTCTGGGAGCTACACAGCGACACACAAGCTAGATTCTGGGAGGATTCATGGAAAAAATTTCCCAGCCTATCATCAACCTTTCCCAGATCCCTCTGGAGCATAGTTTTGCAGGCATGGAAACAAAATTGCGTCCAAGGCTTCTGGACCAATGAAACAAATCAAGGTTATAGGACCTGGCTACACACAGACAAATGGCAAGCAGACTGGAACAATGAACATCACAAAGATATTTGGGAGGAATTAACAACTAAAAGATGAATCTGAGCCCAACAAGGGCTCAAAATTCTGCGATGGGGCCATACTCCAAGTGGCAACTACTCTAACAAGGAAGCCTATCATCTCTTACAACTACCAAACCCTGACCCTACCAATCAGATATGAAAGAAGATATGGTGTGCCAAGCTCTGGCCCAAAGTAGCTACTTTTTTATGGCTACTCATTAAGCGACGCATCCTCACATGGGAGAATCTTTTTAAACGAGGTTTTGTGGGACCCTCAAGATGCCCACCCTGCCAAAACGACAATGAAACCATAGATCATTTTCTGGACCTCTGCCCCATATCCAACACCCTGTGGGACAAGATTGAAATTCTGTGCAGAAGATCCAATCGAGATAGGGGTAACATCATCAACATCATCAACAAATGGCCGGACAAACCCTATTCTAGTAATCTCTTGAATTGTCTCTACCATCTAATTCCAATACTTCTCATTTGGAATATTTGGAAAGAAAGAAACAGCAGGATATTTAAAGACAAAGCCTCCAACTGTGAGAAAATCTGGGCAAGGCTTCATAGTAACCTAGCCGAAACTCTCACCATGACTCACCAGGGGGAGGAATATCTCCTGAAAACCATTATTTAATGCAACATTTGGAGCAACTGGCTCATAAGCATCAAGACCCCTGCGGGAAACCACTCCTTTTGTGCAGGCATAATAGGCGCACCTGAACAATGGCACCCCCACCATGCCGGCTTCTTTAAATGCAACTTTGATGGAGCATCCAAAGGTAACCCAGGTAAAGCGGGATTTGCGGGTATCTTCAGAGACTCCCATGGTAAACCCTTTCTTGTCTGCTATTGGAACATGGGATGGGACAAAAAAAACTCCGCGGAACGGGAAGGGCTCATCCAAGGTATCTCCAGAGCCATTGTTTTTAACTTTTTTCCATTGGAAATGGAGGGAGACTCGCAAATCATTACTCAAGAAGCCACCCGTATTCTTCATGGCACCTCCTCCTCTAATGTCTCTACAAGCTGGAGGCTCGCCAATCATCTGAATCTCCTAGGACAGTTGCTACAACATCACAGGACTACTTTCCACCATGTGCGCAGAAAAGAAACCAACATTCTTGATCTCCTAGCCAACAAATGTGTGGAAAGCCACAAAATTTTTCATTAATCTGACTTCTCTCTGATTGGGGATGATCACTTGCATAAGGAATGCCAAATTATAATCCAAAATGATCATCCCTCCCCAGATGCGAGTGACATAATGCGCTCATGCGAAACTGGTTCATCCCATGCATAGGCTGACTGAGTCCTGCACTGCCAGCTCTAATTTGATGTGGGACCTCCCCTCTATAATCATTTACATGAGCTCCATGATGCACCTGATCTATTGCCACACCCTAAATCACATACCACCCCATGAGAACTTTCCCAACTTGAATTTTCGATCGTGTCATCAAATTGCACAGCATCTGCACTTGTGCCACAGGTCTTCAAAAGTTGAGGTCTCTCCCCATTGTGTTATCCCCTTGCAACTCCTATTGGCCTCCAGAGCCCTCTTCGCCCCCCTTTCCATTCTGCTGCTGCCTCAGTCTCTCCGTGTGTTCCACTAGCTACACATCATTCCTGCTGCTCCCCTCAAGGCTTCGCGCTCCCTGTGGTGTCCCCCTTGGCCACGCACCCCCCTCTGGATTTCCTCGCCTTTACAGATTCACCCAACTATGTGCATTCAGAGGTAGGATCCCTCGTTGCACACACCCCGCCCGCAAGCTCCCCTGTTGCGAAGTTCACATTCGTGCATATCCCTGCTTTGCTTCTCTATTAAGCACTCCTTGAAGATAAAATCACCATTAGTAGACTGACCCCCACTTCTTTGTCGCTTCAAGTCCCCATGGCTTTGAGCCAATGCCTAAAGACCATCAGGTGTAGCCAGAGAGGCACGTTCTCGAGACTCTATCAACAAGGACAAGACAATCGTCTGGAATCCATAAAGGGCTCCTCTTTTGGCAGTCGTGATAGGGAGGCACCTCAACACTATGAGAGCACCCCGAAGGAGACCACCCCAGCTCAGGATCATCACAGGGGAGAAGGGGTCCTAGGAAATCCACCATTGCGCAACTAGCACAACCTACTCCACACAAAACTGGGCCTCTCTCGGTATAGGAGGCCTAAGGGGAGGACATTGATGTATGGATCATGGACTCGGAGGGTTTCTAGACGTGTGTTCCTGATGTTGAGTACTCGGTCGCACCCATACTCTGCGTAAATGCCACAAATCTGCCACGCGTGCCTTCTGCTGAGGAGGAGGCCGTAGCATAGGAGTACAGATGTCATATTGAGGAGAAGGAACCTATATCCGAGGATGATGAAGGAACACCTTGACTGTGCAGTTGCAGTGCTCTTGTTTGTTTTTTGTTATTTCAGTACATATTATAGATATTTTTCTTTTTCCTGTGTCACGACACACCTTGTAATTTTTTACTGTATGATGCTATCTAAGGGTTAGTTTCCTCCCAGGAGGCAACCCCAAACTTGTGCTACACTAAAAGTATTGAAGGCTGGGATTGGATAAGCACTGCATACCATCTCAGCCCGTCGCATATGTAAAGTTTCTCTTTGAATTAATATAGTTTAGCCTAACTTACCAATATATATATATATATATATATATATATATATATATATATATATATATATATATATATGAAGAAAATGAGGGCAAATGTATAAAATTATGACCTCTACAATATTCCTCAATAGAGAAAGATACTTCTAAAATTATTTTATCCCTCTCCTACTTAGTTTAAAACTACAATGGACCCTAGAAGCTGTCTAAAAAGCTCTATTACTATGTCAAGAAGTTCAAATGCTTCCAATTATACTATAAATGTCACAAGTATCAAAGCCCATTCAAAATATTAAACTTTTCCTTTCCTTCTAACCTTTGATATTTTCAACCACAAAATTTCACAATTGCCTGGTTGACTCAGGAGCCTCCTCCAATTTCATGCCTTATTCAATGTGCCAAAAAAAATTTGTTGCACCTATTGTGGCTCATTTGCAATATCCTTTATATCCTTTATTTTAATTTTAAAAAATTCAAAAAAATAGAAAACTACCAAAAATATGTTAAAGTATTAAAGTTTCATATACTTTATCATAAAAATATATCTGCTCATTATAGTAAAGTTTAAAGTTTAAATACTTTAAAATCATTATGGAAGCGGGTCCCAGTTCAAA
Organism: Pinus albicaulis; assembly: GCA_034641835.2. Classification (NCBI taxonomy): domain Eukaryota; kingdom Viridiplantae; phylum Streptophyta; class Pinopsida; order Pinales; family Pinaceae; genus Pinus; species Pinus albicaulis. The sequence continues at coordinate 110,620,426 of CM076581.1, forward strand.
GATTAAATATCGAGCATTTTATGGAGCAGTATTTGATGATTTGTCAAACGGTGAATAAAAGGCTCAACCCGCGGGCACTTTCAGCGCGGGGGTTAACATGGAGGGTGCCTCCGCAGTTGACCCTGTTCACTGCGAGGGTAATCTAGATGAATGACTACGATTCACTGCGGGGGCATAAGCCAAATAATTTCTTCGTACCTCGAGGCCTCCCGCAGTGACATATGCTGCCAAGTTGGTGACAGTTGTATTCCACGTCAAAATTTCTTAACAACCTTTTGGCGCGTCTTGTCAGCATTTAATTTCAAAGCCCGCGCCACCTATTTAAGGAGGATTCTCATTATTTCTGAAGTTATTATTGATTAATTAATGTTTGAAGTTTTTATGTGCTGCCTCTTCTTCAATTTTCTGTTACCCTGTCAATTATTGGTTACCCTGTCAATTGTCTGCTATCCAAGTTGAATTATGGCTAAACGCTCATCCCTGTCAGGTTCTTCAAGTCACATCCCTCTATGGACACTGAGAAGGATATCCACAACACAGATTGTTCCCTTGACCACCTTTATTTTTATCAGCATGTCCTCCTAAATGATAAATATTCTCTAATTTACACTGCCATGGCTAAAATTGGTGTGTTGTGTGCATGTATCCCAAGAACTCACTTTTTCCCCGAATTTGTATATTGGCTAGTGTCTGTTATGTACCCTGGGAAATTTTTTGCAATGAATTTATCAAGGGGAAAATGTTCTGCAAGTGTCAACCCAATTAATTCTCCAAGCTCTATGTTTCCCTGAGTCGAAGTTATATGTCCAATTCTCTGATGATTCCTTGATAGCACATTATGACAGTCTTGTAGGTCAGGAGTTTAATCAGCTCATTCATTTTCTAAAGCCAAATACCAACAGTTTGTACTTGACAGTAAAGAGTTTCCTATGGAGATTTTTGATATTGAAGTCAAACCAGTGCTGAGATCCATTGCAAATATTTTGGGAAAGGACGATGACAGTACAGTAGACAAGTCAGTTCTGGGAATGTTCGCATTGATGATGAATCCAGGAATGGTGCTAGATATTCCATCTTATTAGCAAAAAGTTGTTAAATCTCAGCTCATGAGCTTATCATTAACGGGTTCATTCAGGTTTCCCTCACTTATTGTTACCTATTTTTATATCAAAATGTAGAAGAATTCATGCATCCAGGGTTAAACATTATGGATATGAATAAGAGAAGACAATCAATGATATTTTGGACATATATATTGAGAAAAGAATAGAATTAGGGTGGTTTGTTTGATTTTTCTGGCCATTTTATGTCTATTGCATATAAATTTTTGAATGGAAGCTCTCCCCCCTGTTTTTTTCATAAAGCTCAAGAGTTCTTGCATTTGGGGACAAATTGTAAGTTTGGTGATTTTTTTTTTGAATATTATGTTGAAATTAGAATTTATGGAGCTAGTGTAGAACCTTATAGGCTTCCTGTATTTGTGCCTATGATATTATTCGCTCTGGAGTTCATTAGGTAAAGTTTAAATGTTGACCAAATACACTTTGTGCCTATGAATAAAGGTCATATGTTCAAATTTCGAATGACTGTGGGTCCCTTTATAGTTAATATGAGACAAGCAATTTATGAATCCACTAAGATGTTAGATGAAATGCACCTGCTGTTAGGAGATAATTGGGCTTATGACCCTCACAATGTCATTTCTAGTAGAAGAATTGAATATGGATATTCAGCCTTCATTCATGAGAGAAGACTGGATCTAGAAAAAGTGGCAAGTAAAGGTGTTGTGGGTTCAGTGAACTCAAATGTTTAGACTCCTGTCATATCAAAGAAATAAAATAAGAGAGGTAAAGAGCCAGTGGTTGATTCAGAGGACGAAGAACAGAGGGCTGAGAAGAGAGCAACGTTCAATGAAGATTATGTAGATGCTCAGCTTGGTTTTTCATTACAATTGGGAGATGAACAAAATGTTCCTGCTTCAGCCAAGAGACATGAAAGCACTCATGAACAAGTGCCCCTTATTAAACAAATGTTTGCCCAGATTGCAGAGAGAAACCAGAAAATGAAAGCAAGCATGGAGGCTCAATCTGAGTACCAGATAGCCCCAGATCAAACAAGACTTCTAACTGCAATGGATCTTGAAAAGGATCAATTCAAGATTGCTCTTTCACATCCCTCTAATATGTCTATTGGTTCATCTAATAATTTTAACACTGTTAATTTGACTGTAGATATGAAGAAAATTCCATTGCTGGACAAAGTGAATCTACACATGAAAACAGGTCAATTGATTGGGAATGACCTAACCAAAACAAATGTTGTGGCACTGAAGGCTGAAAATATTCTTGGAAAAGTAATCAAGCAGTTGAAGTTAGAGAAAGCCAATTCCAGGGCTTTGACAATCATGAATGAGAAGCTCAAAAATATTATAATGAAGATTGGAGTAGATCCTAATGATAGGTCTACTATACAGAAGCTTCTACAAAGTGTTAAATCAGAAATATCTGTATTGAAGAACAAATTGAAATTTCCTACAGGAGAACATTCCATGGCAGCAGAGGTTGTAGAGGTGGAAAATGAGAAAGAAAAACTTCTTCAGCGGCTCATGCAAAAGGAAGAAGAAGTCACTAAATTAAAGAAAATTACATTGTCATTGCAGAACCATATCGAATCTCATACTTGCACTTTTGTTTTTCCATCAGGTAGTGAAGATCCATCAGCACAAATATCTCAATTAGCCACTGAATTGCAGATGGCAGAGAGAGATCGAAAAAGAGCACAAGCTAATTTAGAAACAAAAACAAAGATTATAAAATCCACTGAGGAAGAAGTTAGTAAATACAAACTGGACTACCAAACTGTTGATGCTGAGATTAAAAATATCAAAGAAAAATTGAAGGGAAATATATCCTTAATAGAGGCTAAGGATATCATATGGAATGATATTATTGCAGAAATGAAGATAATCTGGGATTTTCTAATTGTGGTCGCAGAAGAAAAAATTATTATCAAGGAATTTTAAGAACAAGTAATGGCAGACAAGCAGAAGACAATTAATAGGGCCATTTGGGCAAGAAAGTTTATTAATTTCCTTGATTCCAAAATAGATCAATAATTGGAAGAAAATAAAATCAAAGACATGATTTTATATGCTGTGGAAATTAATAAAATGATTGTCAAAAATGATTGCAGGAAGTCTACAGAAAAGAAGTTGATTGAGCTGAAGGAAGCAGTGAACCAATTTTATAAATTATTTGATAAAATAGCAAGAGCATGTTTACCATCATGTTGGGGTCTTGGAGGTGGTTTGTTATCATGGAATTCTTATGAACCCTTACTATTATTGGCAAAAATTAAGGTATACAGTTCTCATGAAAAGACTCAGAGTCTTAAAGGAGAAACAATGATCAATTTCCTTCAAAGACATTTTCAGCTGTTGTAGTTAGTGAAAAATTTGTTTGCAGAGAAGCCATCTTTCAACATAATTACTGCTTTCAGATTGGAGTATCACAAGTTGGTTCATTCACCCAAGACAAACATTGAGATATGGAAGAAATGCAAAGCCTGGAGGACAGATTTACCAAAGGACCCCTTGACTTCAAAGAAGGATAAACCAGCCAGTCAAGGAAATGCAGTAGCATCGTCATCAATTCACATTCAACATATAGAATAGAATTTTAATTTAATGTTATTTTCCTCTTTAAAAGAGAATGTAATTGTAATAAGACATTTTGTGGACATGTAATAGATAGTTGACGAAGTCCTAAGTAGTTGAAGTAGTTAGGATCAGTTACAATAGTTACAAACTTCTTTCTATTGTATTTAATGAGATGGACAAGAAAGAAAAGGGTTCCGAGTTTTGGACCTTCAGACTGCAATTTTTGTACTCAGACTTCAAATTATTAATGAATTAAAAGCAAGTTTCTAGAATTTTTTGATGTTGATGTGTCTTCTAGTTTACATTGTGTACTTTCCATCTTTGAATAAAATGAAGTAATGAAGCTGCAAGTCTCTTTTTACTTGTGTGAATAAGAGTTGAAATCATTAATAGGTGCTCCTTCATTTTAACTGTTTCTTTTCTTATAATTATTCTGGAGTTTGAGGTGATATATTATGTACAACATCATATCAATTTGGGCTTCTTTCTTACATGTTATTCTGATCATTCCATTCTATATCAGCAGATAATAGCATTGTGGGACATTCATTATATTTGAACTTTGAGGGTTTAATGATAAATATTTGAAGGTGATTAAACAAAGACCAATATTTCTGTGACATAACTATATAAATGTGTTAAGCATGGATTCCTTATCACAGCTAAGGGATTGTCTCTTAAGGTACAATATTTTTTGGCGCAGTTGCCGGGGACGAAGAAACGAAGTTCTTTCCCTGGGTTTTGTTCATATTTCCTTTGGTTGTTCAGAGAGGAAGAAATATCAGGCTGTGTTTTTATTTTATAAATTCTAGCGTATAAAAGGCCACATACGAGGTCAGATACCTCTCAACAGAAAGCTCCCATTATTTCAGATCCTGAAAAGATGGTTTCTAAAAAATTCCAGAAACCAAGAATGCTTTCTACACTTGATGCTACATTGCCTGCATTAGGCAGCAGTTCCCATACACTTTCATCCAAGGATATTTTCCGGAAACTCATTTTCTCGGAACAAGAATCCTTGTCTCCACATATTCATTTCCAAGAACCAAAGTTAGAAGAAAAATCTTTTGAGTATGTTTCATTTACATTTACAGAAACTAAGCCTAATACGATTACCAGTTCTTCTGCTATTGTTCATCCACCTTTTCCCATATCAGTTGTTTCACCTCATCCATCCACATCTACAACTGGTATACAAACCCCACCTACTCAAGGAGTAGTAAATCAAGGCATAAACATGGCAGCCCCTGTTCTTTCTTTCTTGATGAATAGATATGCACCATTAAATCTCCCACAACCAATGAATGCAATGCCTCAAGAATACCTTAAATTGCTTCCTAGATTTACTCGTGAAGATGAAATAACTGTAGAAAAACCCTTGCCTTTGTTTTTCACTTTTGCTGAAAATTTAAATGTTGAACATCTTGATGTAGTAATGAGACTTTTTGTACAGTCACTGAATGGAGAGGTAAGAAAATGGTTTAAATAATTAACAAATGGCTCAATTAATGATTGGGACGAATTAGAAAGACAATTCATCCAAATATGGGGTGAAAAGAGAGATCATGGTTATTCATTGAAAAAGTTTAATGCTATTAAGAAAAATTCTAATGAAAGCATGAATGATTTCATTTAAAGATTCAACAAATTGTATAAAAGTTTTCCTGCAAAAATAAAACCCCCTCCTATTTGAGCAAGATTTGTTTTTTTTGGAGCATTTGTTTCAGAATTTAGTTTCACTTTGAGAGAGAGAAGGTCTGCTACTCTTGCAAAAATCCAGATATATGCTTTATAGATTGAAGCAAACATGACTACTGCTGGAAAAGTAGAGGAAAAGAAAACAGCTCAAGATAAAGGTAAGGCTAAAGAAGATTCGTCTCAGGATTATAGGATTGATGACATGACTAAGGTCATCAATAAATTTTCAAATAAATTAGTAAATATGGAATTGGATAATAAGAAAAGTGCAGAGCAAAACATAGGTTTTTTTAATCCACAGTTCAAAAAGAAACCCTTGCAGATTTTGCAGAGGGAAAGAAGAGATCGGGATCAAGTTCAAGTACCCTTATATATAGAAGCAACACCTTCACATTCTATTGAGGATGATCAGAAAGAAGTTGAAGATCAAATATCTGTTGTTTATATGGAAGATGATGATGAGGAAGAAGAGAAATGTGAAGAAGAATCCACAGATGTTGGTGTATCATTTGATCAGGAAGAGATGGATGACTATTGTAAAAAATTCACTGATTTTATGCAAGAAGAGTTGCATAAGATGTATGACTTAAGATCAAAAAAGAGATTGAGAACTCAGGATGTTGAGGAAAAAGAACCAGAGTCAGTTCCTTCTCCAATGGCGACTCCACAACCGAAGAACTCAGTAAAACAATTATACAAGGGGAAACAACCTATGAATTCAGTGAGTACAAATGAAAAACAAGTTGAGCCTTCCCAAAATAATTCAATTGATTCAAATATTTTGGAGAATATTGTTACCGTACCTGAGAAAAATACTAATTCTAGCAAGAATCAAGAAGAACCTGAAAATATTATTAAAAATAATCAAGCTTTCAGTCTTTCTAAGGAATTAGAGAAGATCAAAATTCAAGTACCTTTTCTTGAATTAGCTAAGACACCTGGTTACAATAAGGAAATTGCAGAATTTATTAATCTTTCTTAGTCTTATGATATTGGGGATACTGTGAATTTTTAAGAAGAAAATCCAGTAGTCACTTTTGGACCACATGTTGAAGAGGTAGATTCTTCTGTTCCTCCATTTTATATATCGGTATTGCTTCAGGATTTCATTCTGCATAATTGTATGTTAGATTCTAGTGCATCACATAATCTTATGCCATTACCTATGATGAAAGAATTAAATGTAAAAATTACTAAGCCCTATAGATAACTTTATTCATTTGATTCAAAAAGGGTGAAGTGTGTTGGGCTTATCAAAGACATGGTGGTATCCCTGGATCAAATTCCAGCCAAGAGTATCATGATGGATGTAGTAGTTGCAGATATTATAGCCAGATTTGGTATGTTGTTTTCTAGATATTGGGGGGAAAAGCTTGAAGGTGTCTTAAAATTGGACTTTACATATGCAATCATTCCTGTATTTAATGGTGAAGAAAGAAGGTTATACAGAGAAACCAGATTTGTTAAGACTACCACAAAGAAAGATGTAGGAAATTCCCCTATCTATGGTCAAGATAAGGAGGATATCTCTTGTTTCATGTTGCATGAAGATGCAGAATTTGTTGAAGACTCATAGAAGCAGCTCTCTTAAGAAATTGTACATAAGGAGCTGGATTCAAATAAAATTTGGAAGTGTTATTTCAATGGTGCCTACTCAAAGGATGGCACAAGAGCTAGGTTTTTATTCATATCTCCAGAAGGTAATCTTTTACCTTTTTCTTTTAAGCTTGAATTTGAATCAACCAATAATGTAGCTAAGTATGAAGCATTGATTTTGAGTCTACAAACTGCAAAACAAATGGGAATTCAATGTATTTCAATTTTTGGGTGATTCTGAGTTAATTATAAGACAGATCAATAATTTGTGTCAAACCAAACATTCAAGATTGAGGTCTTATAGAAATGAAGTGTGGGACCTGATTGAAAACTATTTTGAAGCCTTGAATCTTCAGTTTATTCCAAGAGAAGAAAACATAATGGCAGACTCCTCAGTAGTTGCAGCCAGTACATTTAAGCCACCCATTAATCCAATACTGAGATATGAGATTGAGTTGAGGCATAGACCTTCAATTCCTGATAATGTAAAGCATTGGCAGGTTTGTGAGGATGATAAGCAGATCAATCATTTCCTAAAAATGATTGGAAATTTTGAAGACAGTGAAATAGATCAAGAAAGTGAACAAACTGATCAGAATGATGTCTTGAAAAACCTAAAGCAGTCAATAGGTGATCAGAAGATAATTCATTTGAAAGATAATACATTTCCTAGAGGTTTGGCTCCTCTTGAAAGATTATTTGATGCAAATAATGTGGCAGTAAACCAGAAAGAAGATATCTTAGGATGGTGAAATGGAAGACTGTAATTTAGGAACTCAGCAAGAGCCCAAGATGGTTAAGTTGTTCAAAGGAGTTCCTAAGGGTTATAAAGAAAGGTATGTTGATCTTTTCAAGAAATATATAGATGTGTTTGCATGGTCCTATGAAGATTTAAAGACATATGATTTAAACATTATTCAACATAAAATACCATTAAAAGATGGGGTTAAGCCACACAGGCAGAAGCTCAGGCAGATTAATCCACTGTTACTTGCCTCGATTGAAAAAGAAGTAAAGAAGTTGTTGCAAGAAAAAATTATAGTCCCACTTAGATACTTAGACTGGGTTTCTAATCCGCTTCCTGTCAGAAAAAAGAATGGAGAGATAAGATTATGTGTTGATTTCATGAACTTGAATAGAGTTTCCCTAAAGGATAGTTATCCTTTGCCAAAAATAGATTATGTTTTACAAAAATTAACTAGATCTCATAGGTTATCCATGGTTGATGGTTTCTCTGGGTACAATCAAGTAGCTGTTGAAAAGGAAGATCAGAAGAAAACAAATTTTACCACACCTTGGGAAACGCTCATGTATGCCAGGATGCCATTCGGTCTCATGAACCCAGGGGCTACTTTCCAGAGAGCAATGGATATAGCATTTGCAGGTGATAAATTTGTAGTCATATATTTGGATGATGTGACTATTTTTTCAAGTTTTGATGATGAGCACTTGGAGCATCCGCAGAAGGCTTTCCTAAAATGCAGGAAGTTTGGGTTATCATTGAATCCTAAGAAATATTTGTTTGCTTTGGAGGAAGGTAAGTTGCTGGGACATATAGTTTCGAATCAGGGGGTGAAAATTGATCCGGCAAGAGTTGAGGCTATACAAACAATCCCATTTCCTAGAAGTAAGAAAGATATCCAAAGATTTCTAGGGAAAATTAATTTCCTGAGGAGATTTGTCCCAAATTATGCTGAGATTGTCAAAAGCATAACAGATATGCTGAAGAAAAACACTGAATTGAAATGGGACAAAGATGCAAGAGAATCCTTTTCCAGGATTAAAGAGGCTCTTCAAGAAGCTCCAGTTTTTATTAGTCTAGATTATCAAAAGCCTTTCCAAATATTTTCATTTGCATCACCTTGTACCATTGTTGTTGCGTTGCTGCAGAAGAACGAAGAAAGAAAAGAGAAACCTATAGCATTTTTCAACAAAGTTCTCATAGATGTAGATCTCAAATACAATATTTTAGAGAAACAGGTATATGCTTTAGTTAAATCATTGAAAGCTTTCAGGACTTATGTACTTCATTCTCAAATAGTAGCATATGTGCCCAACTCAGCTTTAAAAGATGTGCTAGTTCAAAGTGATGTGGAGGGAAAAAAAGGAAAATGGATTGCTAAAATCCAAGAATATGATTTGGATATTAAGCTTACTAAGTTGGTAAAAGGACAGGGCCTGGAAAAATTTCTCACAGAATCTAATTTTCAAGCTCTGGGAAGTAATCTGCTTACACCCTTGGATGAAGTTGTTGATGAAACAAGTCAAAGTAGCACAAAATCAGAAATCAAATAAAAATTTCTATGCTCTGATTGGTATAAGGATATTATTCACTATTTGTGCTTTTTCTCTTGTCTTCCCTCAATAAATAGAATAAAGTACATAGCTCCTAAAATAAAAGCTCAACCTTATGTTATAGTTGATGCTAAATTATATTGGAAGGATCCTGCTGGTGTTTTGTTGTTGTGTTTGACAGAAGGAGAGTCAATGGAAGTTATCAAAGAGTACCATGAATGTATGTGTGGGGGACATTATAGATGGAAGTTTACTGCTCATAAAATCCTCAAATCAAGTTTTTATTGGCCTTCCCTATTTGCTGATGTATACAGAGTGGTTAGAAGTTTTCAGAAATGCCAATTGTTTGCAGAAAAGAATAAGTTAGCCCCTCTACCTCTTCTCCCTGTATTTGGTTAAGAACCCTTTAGACAATGGGGATTGGATTTCATTGGAGAAATTAATCCGGCATCAAGTGGGCAGTTCAAATGGATTCTGAATGCCACTGATTATTTTACAAAGTGGGTGGAGGCAATACCTACCAGAAAAGCAAATGATCTGGTAGTAATGAAGTTCCTACAAGAGAACATTTTCAGCAGATTTGGATGTCCAGTGAAGATTGTAACAGACAATGCTCAAGTATTCAATTCAGTCAAATTTATAAATTTTTCTCAAACATATAATGTTATTTTGTCTCATTCTAAACATATCATCCTCAAGGGAATGGGCTAGTTGAATATTCGAACAAGACATTGGTTAAGATTTTTAAGAAAACAATTAATGAGAATCAGAAGAACTGGGGTTCAAAGTTAACATTTTCTCTTTGGGCAGTGAGAATGACTACTAGAAGATCCACTGGTAATTCCCCTTATGAATTAGTATATGGTACTCAAGCTTTGTTTCCCACTCAGCTAGCTAGACCAGTAATTTCTTTTCTTCAAGAAGCACAAGAAGAACCTAATGCATTGATAAAAAGACTAAATAAGGTGATATAATTGAGTGAGAGCAGGAATAAGGTCAGTGAAAAATTGGTTACATATCAGGAAAAATGAAGTCCATTTTTGACAAGAAGGCAAAAGAAATACTTTTCCAAACTGGAGATTTGGTATTAAGATGGGATACCAGAAGAGAAGAAAAAGGAAAGCATGGTAAGTTTGATCCTCTCTGGTATGGCCCATATAAGATTATTGAAGCCAGATCAAATAACACTTTTTTGCTGGAGAATCTTAATGGAGAAACAGTAGAGCTGCCTGTGAATGGGCAGTATCTAAAGCATTATTTCCAGCATTGAAATTTGATGGTTCACCATTGTACATATTCAGTTTCCTTCATTGTAAATTTTTCAACAAGAAGTATTTGACTCCATGCCCGAGGTGAAGGCACTAATATGTGGTTCTTAGTGTTTCGCGGCAAAAACAGTATCCCCAAGTGGAGCCAGATGTTGTGGCTCATTTGCAATATCCTTTATATCCTTTATTTAAATTTTCAAAAATTCAAAAAAATAGAAAACTACCAAAAAATATGTTAAAGTATTAAAGTTTCATATACTTTATCATAAAAATATATCTGCTCATTATAGTAAAGTTTAAAGTTTAAATACTTTAAAATCATTATGGAAGCAGGTCCAAGTTCAAATATTAAATATCGAGCATTTTATGGAGTGATATTTGATGATTTGTTGAACAGTGAATAAAAGGCTCAACCCGCGGGCACTTTCAGCGCGGGGGTTAACACGGAGGGTGCCTCCATAATTGACCTTGTTGACTATGGGGGTAATCCAGATGAATGACTGAGATTCACTGCGGGGGCATAAGCCAAATAATTTCTTTGTACCTTGAGGCCTCCCGTAGTGACATATGCTGCCAAGTTGGTGATAGTTGTATTCCACGTCAAAATCTCTTAATGGTATTTTGGTACATCTTATCAGCATTTAATTTCAAAGCCCGTGCCACCTATTTAAGGAGGATTCTCATTATTTCTTAAGTTATTATTGATTAGTTGGTGTTTGAAGTTTGTCTGTGCTGCGTCTTCTTCAGTTTTCTGTTACCCTGTCAATTATTGGTTACCCTTTCAATAGTCTGTTATCCAAGTTGAATTATGGCTAAACGCTCATCCCTATAAAGTTCTTCAAGTCACATCCCTCTCATGGACACTGAGAGGGATATCCACAACACAGATTGTTCCCTTGACCACCTTTATTTTTATCAGCATGTCCTCCTAAATGATAAATCTTCTCCAATTTACACTGCCATGGCTAAAATTGGTGTGTTGTGTGCATGTATCCCAAGAACTCACTTTTTCCCCGAATTTGTATATTGGTTAGTGTCTGTTATGTACCCTGGGAAATGTTTTGCAATGAATTTATCAAGGGGAAAATGTTCTGCAAGTGTCAGCCCCATTAATTCGCCAAGCTCTATGTTGCCCTGAGTCGAAGTTGTATGTCCAATTCTCTGATGATTCCTTGATAGCACATTATGACAGTCTTGCAGGTCAGGAGTTTAATCAGCGCATTCATTTTCTAAAGCCAAATACACAACAGTTTGTACCTGACAGTGAAGAGTTTCCTATGGAGATTTTTGATATTGAAGTCAAACCAGTGCTGAGCTCCATTGCAAAGATTTTGGGAAAGGACGATGACAGTACAGTAGACAAGTCAGTTCTGGGAATGTTCACATTGATGATGAATCCAGGAATGGTGCTAGATATTCCATCTTATTGGCAAGAAGTTTTTAAATCTCAGCTCATGAGCTTATCATTAACGGGTTCATTCAGGTTTCCCTCACTTATTGTTACCTATTTTTATATCAAAATGTAGAAGAATTCATGCATCCGGGGTTAAACATTATGGATATGAATAAGAGAAGACAATCAATGATATTTTGGACAGATATAGTGAGAAAAGAATAGAATGAGGGTGGTTTGTTTGATTTTTCTGGCCATTTTATGTCTATTGCATATAAATTTTTGAATGGAAGTTCTCCCCCCTGTTTTTTGCATAAAGCTCAAGAGTTCTTGCATTTGGGGACAAATTGTAAGTTTGGTGATTGGTTTGTTTTTTAACTTTATGCTGAAATTAGACTTTATGGAGCTAGTGTAGAACCTTATAGGCTTCCTATATTTGTTCCTATGAGATTATTCACTTTAGAGTTCATTAGGAAAAGTTTAAACCTTGACCAAATACACTTTGTGCGATGAAGAAAGGTCATATGTTCAAATTGCCAATGACTGTGGGTCCCTTTATAGTTAATATGAGACAAACAATTGATGAAGCCACTAAGATGTTAGATGAAATGCACCTGCTGGTAGGAGAGAAGTGGGCTTATGACCCTCATAGTGTCATTTCTAGTAGAAGAATTGGAAATGGATATTCATCCTTCATTCATGAGAGCATACTGGATCTAGAAAAAGTGGCAAGTAAAGGTGTTGTGGGTTTAGTGAACTCAAATGTTCAAACTCTTGTCATATGAAAGAAATCAAATAAGAGAGGTAAAGAGGCAGTGGTTGATTCAGAGGATGAAGAATAGAGGGCTAAATTTCAATGAAGATTCTGTAGATGCTCAGCCTAGTTTTTCATTACAATTGGGAGATGAACAAAATGTTCCTGCTTCACCCAGGAGACATGAAATCACTCATGAACAAGTGCCTCTTATTAAACAAATGTTTTCCCAGATTGCAGAGAGAAACCAGAAGATGAAAGCAAGCATGGAGGCTCAAGCTAAGTACCAGATAGCCCCAGATCAAACAAGACTTCTAACTGCAATGGATCTTGAAAAGGATCAATTCAAGGTTGCTCTTTCACATCCCTCTGATATGTCTATTGGTTCATCTAATAATTTTAACACTGTTAATTTGACTGTAGATGTGAAGAAAATTCCATTGCTGGACAAAGTGAATCTACACATGAAAACAGGTCAATTGATTGTGAATGACCTAACCAAAACAAATGTTGTGGCACTGAAGGCTGAAAATATGCTTGGAAAAGTAATCAAGCAGTTGAAGTTAGAGAAACCCAATTCCAGGGCTTTGACAATCCAGAATGAGGAGCTTAAAAATATTACAGTGAATATTGGAGTAGATCCTAATGACAGGTATGTTGTACAGAAGCTTCTACAAAGGGATGAATCAGAAATCTCTGTATTGAAGAAAAAAATGAAATTGCCTACAAGAGAACATTCCATGGCAACAGAGGTTGAAGAGATGGAAAATGAGAAAGAAAAACTTCTTCAGCAGCTCATGCAAAAGGAAGAAGAAGTCACTAAATTAAAGCAAACTGCACTGTCATTACAGAACCATATCGAATCTCATACTTGCACTTTTGTTTTTCCATCAGGTAGTGAAGATCCATCAACACAAATATCTCAATTAACCACTGAATTGCAGATGGCAGAGAGATCGAAAAAAAGCACAACTTGATTTAGAAACAACAACAAAGATTATAAAAGCCATTGAGGGAGAAGTCAGTAAATACAAAACGAACTACCAAACTGCTGATGCTGAGATTAAAAATCTCAAAGAAAAATTGAAGGGAAATATATCCTTAATATAGGCTAAGGATATCATCTGGAATGATATTATTGCAGAAATGAAGTCAATCTGGGATTTTCTGACTGTGGTTGTAGAAGAAAAAATTACTATCAAGGAATTTGAAGAACAAGTCATGGCAGACAAGCAGTAGACAATTAATAGGGCCATTTGAACAAGAAAATTTATTAATTTCCTTGATTCCAAAATAGATCAAGAATTGGAAGAAAATGAAATCAAAGACAGGATTTTATATGCTATGGAAATTAATAAAATGATTGTCAAAAATGATTGCAGGAAGTCTACAGAAAAGAAGTTGATTGAGCTTAAGGAAGTAGTGAACCAATTTGATAAAATAGCAAGAGCAATTTTACCATCATGCTGGGGTCTTGGAGGTGGTTTGTTATCATGGAATTTTTATGAGCCCTTACTAGTGTTGGAAAAAAGTAAGGTAGACAGTTCTCATGAAAAGACTAAGATTCTTAAAGGAGCAACAATGATCAATTTCCTTCAAAGAAATTTTCAGTTGTTGTGGTTAGTGAAAACTTTGTTTGCTGAGAAGCCATATTTCAACAAAATTACTGCTTTCAGATTGGAGTATCACAAGCTGGTTTATTCACCCAAGACAAGAATTGATATATGGAATAAACGCAGAGCCTGGATGACATATTTACCAAAGGACCCCTTGAATTCAAAGAAGTATAAACCAACCAGTCAAGGAAATGCAACAACATCGTCATCAATTCACATTCAGCATATAGATTAGGATTTTATTTTCATGTTATTTTCCTCTTTAAAAGAGAATGTAATTGTAATAAGACATTTTGAGGACATGTAATAGATAGTTGAAGAAGTCCTAAGTAGTTGAATTAGTTAGGATCAGTTACAACAGTTACAAACTACTTTCTATTGTATTTAATGAGATGGACAAGAAAGAAAAGGGTTCCGAGTTTTGGACCTTCAGACTGCAATTTTTTTACTCAGGTTTCAAATGATTAATGAATGAAAATAAAGTTTCTAGCATTTGTTGATGTTGATGTGCCTTCTATTTTACATAGTGTACTTTCCATATTTGAATAAAATGAAGTAATGAAGCTGCAGGTCTCTTTTTTCTTGTGTGAATAAGAGTTAAAATCCTTAATAGGCGCTCCTTAATTTTAACTATTTCTTTTCATATAATTCTTCTGGAGTTTGAGGTGATATATTCTGTACAATAGCATATCAATTTGGGCTTCTTTCTTACATGTTATTCTGATCATTCCATTCTATATCAACAGATAATAGCATTGTAGGACATTCATTATATTTGACCTTTGAGGGTTTAATGATAAATATTTGAAGGCGATTAAACAAAGACCAATATTTCTGTGACATAACTATATAAATGTCTTAAGCACGGATTCCTTATCACAGCTAAGGGATTGTCTCTTAAGGTACAACAACACCATAAGTAACTAATCACAAGATCATTCAACTGGATAGATTAGAAGTTAAAGTTATATGCAAGATAAAAAATTTTGTGATTAGACTAGCCTATGATGCTCGAGTCCATCAAGTAATAGAAATCATATTTGCGAACATACATGAGGCTTGTGGTATGCTACTAAGAAGACACTGGTCACAAAAAATTTATAGATAATTTTTCATATATTGGTCTCACCTCTGCCTACCCTACACTAAAAATAAGAATAAAATATGGGTAGTCAATGATACTCACATGAAACATATGATGACTCAACTAGAGGGTCATAATGAACAAATCAGTTTTGCACACACCATGCTAGGGAACTATTTTCTAGAAATCGATCTTGGCTACTATATAGCCTAACCATCCCCCTTCTCATTTGAAACCCATTTTGATCTCCTTCAATTTTCATGTACTATTGATAATGATTCTTGTACATTAGATGTAAATAATGGTAGTTTTACTAATTTAGGATTTGATACTAACATTTGGACTATGTATTTGGACAATTCTAAGACGTAATATGGAGTTGATGTCAGAGGCATCTTAATTTATACATAGAAACAAAAAATGATCATATCATACCAAATCGAATTGAAATGTACAAACAACACCACATAATATGAGGCACTCATATTCCGTCCAAAGAAATCCATGATGTAAAGGTAGAGTTCTTGAAAGTTCTGGGCGATTTAGAGATAATCATGTGTCAAGTATGAAACACAATTCATTGTTTTTCTCCACATATGAAAGGGTATCAACAAGAGGTATGGATATTTGTTTTTCTGTTTAAATAATTTCATAATATATCCATTCCTCGATCCATGTATGTTGTTGCTGACACTCTAGCTAATGTAAATACTGTATTTATCCCTTTATGTCATGGTTTTTCTGTTGAATTAATTTTCAATCCCATTTTCCTAATAATATCACTAATTGGTGGGTATTTAATGATGATGCACATGTGATGGAATTCTTGATAAATACAAACACGTTAAAGGACACTATCATTGAGGAAGAAGAACATGTGAAAAAGAGCAATCAATGAAACACGATCAAAATGTGAATATGGGTAATCCCATCCCCAAAGGGGTGGTTTTTCTTGAGAAGTAATTTGATATATAATCAAAGTTTTGGGTGCCTACAAATCCTAAGACTCTCATTCCCACCTTGATGCATGAAATTTTCATTTCTGGGACTAAAAAGGATCCAAATTTTGTCAACTTAGATACCTGATGCACACTGACAGAGAAGCATACTTTTTCTAATTGTTTACAAAATACAAGAAAATTTTCACATGGACAGATGATGACCTAAAAACATATGACACCCATATCATTCAACATTTTATTTCAATGAAGGATGGTGTCAATCATTTTCAACAAAAGTGACACAAATTACATCACACATTAGAACTACTGATGCATAATTAGGTTAAGAAGTTAATGGATGTCAAGATAATATTCAAAGTCAGAGAATCGACATGAGATTATAACTTGGTACTAGTGAGGAAGAAGTCAGGGGAGATAAGAATTTTCATACACTTTAGAAACCTCAACATAACATTTGCTAAGGATAATTACCTAGTTCCTTATTTAGAGAAAATCCTCTAGCAAGTCTCAGGATTAAAAATGTTCTCTTTGTTGTATAGATTCTTCAGTTACAATTGGGTCTTGGTTGCACAAGAAGACAAAATCAAGACTACCTTTCACACCACGTAAGGGAATTTTTCTTATAGGAATATGCCACTTGGGATGATTAATTATAGTGATACATTTCAACGAGCAATGGAAACTTCCTTCAGAGGCCTTTCAGGGCACATGTGGTAGTTTATCTGGATGATGTTACCATTTTTTATAAATGAAAAGAAAATCACCCATGCCACTTGAAGAAAATATTCAAGAGGTACTAGAAATATGGGATATCACTCAACCCAAGGAAGATCATCTTTTTTGTTGATGAGAGCAACCTTTTCGGTCACATGATATTGAAAGAAGAAATTTTTGTAGACCCTGAAAGGGTGAATACCATCACACGTACTCCTCCCCCTCACAAAAAAAAGTGCATGCAATCCTTTCTGGGAAAAATCAAATTTGTAAGGAGATTTGTTTTAGATTTTTCTAAGATTTTCAAACCCCTACAATAAATATCAAGAAACTCATCTTACTCACCCAAAAACATGACCAAGGAGATGATGGGCCAGTTTTGTTTATGAGTACATGATTAAATGGTCCTAAATTGAATTATTCACGCATTGACAAAAATACCTACATAGGATACAAGGTAGTTAAACAATTTTGGATATATATCATGAAGATCCATGCTAAGGTAATTGTTCCCCACCTTGTAGTAAGATCATTGTTCATATCGAAAGAGATGGGGAAATGGAGAGGAAATTTTATGACCTCTATGGAGGACTACAATTTATAATTTAAGCTTGCCCACACCATCAAAATCCATGGTCTATGAAAACTCTCTATGAAGGCTTTGAACCTTGACAATGAAGAAGGAAAGGGTTGGGAGAATGAGTTTTCTATGCACTCATTTTAAAATTTTTGCATTCTCTAACATGAATAATCATGGTGCCAAGAATTAAAGCAGTACTTAAAACAAGGTATCATGTCTAAAAACCTCGAATCAAATTAGCGAAGAGAATTAACACTCAAGGCTTCATGATATCAACTCATCAATGAGGTTCTCTCCTGAAAGTACCACAATACAGTCTTCCTTCACTATTTACAAAAATTGATGTCGATAAAGTTATCTCTTAAATGCATTCAAGGGTAGCTAACAGACACTTCATATGTGAAACCACAACTCATAAGATCTTTAGAGTAGGTTGTTGTTGGCCAACTACATTTAAATACTCCTATTATTACTCTGAAAAGTTCCCAATTTGTCAAAAGTGTGATGGTTGCAAGAAGAGGTATATTATTCCATTGCAGCTAGTGATGGTGGAAGAATCATTCTAGAAATGGGAATTGGACATATTCAATGAAATATACCCTCACTCTTCCAAGAAACATTGATACTAACAACCATAGACTACTTCACCTAGTGGACTAAGGCTATACCATTGAAAAAGTGGTCATCTAGTTCCTTGAGCAACATTTCATAACTAGCTTTGTGGAAATTGGGATCTCCTATGGAAAATTTAATGGTTATGTTGAAAATGGTCATTAAAATATTTTATTTTTCTTTTCTAATGTAGGTACTATATGAAATAATATAAGTTTAGAACTAAACAGGCTGTGAATACAAATAACATTGCTGAAATAATGGGAAATATAAAGGACATGAAAAATGATGTCAATATGCAGGAACAATGATGCTAGTGTAATTGAAAGTAAGTAATAAACATACTAAAATAATCAACAAGAGACACCTAGAATGGTGTGTTGTTGAGGATTACATTTAATATTGTGTTAACACCAAGGATGGTGTTATTTTAAGGAGGAGGGGATTTTAACACCCCTAGTATTTAATCAAACACAAATATTGTAACTATAATTAATTATGTTAATGATACACACATGGGTAAGTAAATATAAATGGGTCAAAAGACCAAGAACAATTTTATTATATATATATATATATATATATATATATATATATATATATATATATATATATATATATATATATATATATATAGTTATAGTTGAAGCCTCAAATTGTCCTCAATTTCAACATATTTTCCCTTCTTTTCATCTATTCCATACTTCTTTTGACATCTTTATAGATTATAATGTCATTTGGGTCATCCTCAACTATAAAATAAGGTATCAAACATTTGTAGCTCATAATCTATATTTTCCTTATGAAAATGACTAAAATATTTATATGACTACCAAATTGTGCAATTTTCGTAGCTAATGATAAATTATGTAGCTCAGCCCATTGTTAGACCAGTTCCAGAGACTTTGAAGAAGGGAAAAATACATGGATAAATGAAAAATTTTGAAGACAAGGACATCCACCTATTAGGCTTATCAAAAATATCATAAAGCTCGAGGATTTGATCGGTCAAAATACAATTCAACTTTGGTCTGTTCGTGTGTAGGGTTTTGAGGAAAATGGTTTCAATCTAAGTCACCAGGTTCGTGTTCGTGTTCGAGTTCGGCAATGTTGAAATTCGAATAAAGTTCAGCACCAAAAATTTTGTCGATAAAGTTCGGCATAAAATTCGACATATGGAAATTTGAATATATATATATATATATATAACAATTTTAAGCATGTTGAAAGATAAATATGATGCACATAAACAAATAAGCATGTCAATTTTCAAAGAGCATAATGCACATTGCAAACACATAGATTATAGGATTATTTCTCAAACATTTACATCATTTCCACATATAAACCATGAAAGCGAGTGCCAAATTTCTAATAAAGAACCAACTTCAGTCTTCCATACATAGTAAACAAGGTGATAAATTCATCATAGACATTAAGAATTTAAGAGTAGGCCATCGTCAAATATAAAATTCAAAAAAACCATGGGACATATCAGATTTCATATATTGAAAACAACCTGATAAAAAAGTATTCAAAATATATAAACTTTAAAGTAGTTTGGCAGTTTTAGAATATTGTTCATGCAAAAAGTAAACTAGAAGTCTAAAATGAGAACACAAGTTTTATTCTTGATGTTCTTGTTCCCACTTGTGATATCAAAAAGTTCTATATCATCAAGAGCAGTATGGGTTGTGAATCCGCTAGATGCCTTAGCATCATATTCATCACTCAGTTCTCTGTCAATGTCACTATCATTGTAAAAATCAGCTTCATCCCTTGATTCATTAAGAACAGGATCGATCCAAGGAGTCGAGGAATTGGATGACTCTTTTGACACATTTTTCAAAGCCAAGTGCAAGTTACTACGAACATAAACAAGATCTTCTAATCTTCCAGATAACAATCTATTTCGTTTCTTAGAATGAATGTGGTCAAAGGAACTCCAATTCCTTTCACACGCTGATGCACTTGATCCTTGAATTAAGATACGAATTGCAAAAGTTTGCAATTCTGGTGCCCCTGGACCATAAAACTCCCACCATACTGCTAGATCACTTCTGCTCCTATCATACTTTGCTGATTATGTACCAAATAGCCCTTCTTCTAACCTGTATGCCCTCAACTGAGATTTGACCAAACCTGCAATTGTTGGATTTGGATTTAGCTTCTCAATAGTCTGAATAAGTCCATTCATGACTTCTTCATCCCTATGTCTTGATAACCAAAACAATATGGGGTCCAAACAACATCATGCTGCATGTAATGGACTATGCATCATCTTCCATCTTTGATCAGTTACTTCCCATATCTCCTGGTAATTAGCTTCCTCATTATTAAAATCACTTGCAATGACCTCTTTGCAACGATCAATACTTTCATAAACAAAACCCATACAAGGTTTGTCACCATCAACCATGCGGAGCACATTAAAAATTGGGCCACATATTTTTAAAACCTTGTCTGAATTTTCCCAAATCCATTATTGAACACTATTTGTTCAACATGTTTCCCCTTATTTTTTTTTGAAAGGGGAGATCTTTCCCACTCAGTATTGCAGAAAATAGCTCTTAGGCTTCCTTTTTCCTCAACAAATATTTTCACAGTAATACAAAAAGTAGCAAACCTTGTATCGCAAGGCCTCAACAACTCTTTAGATTCATTCTTCCTGTATATTCTCAAAATGAGACGATGGTTGATGATGAAGTTTGCAAATGTTTTGGCTCTTCGTATTGTTTCATTGACCCAAGGAAATCTGGCTAAATCATGCAACATCAAATCCAAACAGTGAGCTGAACAAGGGGTCCAATAAATATGATTATACTTTTCCATAATCATATTCCCTGCACCAACACAATTTGATGCATTCTCTGTAATAACATGAACCACATTTTTCTCCCCAACCTCTTGAATTGCTTCATCCAAAATTTCAAAAATAAATTCTGATGTCTTCACCTGATCCATTGCATTAATTGACTTCAAGAAAATTACCCCTCGAGGACTGTAAACAAGCACATTGATCAATGGGCGATGACACAAATCTGACCAATCATCACTCAAAATTGTGCATCCTGTATGCTTCCAAGACTCTTTAATCTCATAAAAATTTTCTGTGACTCTGTCTCTTGTTTTCTTTAGAAAAGTGGTCCTTAAAGCTTCAGATATGGGAGGAACATAGCCCTTTCCAAAATCAATGGCCTTTTTAATTAAATTTTTAAAATATGGACCCCTGGCCACATTAAAGGGAATTGCACATGCATAAAAAAATTCTGTAGCATCATCATCAACTTCTTGTCTCTCCACAGGTTTTCAGAATTGATTTAATGTTTTGGTTCCACTTGTTTTTACAGCATTATAACTTGATCCACCAATGGATGAGATTGAATTAATGGTGTTTGAGGAAGACATGGCAATCTCCCTCTCAATTCGCTGCCTCTTCTGCTCCATTTTTTCCTTTTTTGTCTTTGAAGAGGAATAGCTTTTCTCCACTGCGTCTTTTTGTTCATCTGAGATCTTAGTGCAGCCCTCAACACCACCTCCACTTCCATTGCTAATACTGAGAAGGTGATCCACGGCTCTAGTTAAAGAGCCAGTGAATTGATGTCCACAAAGCTGACACACAAGATTTTCCCCTTATTTATTGACAAAATTCCATGCTATAGCAGTTGATTTTGGGGGTTCCATTGGAATATGAAGGTTTTGATTGCTAAAGTAAAGCTTGAAATGTCTGCATTTTTAAAAAAAATTACATTTGAGTTAGTTCTAATTTTTGTATACAAATTTTTTTTTTAAACTATTTTATTTTTTGTAAACTGGAATTTTTGTAAAAATTAATTTTAAAAAAAACTGTGTATAAACAGTAAACTGTGTATTTGCTCACATTGTAATTTTTCACTAACAGTAAATCAATTTTTTAATTTTATTGTAAAAATTAATTTAAAAAAAAATAGTAGAAACTATATTTCTTGTATGGATATTCACAAGACTGTGGGTTTACTATTTTCTTGAGGACTGAATTTGTTATGTGATCGAATTGGAGTTTGTTGGACATCTTCATTACACTGTTTATTATCTGAAGTTCTGATTACTTACTGTATTATTGAGAAAATTGTTTTGTCAAATAGAGGATACTTTTATGATAGTGGACGAGGGAAAAATATCTGTAAACCCTAGTGACTGGAGAAACCTAGGGTAGAATTAACCTGGCTCTCCTGGTTCATTACAGAGTCTTGGTGGAAGTTAGAAATAAGAAACAATTTAACATGGCTAGTGTGAAGACAGTTCATTGCCACATCATAATCAGTATAATGATGACAGTCATTTGGGGATGGGAAATCAGGACCATGAGTTCGAAGCATTATCACACATTTCTGAAGGTAAAAAAGTCTTAGCTGATAAGAAAGTGATCATTGCAAAAAATATGATTACTTGTGTGGCTTATGATTTCTTAGCAGGTTATATGACTTAGAAGAGCAGCAAGTAGAAACCATTAATTGATTGAAATATTGGAACGAAAAGGCTCTTGAGGAATTAGAAAAATTTAACAAAAAGGTTGTAGCGTCCAAAGAATACATGGATGTGGTTGAACTGGTACTCAGGCAAGCACTAACGATTCAATAGTATTGAAAGGTTGGTTCCGATTCTGTTTTCTTATGATAAAAAATGGTAAGGAAAGATAGTGTTGGATTGAATTGGTTGGCATGTCAGAGATGTCAAATTGGTTATGGTTATTCTATTGTGGAACATAACATGTATTAGCTTACAGTAGATGTTTGTTAATGTGAGATGTTTTTGCAAGCAATCGCCGAGTTCAATGAATCCAGATACTTGTTTTGAAATACTTGTGTTCATTGTGCAATGTCCTCAATGTATGATTGCTTAGCTATGTCTATTGTTCTAATAGGATTGGCCCAACATCTGTTAATGGCCTTGTAATAATAAACTGGAAACGTGGATGTAGAGCTCATTCAAGTGACCTATATTTTGCAAATATACTGTTGGATTGGTTGTACTCCTACCGTAACAGACACAATAAATTAATTTTTTAATTTTATTGTAAAAATTAATTTAAAAAAAATTGCAGAATAAAAAAAAATTAAACTCACTTACCTCAGACCTAGAACGCTGGAGGCTAGAGCCTGGAGGGCCGACACTGCAGCCTATTGTATGGCAGTGGCAGTGTGGCACAATAGCAGACTGGACAGTGGGCAGTGGGCACTGCAGGTCGTTGGAGTCATGAGCTAGCCGCGATAATGGAGAGGAGGGCCGAGGCTGCTCGAGCGATGCTGGCCGCGACAGTGGAGAGGAGGGCCGAGGCGGCTCGAGCGATGAGAGGAGCTTAAGCTAGAGGCTGAAGCAGTGGTGGGATGGTGGATGTGGGCTCGAAAGGAGTAGTGGAGGCGAGGGCCGGTGGGCTGGTAGCCTGGTGGACGTGGGCTCCTGGCTGGTGCAGTGAGTAGGGTGGGCAGGTAGGGCGACAGTTGGAGAAGCCTGCATCATTCAACAAAGGAGCAAGGTCCGAGGATCCTGTAGCATGAGCAGGGTCGCAGCTTTAGCCTTCAACAGAGGAGCAACATCCGAGGCCGAGCAGAGGAGCAGCGTGACGCATTCGAGCAGTCGTGAAGGGGAAAATCGTGACCGAAAATCACTAATGGCTTTTTAGCCCAAAAAAAAAAAAATGAAATCTACTGCTGAACTTTAAAAAAAAAATTTGAACTTTAAAAAAAAATCGATGAAATTCGTTTTCAAATTTGGGTTCGGGTTCGTGATTAAGTTCGGCAACTAAATTCGGCGAACTTTTTGGATTAAGTTCGAGAGGGGTAGAAGTTCGGCGAATTTCGAACTTAATCGATTAAGTTCGCCGAACCCGGTGACTTAGGTTTTAATAACATGTGAGTGTGGAAAAGCATGGCATTAATTGAATGAGCATCTGATTTCAATTTGTTGATGTGTATAATAATATCCCTCTCATGTTTTTCTACATATAGAAAAAATCATGAGAAAATCAGGTTCTATTTTAATTCAAACACCTAGTTGTCACTTAGTGAACTCACCTTTCAACATTAATTTCTTTGGTTGTTAAGAACTAGATACAGTATAATTATACCTCAATATGGAAGACAAGGACAATCATTAAGAGCTTTAAGTTTTTAATTTTTTCCATCAAAACTCCATTTCTATAATTACAAATACTCTTTTCCTCTTATTTTCCAATGCGTTGGTGATTCGTTCGTTGAGTTGAGCTATTTAATCCTTGTGCTCGACATGAGACCCCCTTGAAGAGTCGTAAGATAAATTATTTATTCAGTTTTATTCCTTTTTATAAGTTGTTTCCACTTGATTTTGGTTTGTTGTCACAAGATGAGTGCTTATTTAAAAGACAAAAACACAAAAATAATTCCTTGATTAGTTTATTCCTTTGCAATTTCTTCTTAGTCTCGGATTTAAAGATAATGTTCAGATTCTCTCTAATCATGGAAGACGCACATTAGTAATCTACAATATTTTTCGTTTAAAATTGAATCATTGCTTTCAACTTCCTTTTAATTCTACTTTCTAGCTAGATTTTTCCAATATGTTCCCATAATAGAATTGATTTCCAAAGTATTTAGAATAGTTTCATTTTCAGCCAAAATAGAATAGATTTATCTTAAGTCAATTAGAATAGACTCTTGATTTGGTTTCTTAGAATCAGTTTCCAATTCTTCCAATTAAAAAAGTCTTTCAATTTAGTTTAGTAGCATAATATTTTCATTCCGCAAGATAGAATATATTTACAATTCTTGTTCTTAGATTAATTTTTAGTTCATCGCATTTTGATTTCAACAAGTCTTATAGAAAGAACACGTGCATATACTTGAGAAGGGAAAATATTGAATAGATTAGATTCACAACTTGCATTTTATTTTTATAGACTATAATTTAATTTCTTGATAAAAAATAAACCTCGTAGCATATATTGTGCACACACACTTCGCATGTAATATTCCTAAATTAGCTTGCAGCTAATTGGAATATTAAAGTTTTGTTTTGTCACTTAGATAGGTGAATAAGTGGGTAAGGAGACTCATAAATCTCTTTATGAAGAATAAAACCACTTCTCATGTGAAAGTGGATCATCTTTTCAACTTAATAAAGCACCCTAAGGTGTGAATAGGAGCTAGAGCGCCTTGACTGGGTCAACTTTGACCAAATCAACAACGTTGTCATGGAGGATGGACATTAATGGAGGGACAACACAATTTTATATGGAGACACATTGGATGGAAATAGTGTCATTAATGGATGGGGCTTAAGGTTTGGAAGCTCATATTTTATAAAAGGAAGAGGATGGCATCCATATTCATTATTTTGATGTATTTGATATTTTTGAATATATGGTCTGTTTAGACATATAGCTTTCTTTGGATGCTTAGCTAAGATTGCAAGTGTTGTTTAGCACTGGGTGTTCCTATTGGGAATCCCACCTCTTCCATTGAGAAGCTCTTGGAGGAGTCTTGCACTATAATTCCACATTCAGGCATTTGTCCAAGCTTTAGTCTCATGTACAATGCAGTTTTGTTTAGTTTTGGGTTGTGTTGCAGGGGTGTAGCAGTGGAGGAGAGAGATATCCAATTTCTGAGCTAGTTTTCCATTGGCGGGATCATCCTTTCATCCAGAAGTTTGTGAGGAAGACTTCAGGGCTTCATTACATATATTTTCACCAGGCCAAGTAGCAGTCATCAGCTACAGTGCAGTTTCTCTCAAGGAATGTGTTATTTTGGAGAGCAACTGTAGTAGTGGGTTTATTGCCCTATTTGGAGAGTTTGGGTTTCCTGTGTGGGAATCAGCCCTTAATTTAGGAGATATGTTGGAGGAGGATCATCCATATTGTATATTAGATCAGCCATCTTCATCAGTGATTCATTTGCAGAGATTATTCAGCCTTAGGGCCAAATCTGCAATATTTTGTATAGTGTGTATTTCCAGAAACCTTTCTTGGGTTGTCCTAGAAATTTGTTTTGGAGCATGGATCTCTAGCCTTAGCATTTTTGGAGAATTATATCAGTAGAAATATATTTTTATATCTTTCAGCTGCTATTCTCTCATAGACATTGTAGTTTTATGCATTCCTGTATTTCATGTGTTAACAACATTTCAGATCTAGGTGTGTGCTTTCATGGGAGGCTTGTTTGCCCAACTTGAGTGATATTTTCCGCAAGATATTGTACCTATTTTGCTTTTATATTCAATGGAATGGATCTATTGTTGTCTCATGCTTTGATATATTTCTATTTCTGCATATTTCCAGTTTTATGCACTATATTCTTGCTTTCTCCATTTGGAAATATTACAGTGGTATCAGAGCATAATCTTGGCTCAGCCTATGTAATTCAGCCATTCTGTCATCTAAGGAGGTTTCTCATAGAAAGGAGAAGATCTGTAGAAGAGATGAAGGCAAAAAGTCATTATTAGGAGGGAAGGAGTTCTCAAAACCTCTTCTTCAAACTATGGAGGGCATTAACAGAGACATCAAAGAAATGAGAATGGAGAGATGTAGAGATTCTCCAAGAGGGCTTATACATAAATAAATCTTTGGATTTTCACATTATGGGTGTGAGAATTCAGCTACACTATCATATCTACAATGTGGTACCATGCTTACATTCTTGGCAAGAGGAGAAGAGGAAGGATACATGCCAAAGGAGGAGACTCTTGGTGACTATCTCCAAGAATATGAATCTTAGTCTAGAAGATTCAAGGAGCATCTAAAATTCCAAGGGTTTTGTCAACTCAAAGAATATAGAAGATCCAGCAACCACAATAGAAGAATATGATGCATGCAACACACTTGGGGTAGATTCCTTCTACCTAATTTTGATGGGTCACCCAAGAGCACAACCAAGGCTTGGGTAAAGGATCTAGACACATATTTTCAGTTGCACCAAGTTTTAGAAGAGGAATCCATTAAAGAAGCAGCGCTGCATCTTGAAGGTAAGGCTCATGATTGGTGGTTTTGTGAATTTTCTTCATTGAATCATGCAAATGAAATTACTTATGCAAAGTTCACTAGGAGGTTAGTGAAAAGATTTGATCAAAAAAATTCTAAAACTTCTTTGGGTGAGCTAGCCAAACCTAATAAATAAAAAATTTTGCATGAGTTGGAAGGATCCATGAAACCAACTCCATTTCATAACATTGTTGAGGGGGTTAAAGATCTGCAACATGATTTTCCAAGGGAAAAGGCCCCACTTTAGCAAGAACTTTCTTCTCAAGAAGAAGACACGAGGATTCCTCCTTCAAGAGGAGATCAAGCCAAAGGATCTCTTAATGATGAGGTATTTTCCAATGATGAGGGGAAGGGAGAGAAAGAGCTAAAAAAAGCCTCCAGCACTGTAATAGCAGGAGGAGGTCCACCACTATTTGGATATGGAGATGAAGCAATTACTGCAACTAGAGGAGATCTTGTATCTTTGCAAGAAGTTCCAAAGTATCTCACACATGAAGATCAGGATCAACATGTGTCTATGATTATAGGAAATAAAACAAAACAATGGATGAAGTGCGTTCCAACATTGACCACAGTTTTGGGGACATACACCATGATAGATCACTTCTTTGTGATTGAGATTCTTGACACCAATATGACATTGGGTGTGCATGGGTTGATTACATTGGAGAAAAACACCTTAGACTGTGAGATCTTGCTGGAGGTAGGAGAAGATGAGAAGGAGGGCCAACATCAAGTGATTGGGAACATACACACCCATCCTTTTCAGGAGCTTTATGCACAGAAGCAGGAGGATGATTTGCGTAGTGAGAGCAGGGAAAAATCAGTCCACTCACATATACAGCCTACTCTAGGCCTTGATGTTTCATTACATGGAGGAATTCCACCAGGGAGAACCCCTGATTGGGAGATGATCAAAGAGTTCTCTCAACATGGTGCACCATTGATATACTTGGCTAAGGAAGGAGCCTTGGGAGGAGCTACCACAACGTAAAGAACCTTTGATGGGTTTAAAGGAGGGATGACAAATTTTGTGATATGTACATTGCCATCTCTTACTCAGCTATTTGCGTTGAAATATGATGATTCAGGAATTTGTGATGGCACAAGCATGGTGTCAAAGGGCTACTCCATATTCTTGGGGCAAAAAATGATGCTTCCACACATGAGGTAGATTTCTGAATATGCCAAGAGGTTATTAACACTCTTGCATGCATTGGAATAACTATGGAAGTTTTGGATGGGAAATACCTTCCAAGAGGAGGTTGACCTCCATGTACTTCAATCTTGTCTTGGGAAAGATCAACTGCAAGGGAGGAAACAAAAGTGGGGCAACAGTACTCCAACATGTGGCTTTGGCATTGAGCATGTCAAAGAGGAGAGTTATGATGTGACAAGTGCTTCATTTCAGATTTCATCAGCGTTGTCATTTTTGGGAAGCCTAGATCCATATTGGGAGTCCCAAATATTGGTGGAATATTCCAAGAACGTCTTCACATGTAAGTTTCTTGATGGGAAAGTGATAGATGGGAGGTATAGAGTGGTTAATGGAGTCATTTCTTTCCATGATCAGATCTACTTGAATAGAGACTCCAAGCTCAAGAAGGATATTATACATGCATAATATGAGGCACTCTCTTCAAGACATGTAGACTTCATTGAGTCTTATCACACCATCATGGAGGGATTATATTGGGAGGATCTCAAAGAAGATGTGCACCAACATATCAGGAGATATGTAGCTTGTTTGATGTTTGAGGAGGAAAGCAACCACCTTGCAAGGTTGTTACAATCATTTCCCCTTTTGATGGAAAAATGGCAAGGTTCATCTATGGACCTCTTCACCATCTTGTCTATAATATATGGTAAAGGTTTTGTTTTGATTCCTATTTATCAAATAACATTGTCTGTGCATTCCTTTACCATGCATTTGCAACACATTGCTCCACAAGAGAGCAAACCTCTCTTTGTATTTCATGGTCCTATTGGGACTACATTCAGTGATGGGAATGACCACTTCATGGAGGACTTTGGGAAAAACATGTTTTTTTTGGCTCCTATTCAGTTAACACCTAATGTCCTTCACTATTTTCAAGCTTTTGAGAAGCTTATGGCAGAAAGAAATTGGTTGGATGGCCACTTATCATATGATGTCTTGAGACAGCTAGAGGCAGAACAACGTTGGTCTCACTTGAGGGACTATTGTCACCATCCAGTGTGTCATATGACACTTAGTCCACATTTATTTTGGAGCCCATATGGTGATGACATCCTATTCACTATATGTGGGATGGATTGGGTAAGAGAGGTTCCTAAAACCAAAGAGTGGGATCATGAGATTCCAAGTATCTTTTGGCTTCATGAGGACTATATTATTTTATCCCAAGATCAACAGCTCCAAATTTATCATAAATGGAGAGAGAGATAGCGTAAGTTGAACAATTTTATCTCTCATTTCTAGCCATGCAGCTCCTATACATTGTAGAAGCAGGGGATTGTTCATTGTTCCTATGAGATACCAAGGATGGCTCATTTTGTTTGGATGATAGCATGGAGATTGGAGTTTCTCATTGGGATTGAGGCACCCAACATTTACCATCTCTCATGCCTTAAGGAGGTCAATGGACAACATATAACTCTTTCCATATATCTCCCACTTTTTCATGATGAGAGCTATTTGGTTTATCCACCAAAGTTAAATTTGTATTCTTGGGAGGAGATATATCCATTGGATATTTTGTAGTATCCTTGCAGTTTCTTAAGGACAAGCAACATTTTGGAGAGGAGGACTGTAATATTCATAAATTATCTTGCAGCTAATTGGAATATTAAAGTTTTGTTTTGTCACTTAGATAGGTGAATAAGTGGGTAGGGAGACCCATAAATCTCTTTATGAAGAATAAAACCACTTCTCAATGTGAAAGTGGATCATCTTATCAGCTTAATAAAGCACCCTAAGGTGTGAACAGGGGCTGGAGCACCTCGACTAGGTCAACTTTGACCAAATCAACAACGTTTTCATGGAGGAGTGGACATTAATGGAGGTACATCACAGTTTTAGATGGAGACACATTGCATGGAAGTAGTGTCATTAATGGATGGGGCTTACGGTTTGGAAGCTCATATATTATAAAATGAAGAGAATGGCAGCCATATTCATTATGTTGATGTATTTTATATCTATGAATATATGGTCTGTTTAGACATATAGCTTTCTTTGGTTGTTTAGCTAAGATTGCAAGTTATGTTTAGCACTAGGCATTCCTGATTGGGAATCCCACCTCTTCCATTGAGAAGCTCTTGGAGGATTATTTCACTATAATTCCACATTCAGGCATTTGGCCAAGCTTCAGTCTCATTTACAACGCAGTTCTGTTTAGATTTGGGTTGTGTTGCAGGGGTGTAGCAGTGGAGGAGAGAGATCTCCAATTTCTGAGCTAGTTTTCCATTGGAGGGATCATCCTTTCATCCAAAAGCTTGTGAGGAAGACTTCAAGGCTTCATTACATATTTTTGCACTAGGCCAAGTAGAAGTAATTAGCTACAGTTAAATTTCCCTCAAGGACTGCGTTATTTTGGAGAGCAGCTGTAGTAGTGGGTTTATTGCCCTATTTGGAGAGTTTGGGTTTCCTTTGTGGGAATCAGGCCTTCATTTAGGATATTCGTTGGAGGAGTATCAACCATATTTTATATCATGTCATCCATCTCCCATCATTGATTCAGTTGCAGAGATTATTCAGCCCTAGGGCCAAATCTCTTATATTTTGTATAGTGTGTATTTTCGGAAACCTTTCCTGGGTTGTCCTGGAAATCTGTTTTGAAGCATGTATCTCTAGCCTTAGAATTTTTGGAGAATTATATCAGAAGCATTATATTTGTATATCTTTCAATTTCTATTCTCTCATAGATAGTGCATTTTTATGCATTCCTATATTTCATGTGTTGATAGCATTTCAGATCTAGGTGTATGCTTTCATGTGAGGCTTGTTTTCCCAACTTGAGTGATCTTTTCCTCAAGATATTGTACCTATTTTGTTGTTATATTCATAATGGAAAGGATCTACTGTTGTCTCATACTTTGATCTATTTCTATTTCTACATATTTCCAGTTTTATGCACTCTATTCCTGCTTCCCCATTTGGGAATATTACATCGCAAGTACACAAACCCTGACTTTAACAATTATATATATATATATATATAATGAAGAAGAGAGCAACTAACGTTGATTTTGATGCTTGAGGGGTAAATTTTTAAGGGGGATTCAAGAAGTTTCCTATCTTACCTAAATTAAATGTACTAATTTCTAATTTGATATTTTAACCACCCAACTATCAAAAATTATGGGAAGGAATGGGAGTGGTTCTAAACTTCTTTAGGAGCATGGATATCTACCCATTATAGGAATTTTGATTAACCATGCAACCTAAGGAGGGAACCCAAGAAATTATCATGTTAGTATGGAGCAAAGGAGAATAGAGGATAGCATTGCGCAATGGAAGGAGGAATGTGTGTATGAGAGAGAGAAGTTCATGCTAGTGAACTAGTGAAATTGTGAGTAGAACAAATGAACCACACATAGAACTGAAAGTGTGACTTTGATCCCATGTTATCCATCCACCCATGGAATTTCCCCATGGTATTGTAAATGGCATCGACCCATGGTATTCATCCACCCATGGTATTTATCCACCCATGGAATTTACCCATGGTATTGTAAGTGACATACACCCATCATATTTATTCACCCATGGTATTGTAAGTGAGATCCACCCATGGTATTTACCCACTCATGGAATTTACCTATGGTATTGTAACAAAAAATGGATATAAGTAACAAGTCACATTTTGTAAAAG
Organism: Pinus albicaulis; assembly: GCA_034641835.2. Classification (NCBI taxonomy): domain Eukaryota; kingdom Viridiplantae; phylum Streptophyta; class Pinopsida; order Pinales; family Pinaceae; genus Pinus; species Pinus albicaulis. The sequence goes on from CM076581.1 coordinate 110,652,501, forward strand.
GACATATTGTCCACCAAAATTTAGCTTCTACAGTTATTCTTTGTTTTATTAAAAACTTGATTTGTGGTTTTATTTACGGTGCGTTCTCTCCTTTTTCTGGTATTTCAATTTTTCAAATCTTGCCCCCCCCCCCAAGATCTAGATTAGGATTCCAAAGAACCCTCTTAGTCACAGCATACATGTGTAGAGGTTGATAAATTACTTTGGATAAGGAAACATTGTGAAATCCTTCGAGCTAAACTAGAGGTCAAGAGATTTGTTTGGATACCTAGTCTTGATTTAGCTTGTAAGAAAATAAGAAAAGGGAAGAACCGCAGGGCTACGAGACCAATGAAAGTCTCCCCTTTGTATTATGTAGGGACATAGTGGCTCCATTTAAGGTTAAAAGGCTTAATCTCATTAATTTAAAGGTCAAACATCGATTTCCTATATGTGAAGGGGAATGGACTTGATGTCCTCTACCCTAATTTGAATCTATAGAACTTTGAGAGAAGCTTCCTTCTTAGGGAATCATATCTAGTTCAAAGGTAGCCAACTATAAGAAATATGTAGTATAGTTGTGCCTATGGTTGGATGGCCTATGGATCTCTCTTATTCGATTTCCAACAAGCTACTATGAATCCAAAAGTCTATTAACACATTTCATTTAATGAAATGATGTTGTTGTTAAATGTCTTATGACAAGTGTTAATTTGGGCATTGAAATCAGGCATAAATGTTGAATGTTGTCTCTGGAAGGGATTTAATATAGATCCATGAATGAAATTTTAACATGGGTACAACTTGGAATGTTCTTGTTTTACAATTAAGACTTCATTGGAAAAGTATTCATAGAGCATTTGAATTAACTAATTTAAAAAATCACTAATAAGTTCATGAAGCCTTTATTGTAAAATTAAATTGGGGCCTTTAAGACCTTTTAAATTAATGTATGATGAATATGTTTTGATACAACCATGGAGCATAATGCATGTTCAAATTGGGAAGCTTAAATAGCCTATGAGCTCTCATTAGCTTTTAAGATCCCTTAAGTCGTCATAAAATTTAAGATCCATTTGGGTTGTCATGAATCTCAAAAATATTACATATATTATTTTATGGTAGCTAGAGATAGTTAATTTAGTGCAAGTACAATGATTTAATGTGATTTTTAAATGTCTCCAAAGAGTTTTGGTGGTTTATTTTCTATCCTCTTTCACTAAGGTAGAATCCTAAGTTTTAATAGGTTGAAATATCTTAAGTGTAATTCTCCCTCCCAACCCCTTGTATCTTCTCAAGATGGTGGATGTGTTGTCACCTCCTTGCCACCTAAAACTACCTACAAGTCATTGAAAAAATCCTTCAACCCCACAAGGTGTGGTTGGTGGAAAGGATCTCAAAGAAGGGTTTGTCACACTGATCCTGACTCTCTCCATTTTAGCTCTCTCCTATGTCAACTAAGGGGGGTCGTCCTTAAAGTGAAGAAAATAAGTTACAAGGATATAAGGTTCTAGGATACTTTGTTAGAGTGAAACATGGATTATGTTTTAGATATTTATGAGCATTTATGAGCAAATTTGAGATAATAATGATAAACCATTCAACCAATTCCTTACAAATAACTTTCTCAAAAGTAAGAGTATTTCTCAAAAAGATGAGAACACAGTAATCTTGAAATGGAAACAAAATATATAATCACAAGATAGTTGCAAAATAAAAATTATTATGAGATAACAAAATAACAACATTGAAACATATCTTGTCATAGTTAGAAACAACTAAAAAAAATTAGATGCTAAATATGAAATTAGAATTTTAAAATATGGAAAGTAGCATCATAATACTTGCATGAGATCAACAACCATAAAAATAAAAGTAAAAAGAAATGTGATGAAGAGTACTCATGGTTAATTTTAGTTAACTATCTCTACAACAAAGTTTTCAAATCAACTCTTCAATCCCTAGATGACACCCTCGCCCAAATCGTGTGGATAACATAGTGAGGAGTCAATGGGGATTATAGTGTCCCTAAAGGTCTATACAACCAACTTATGTCAGAGGTAAAGTTTTAATGTGTGTTGGTATGAGAGCGATGTTGATTTATCCCAATTAAATTATACATGTAATGTTCCACAAGAAATGAGATAGTGCTTATTTGCATAATGAATCAAACTTTGATAGACAAATAAACTTATGTGTGTTGTAGCATTAAATGGGCAAGTGAAATGAAATAAGTTCTCAGTTAGATACAATCTCTTTAATTGAAGAGAATGCTTCAATAATTCCTCAAATGTATTAACATGCATGGAATAAATAATGAAACATAAACATTAACTTAATTGAAACTTGCCAACCATGTAAATTGCTCACACATATGAAAGGATATTTCCTAATGTTTTAAGCCTTTGAAACTCATGCATGTAAGTTTAATTAATCCAAGATTTAGTGAGATGGATGTAGAGTGCATTAGTTGTTAATTCTTTAGCATGCTTTAAATGAAAATCATAAAATGAGTCAATCCACCCAGTTATCACTCTATAATTTGTAAGATTGGCAAGAAAAAACGACAGAGGACAAAATCAAACCACTTTGGAGTCCAGTACCTAGCCTTCCTAAACTCAAAGAGGGTTCTCTCTGTTTTATGATTTAACTTGATGGTTGTAAATGCTGATATTAGGCTAGTTGTATAAATTATGAGGTTTTTTTTTTGATTGATTGTGTGGTTAGACAGATAGAGTTGTGAAACTAATCCATTCGGCTATGGAGTCATAAAAGGCTGAATTGTACATAAAATTTTCAAGGGCATTTACATGGCAAGCTAACTATGCAGACTGGATCTTACTGGTAGTGTGAATCTGAGATGGGAGAAAGTAGTGGGTTCAGAAATAGCTAAAGAGTAGTTAAGAATTATTTAGCTAAAATTCAGAGGAAAACATTAAGATAACAAACATAGATAGAATTAAGGTGCTCTCTCAGCAAATATTAATCTAAATTTTATGTTTTGAAATCATGTAAATTGATGCACAACATAAAAAGACAGAGGAAAAACATTAACACAGAGGAAAAACATCACCATTAACATAGCTCAAGAATATTGTGAACGGTCTCTTATTATTGATGCCTAGCTCAAACAGTTACAGTGTTCCAATACTTCTTACAATGTAAGTTTCAACTGGGTCCAATTTTCCCCCTTTGATACTGCTAAGGCATGCAGTATTTATGTAAAACTTAAGTCGGTTCATCTATCTACTGCAGTGATTAAATTTAAGCAGAAACTCGACAAGTGGAAACTTGCAGGCGATGACAAGACGGGTCTGGCCCCAACAGCAATCTACTATTGATTACAGAGGAATAAAATGGCTCTTAAGCTCAAGAAGAGGCTATGATGGAGTAACACTTTGATGAGTGGAACCACGCAGGCGATGAAAAGATAATTTTGGCCAAGAAGGTGGAGGCAGCAGATCGTTATGGTCATAATCTAGCTTTGTCTAATGCCGAAGAGGCAAGGAAGGCTCTGACACCTTAGTTATTCCTCTTCAGAAAACTGTTGTGGAATTATTAAATTGATGAGGTGCTGGCATTTTCGTGGATCGGTGGTTGTGCTGCTGCCTCTTCGTTTTATGTTTTTATATCACCAATGCCCTTTTTTCCTGACTTGACCCCCCTGGCACGTTCGCAACAATGCCACCATACCTTTTCTGGCTCAATTCTGCCTCTTCCACTGGTGTTAGCTCTTTATTTACAAAACAACGTACAAACCTAATGCAACCGGACTTTGAAATCTTTAGGCCTTTGCTTTCAGCGGTTTTAACATTGAACCCTTTGCATTTATCTTGTAAAACTTGCGATGTGCGATTGTGATCGGGTCCCACCTGACATCGCATATTGAACTTCGATGATTTTAACACTTACCTTTGCAACTTATCTTTTAAGATGTGCGATTTGCGATTGCAATTAGGTCCCACATGGCATCCCACATCGCACTTCACATTCTATCAATTTTATGTTGTAATCTCCTTTTCCTCCTCCGATGTGATTTAACACAGAAAAGGCTATGCATACGAATCTGAAATCCTTTGGATTTTTCCTTTGAAAATACATTGCATCCGGACCTCTTTATCTCACTTTGCAACCTTTAACATTTAACAATAACTTATCCTATGCAATCTGCGATCTGCGGTATGTAAACCAGGTCCATGTCATCGTGCCACATCACTGCCACGTCATTTCCACGTCACTCCCCCATCAAAATAAACTAACTGCGGTCGGTGGGGTCTGGGCCATGTCATCTGCCACGTTATCTTGTCACATCACTGCCACGTCACTTGCCACGTCATCGCATGTACTTCGCATTTCGCATTTTTTGTGACTTATCGCATCGCAAATTAAACAGTTTAACTTGCGATTTCTTAACATATAAATGTAAAACTCACCGATATGTGATATGTGATTTAATCCCCTTAATTGATCAATGCTCAGATCCAAAAACCCTCACTTCTCCTTTGTTGTGGTTTGTCGACTTTGTTTCTTTGGTTGTGCCCGTTCTTTTCTTAGTTTTTTGTACAATACTTGACCTGTTCACCACTTTTCCCACGTTCACGACTTGCCCCGCGTAGTGTTCACGACTCAACCCAAACGTGCATGACTTGATCAAATCACATTCACGACTCTGCCTTTTTTTTTTTTCTGCCTTAATTGCTTATCTGCTTCCTTTTCTTCCTATTGTAGCTCCTAGAGACAGCCTTGAGTTTTAAAAGACCAGTGCCTAGGACATATTAAAATTAGAGGTTAAATGTGGACAATTGTATAAATGCCTCTGACAGAATATGGAATGAGATAACAATGGTTTTAGTGGTTCATGGATGGAGAAGACCATTTGAGCCTGATTCATGTGAATTCCCCAAAATGTGAGAAGGCTCATGAGGTTGCGAGGATGATGGCTTTTAGATGGGCCAAGTATAAAAAAATGATCAGAAGGTTTTGAAAATATGCAAAGGCATTGAGAAAGAACGGAGAAGGAACCCACAAGAGACAGGCTTAAGAGATTTAAGAATCGTTCCCCTTGTGACCTCAGAGGAAGCAGATATGAATGAGATATGGACAATAACAGAGGTTCGTGGAGCGTGAATTAAGGAAGTGAAGCAAGCTTAATACATGAGCGTTAACACCTGAGCATTATACAAACACGAATTCATGAATAAAATTTTAGACTACCAGTAGTTACATTACACGGACCATCAAAGCAGCATAGCATGAAAGATGATTACACATAAAAAGGAGATTACTGATAACAAAAGGAAAAAGATACATACTACTCATTGCTCCATCTGGAATCCAAATAACAGCTATGTATCATATTAAGTTTAAACAACTCTCCCAAATATGTATCTTAGATCATAGGGGGCACAATCATACAAAACTAAAGAAAAATTATTCCAAATTCCAGAACCCTTCTTTATCATAGAACTCACTACATATAGATTTCTCCTTGAGAGTTTACGTTTGAATATTCTATCATGATCGACTCACACAGGGGAAAACCAAAATATCCTTACAAACTAGCAGAGCGTGCATCAAGAAATCACTTCTATACTGAGGGAATTGAAACAGGAATGGATGAAATTGAGATTTCACTAGAAAACATAAAATTCAAACAGTAAACAGAAAAGGACAGTAACTTTCATGATTTTCACTCAGCAGCTGTGAAATGACCGGTCGTATTGCATGTGCTTGGCTCTTTAGCAGAGGTTTCCTGAGCAAACTAAATAACAGTAACTGCGTGCTCCACCCAAATACCCATGATGTATTTGAATTGCAAACTGGAAACTGGATTTTGGAGGGGTGGGGGGGTGGTGCTAAATCACCGCAAGTTGCCACGGAGCACCGGAGGAGGTATTAGAAACCGGCCATTTCGGATCCACCCCCCCTGGAAATAACCTTCAGAAGGTGGAGGGAGTGTGAAATAGATTATGGGCCGTCAGATGCATTGACATGGAGCAGAGCTGAAGGCAGGATGGAGGAAGCGAAGGTGGACTTAGCAGGACTCATCAACACTGAAATGAGCGAAAAAATCCCACAGGAGGGCTATTGGTGACATGGAAAGGATGGGTCCCACAGATATCGCAATTTATTTTTGATGTCGTGGCGGTGACGTAGCAAGATGATATGGACCTGGCCCGCATACCGCACATTGCAAGTTTTAAAAGATAAATGCAAAGGCTTCATGTTGAAACAGCGAAGTGCGATGCGATGGGGCCCGATTACAAATCGTAAATCGCAAGTTTTAAAGGGTAATCGCGGAGGTAAGTTTTAAAATCACAAAAGTGTGAAGATCAGCGAGGAGTGACGTGGCAGATGGAGGTGGGACCACACCCACATATCGCAAATCACAAGATTTGTGTGATAGCAATAGAGGGTAAACGATAAGATTTGCAAAGTTCGAAAAGGAGAAAAGGTAAGGGAAAGGAGGAAACAAAGGTTTGTATGGGATTTGGTAATGCAGTAAGGTTGGATGGGTCCTACCAAATCGCATCGGTGGAAATATAAGTTTCGGCTAATCATTAAGAGGTAAAGGTTAAAACTTGTGGGGAGCGATGTGCGACGTGCGAGGAATGAAGGATGACATGGGATGATGGAGGTGGGGCCGCCCGCATATAGCATATCGTAAGATTTATGTGATAACAACGAAAGGTAAGTGATGAAAGGTGTGATGTGCGAAGTGCGACGGTGAGGAAGGTGACATGGCACAGGCCCTGTATTATGATCTTTTCCATCCATCTCTCCTGAGCTTGCGAATAAGCCCGTCTCGACCCTGAACTTTGTGCAATGTTTTGATCGTGCACATTGGTCCAGTTCTTGAACTGTTCTTGCGATACGCGGGGCATCCTTCCAGCCTATACTTGAATATCTTGGCCTTCCCCTTAAACATTCATGCCTCTTCCCTGTGATTTCATTATAGGGACCTTTTCTCCATGTCATGTGTGGTCACGGGCCAACATTGGCTCCATATGGGCACAATGTGTTGTTATAAGTGCGTTGAGAACCTGCAGAACTTGAATGCATGTGCTTTATTGGGCTCATGGAGTCACAAATGCATACTGTAAGCTTGAATTGAAACTACAACTAAGCTATGCACCGCCAATTATATAAAACAGAAATCACTTCCACACGTTGAAAATATTAGATGCTGAAATCTGAACTATGCTGAAACTGGAAACTAAAACACACTTGAACTAAAAATTGTAAAGAAATATGAAAATAAAGTGGAAAGATGCTCGTAGCACTGAGATTATTTATGCACCTACCTACACCTAGTCTAATCAAAATTTATCCCATCAGATAATAATCAGACTTCCAATGTAGCCAGTCAAGCAAATGAGTGCTTAACTGAAATTGGCATCCCATTCCTGTAGGTAGAGAAATGGGTTTAAAACGTGGCAACTTATCTATTCCACTGAATTTCATAACTCCATTGATGAACCTGGAAAATTATTCCTTTACTGGTTGCTACAATATACTAACCAAAGGATCATGGTAAACATGCAACATGAGTTTTTCTGGAGGATTTGTAACAAGAAAACAAACCTCATTCCAAATTGTTGCTTTGCTTTTGTGTTGCCGTTGATTGTCTACAAAAATCAAGGATGAATCTTGTTTATTATCCTTTTCCATTATAATCAACTGCCTTGTGTGCTCTTCATCATTTCCTTTGTCATATAGAGGCTTGCAGGGGAGCTACAAACTCTCAATCATCTTGGGTAAAGGATCATGACTAATAACAATATGTTGTGTTTCCTCCTTAACATCCCAAGAAGAACTTAATGATGAAGGACTTTTATGATCTTCTTCACACTCAAAAAGAATGTTTGAGTGGTCTTCAATCAGAAAACCTGATTTTTCTTCTTCTGGAAAGCTTTCTTGGCTTTCATTGGGCACATTTGATTGGTGTTCAATCTCTAAATACAACACTAGTGGCTAAAGGTACTCTTGTGGATCTAGACAATTAAGCTCTACTACCTCTGTTTCTGGACCACCATACTGTTGTTGATTTTTTTTTTGTCCTATGGGAAATACTCCAGCTCTTCCCCTTCTTCATGGAGGGTAAGCTCACCTCCCTCTTTTTCAGGATAGGCTAGAAACTAGTTTTCTAGATTCAATCCAAAAACCACCATGGGTTGTTCTTCTTGGAGATTGAAGGGTGTGGACCCTTTTCTGTAATGGCTTCTTCGAACTGCTCTTTAGGAGCATCAAGCAGTTTCAAGGTTATAGATGAGGGCTTCTTATATTTGGGAGGATCAACTTCTTGCTTTGTGGAAGTGGATGCAGTGGCCTTATGAGGGGCTGACTCTTATAACAGCTTCTTCCCTTTACTAGAAGGACTAGGAGGGGTTTTTTCTCTTGATATCGACTCTTCATTTTGTTCTTGCCCTTGGGTTCTCTTTTTGGAGGACCTAAGGTCATACTTCTTGTGGATTTGATCCTGCATGAAATCCACGAACTGTCTGCAGTAACTGTCAATCTCTTGATCCTATGGAGGGACTTCCTCTTCTTCTTGTTCTTCTTGCAAGGTGAGTTCACCTTTTTCATCCTCTGAGTAAGTGAGGAATTGATATTCTTGGTTTTTTGTGACTTATTCGGCCTGTCCTTCCATTAACCCTTCCAGGTATAAAGGAGGTTGGATGTGATCTTGTTTCTCCTTCCTTTCTTGCTGCAACAACTGTGGAGGGGGCTTCCGGTACTGGGGATTAAAACCACAGTTTGGAATCATTTGGTTAGGATGAGGAGGGGAATTCTTGGTCTCCAATTAAATCTTTACCAACTTATTTGAGATTTTCTTCATCAGCTTATTCATTTCTTCAATTTTGTACTCCTGTGATTCCCTCTCCTAATTGGAAGTAGAAGCCTCCTCCCTGCTCTTTCTTCTGACCTCATGTTCTGTCTTCCCATTGAAATCACTAGTAGAAGCAAAGTTTGCTTCTACCTCTGGATCTGATCCAGATATGTGGATATTCTTTCTCTTAAGGTGAACCCAAAATCTGGATCGAAAGCTCCTGCGAAAACCACCTTAGCAACTGCTTGGGGAGGCCTTATTTTAGCAGAAATATTATAATAAATCTTATTGAACCTTTCTATAAATTTTGTTACATCCTCATTGTGTCTCTTCTTGAGAGAATTGAAATCTATGAGGACATATCCATGGTTCCTCTTTTCTCCCCATTTAAATGTGAAGAAATTTTTATTTATTCCCAAGTGTGGATTGTGTTTTCATCTAGAGACTTGAAACATTTCCGAGCTTCCCCATCCAAATATTGGACAAAATTCCTTAACACCACATCTAAGTGATATACATTTACATTCTCATCAAAGGTGCAGAATTTTTCAATATGTCTCTGAGTAGAAGTACTATCTTCCCCTGTGAACTAAGGCATGAGCTTTAAATAATCTTGTGTCATATCATTTAAAGGCTGAGGGAGGGCCAAGGGGACATAATTTTTCAAAAGGAAACTTAGAAAAACCATCTGATTTAGAGGTGGAGGTAGATGGTGGGTCTGAATCTGGTGTGAGGTCTAATGAAAGCCAAGATTACTTCTGATTAGGACTATTTTACAGTGGAGTTGTCAAGGTGAGGAATAAACAACTCTCACCCTTCGTGCTCACCTGATTGAAGGGTGAAGATAATGACGTATCCCAGGGAAAGTTTTTATAATTCGTGTCCCTGACAACGGTGCCAAAAATATGTTGTAGCTCCTAGATACAGCCTTGAGTTTCAAAATACCAGTGCCTAGGACATCTTAAAATCAGAGGTTAAATGTGGAAAATTGTATAAATTCCTCTAATAGAATATGGAATGAGAGAACAATGGTTTTAGTGGTTCATGGATGGAGAAGACCATTTGAGCCTGATTCATGTGAATTACCAAAATTGTGAGAGGGCTTAGGAGGCTACGACGATGATGGATTTTAGATGGGCCAAGTATAAAACAATGAGCAGAAGCTTTTGAAAATATGCAGAGGCGTTGAGAAAGAATGGAGAAGGAGCCCACAAGAGACATGTTTGAGAGATTTAAGAATCTATCTCCCTGTGACCTCAGAGGAATTGGATACGAATGAGATATGGACAACAACAGAGGTTCGTGGAGCACGAATTAAAGGAGTGCAACAAGCTTAATACATGAGAATTAACACCTAAGCGTTATGCAAACACAAATTCATGAATAAAATTGCAAACTACCAGTAGCTACATTACACGGACCATCAAAGAAGCATAGCATGAAAGATGATTACACATAAAAAGGATATTACTGATAACAGAAGGAAACAGATACATACTACTCATTGCTCCATCTAGAATCCAAATAACAGTTCTTTATCATATCAAGCTTAAATATATCTCCCAAATATGTATCTCAGAGTACAGGTTGCACAATCATACAAAACTACAACAAAATTATTCCAAATTCCAGAACCCTTATTTTATCTTAGAACTCACTACATATAGAGATCTCCTTGAGGGTTTACGATAGAATATTTTGTCATGATCGACCCACACAGGTGAAAACCAAAATATCCTAACAAACTAGCAGAGCACGCATCAAGCAATCACTTCTGTACTGAGAGAATTAAAATAGGAATGGGTGAAATTGAGATTTCACTGGAAAACATAAAAATCATACAGTAAACAGAAAAGGACATGGATGACCATGGAGGCCGACTAAGGGAGCCTTCAAATGGTATGGCGAGGAGAAGTTGTAGGTGGGAAAGTTGGAAATCATCATATGATTCCATCTACTGTTTGGAATCCTCCACTCTCTAACTTTCATGATTTTCACTCAGCAGCTGTGAAATGATTGGTCGTATTGCGCGTGCTTGGCTCTTTAGCGTAGGTTTCCTGAGAAAACTAAATAACTGTAACTACGTGCTCCACCCAAAGACCCATGTTGTATTTTAATTGCAAACCGGAAATCGGATTTCAGAGGGGGGGTGCGAAATCACTGCACGCTGCCACGTAGCACCGGAGGATGAAATCCAAAACATTTAAGACACTTCCGCTTCCTCAGATTCCCCCCCAAGGTGGAGATGGAATCATATTATGGGCCATTAGATGCATTAACATGAAGCGGAGCTAAAGGCAGGATGGAGGAAGCAGAGGTGGACTTAGCGGGACTCATCAACACTGAAACGAGCGGAAAAAAAGGCCATAGGAGGGTTATTGGTGACGTGGCAGGGATGGGTCTCACAGTTATCGCAATTGATTTTTGATGTCACAGTGGTAACATGGCAAGATGACATGGACCTGGCCCGCATACCACACATCGCAATTTTTACAAGATAAATGCAAAGGGTTCATGTTAAAACCGTTGAAGTGCGATGTGCGATGCAGTGGGGCCCGATTGCAAATTGAAAATCGCAAGTTTTAAAGGGTAACCGCGGAGGTAAGTTTTAAACTCACCAAAGTGCGAAGTGCGGGGAGGAGTGACATGGCAGATGGAGGTGGGACTGCGCCTGCATATCGCAAATCGCAAGATTTTTGTGATAGCGACGGAGGGTAAACGGTAAGATTTGCGAAGTGCGATATGAGGGCACTTAAATGTCGGGAAGTGTGAAAAGGTGAAAAAGTAAGGGGAAAGTAGAAACAAAGGTTTGTATGCGATTTGGTAATGCGGTAAGTTTGGATGGGTCCCACCAAATTGCATCGGCGGAAATATAAGTTTCGGCTAATTCTTAAGAGGTAAAGGTTAAAACTTGCGGGGAGCGATGTGCGACGAGCGGGGAATGAAGGATGATGTGGGATGATGGAGGTGGGGCCACCTGCATATCGCATATCGCAAGATTTATGTGATAACAACGAAAGGTAAGTGATGAAATGTGTGATGTGTGAAGTGCGATGGCAGGGAAGGTGACATAGCACATGCCCTATACTATGATCTCCACCGTCCATCTCTCATAAGCTTGAATAAGCCCGACTCAACCTTGACCTGTGTGCAATGTTCTGATTGTGTCCATTGGTCTGGCTCTTGAACTCTTCTTGCGATCTGTGGGGCGTCCTTTTGGCCTGTGCTTGAATAGCTTGGGATTCCCCTTAAACATTCACACCTCTTCCCTGTGATTTCCTTATAGGGACCTTTTCTCCATGTTATGTGCGGTCACAGGCCAATACTTCCTTTGATTCTAATGTTGCTCCTCTCTAATCCTTTGTCTTAATGATAGTTCTGGTGTTGCTACTTTGTGTTCCTTTTCCATTAATGACAATATTTCCAACACATGGTTGTGAGTGTCAATAAGATTCCAGATACTGAGGCAATATACAACATAAGTAGCAGGTCTAGGTGCTGGGGCACTAGTTGGTGAACGAAATGGAATGAGGGCAGAAATGAAGCTTGATCACCATCACAATCTTCCTGAAAATAAATGATAGCCGTGGAATATTATTTTCAGTATGAAAGACCTAAGAAAATAATCAGTCACCTAGTGATACTGTGAAATACAGGAGTCTAACACACCCAAGAAGTTCCTTCCTTTTCAACCAAGGAAGGGGGATACCATGGGAAAAATATCCCAAGCTCCCTCAATCAAAAAAGTTATTTTATTAGCGATTACAAATGAGAAAAAGATCCTCTAAGAAGTCTTCCCAAAAGGAGATCATTTTACAAAGATAGAGTTTGGAAAACGCTAGATTTCCTCCTCAAAGATGACAACAAAAGCTCATGGGTGAAACCTTCAAAACAGAAATTGGTGAAACATTCAAAACAGAAATTTTACAAGGCTCCAAGGCCCATGGCCAAGATCATGTTGATTTTGTCCTAAATGTGCTCACGACCTCCCTAAAAAACTATTTTGAGGTAGTGGAAGGCTTTGCATGCAAGTAGGATCAATAGTTTTTCGCCATCTTTTCCTCAAGCTCCTTGTTGTCCACACTCAAAATTATGGGCTACGAAAGAAAATCGAATGTTAAAACGAAATAAAAAATATCTAAAGTACAAATTAGTATACAAAGATGCTAGCCCAAGAAATGGGAGTGAACCCCCATTCTTGCCTAGTCTAGAAAACGCTCTTGAAGTAGCAAATATAACTTTAAAAAGCTCTACAAAGGAAAAATTTTGTATTTTAAAATTTAATTATGATGATTAAGTAGCTTAGAGGAAAAAGGACACTCTCTTTTGATTCTTGATTGATGCAAAACTTAGAGTTGGAGAAATACAGTCTTGGATTGTGGTGGGTCTAGGAGCGAGTAAGTCTATTTGAGACGTTTCCCATGCTTGGATGGAATTCCTTCACACAATGTAAAAATGGATCTTCCCTACACTCTTGAAATCAAAAGTTAACTCGCAAGAGGATTAGAACATTAAATGAAACAAGATAAACTAAGCATTCCACCTAAAATTCCTTAGCAAGCTTACTTCTAAGATAACGCTCTAACACAATGACACATGCTAGATAATTTGCATGCACCAATCCACGTTATATGGGAAATATGAATTAACTTAGATCAAACATATAATGAAATGCAAGCATAATAAACACAAACACGGAAATGAATCACCTCATTACGCCAAGAGAACATTCGCTTCGTAACCCTAAAGTCTTGAATTTATTAATATGCAAGTGAAAAATTGCAGAGTTTCCTCAAGCCCAATAGCTCACAACATGATACAATACAATAGCCCATGGATTTTTTATATAGATATTTGGGAGAAATTACCAATTATGAATGCATGTGAGAACTCAAATTGGAGCAAATACCTAGGAAAGGTAAGCCAAGTTCGATGTGGAGAAGACTGAGACACCTAGAGAAAAATCGAATTTCTTTTGTGCACACCAAGGGAAATCGAATCGCCCATATGATCCAGTGAACTCATCCATAAAACAAATGAAATCCCATGCTACATCAATTCCACTACCACAAACTCGAGTCAACTGAAAAGGTACATGTAGATGATCCCAGTGAACTTTTGTGTAGGCCCCTAAGAACTATGTGTTTTCTCTGAGTGACTGCGCAGTTTAGGATCAAGGAATAGTGTAAATCCTCTGAGTGAAGTGTTGAGTGTTTTTGCACTCCAGCTATCTTTTGAGAAGAGGTCCCCACTTGGTCTTCAGTCAACTGCTCCATAAAATATTCCTTTTATGCCCAACTGCCTTTAATAAATTCGATTTTCCTTGTGTGTAACTCCCGCTTTATCTCTAGGAAATTTGATTTTGATAAAATAAATGATGAATTAATGATGTAGTGTGCTCAATCATCCTCTACATATCCGTTAATCCAAATATTTGACTTAAGATACCTTCTAAGTCATTTCCACGTCATTTTGTCACATGGAATAATTTATTTCTCTTTATTTTATTTAATTCTAGCCTAATTAAATGCCACAATTTCCACTAAACTTAGGAAATGTGGGTTTTGAGCTCCAAAACACATTATTAATCCCTAAAAGTGTGTCATAGTAGAAATTTTAGGTGAGAGGTGTAATTTTGATTACTCATACCCCATACAACTTCTCTATACAACACTTATTACAATCCAATTACAATTTTTATTGCAATTTTTGACCTACGGGAAATCTAAAAAAAAATTATTCCACGAAATTTTTTGTGTGATTTGGTATGGTAATATACATTGAATCTAGACATTAGGACTCACCGAAGGCATCACCATCAAGTGGTACTCCGGCTTTGGGGTAAAATTGGAGGAAAAAACTTAATTAATTATTAAGTCCTGATAGGTACATGATAATTAACTGAGTGAAAAAAAAAACCTCCTAGAGTAATACTCACTTTTTGCCAAGGTCCCAAGCTACCTAGGTCTGTTATAGACTCAATACTGACTCAAATTCATCATTACTAACATCACTTATTACAATTACCTGTAGGGAGTGGAATCTGGGTACAAGAGAAAGATGATGAGAAGTAGAAATAGAATTAAAAAATTATGTTGAACTGATGATATATGATGATATATGATGGTACAAGTGTCTTCTAATTCATCCTTGGGAATGGATTCTTCACATTATCATCAGGTTCCACCCCATTTTTCAACATTTGGCTCCATATGGGGATGCATACTAGATATGAAGTGATCGTGTGCAAGAACCTGGAATACCTTCACCAACTTTAGAATTGAAGCCTCGAAAATCACTGCTACAACATTGGGGGATAACCACCCGGTCCGGACCTTAATACAGTTCCTTTTCCGTTTATGATAGTGGCTCCGACTGGTTTAACTAGGTCCAGTTACCTTTTCCCTATCGCTATTGGTTTATGGTGTTTCCTTAAATACCAATAGATAGGGATATCAGATCAATTCTTCTTGCTGATCAGGCAAGAGAATGACCCTTAAGCTGATTTGGGTTCAGCCAAACCACAGCTAAGATTTTTCCTCTTTGAAAAGAGGACTTAAAAGAATGTAGAAATTAATCTAAATGCAAACTTATTCTATAATGCAAGCAAAAGAAACTAATCTAAATCCTATCTCAATTAGGTAGATATAAATCTATCCCAACTAAGAGCAAGATAATTAAGTAATGAGGATTAAAATATGTCTGGCTTTAAATTAATGTCAAGCTAACAAAGAAATTCAATTTAGCTCACATTTGTGAGTACCAAAACATATTCTATTGAGACCATTTGACTGAAATAATAAATCAACAACACTCCAGAAGAAATTCACAAAAATGATATTGATTATCAAATCAATCAAGCCAATAATTAAACAATAATATGTGGAAGAAATTCAAAACATATTATTATTTAAAAAATCAGTTTTGTAAGACAGATTTTTGAGCAAATCGTTACTCATAAATCAGAGTTAAATCCATAAGAACAGAGATACATAACAATTTGAGACAATTATCTATATCAACAGAAATGCATAAACATGAATAAAATGAAAAAACAATTTTCTTAACATAAAAATGAAAGTGGTATTTGATACATAAATGCCAAAAATACCATTTAATTGAATCCGCTTCTCTGATCCTGGTCTCTAACAGTACTTTACATTACTTGAATTTCTGCTTTCAAGACTAGAGTTGCAGAAATGCAAACTCTTCCCATCATGCATAATTCAAGACATAAAGAAAAAACCTCAATAATGTTCAGATCTGAAATTTTTCTCTCCTCCCCATCTACAACTCTAAACTCCTATTACAGAAATGCTTTTAGAAGTCTGGAATTGCAGAGGAGAGCAACCACTATTACATTTTTCAATCTGCAATTTATAATCTTTCCAAAAGTATTTTTAGAAGAGAGTTTGTAGAAGAAAAATCTGCCCAATCCAATTTTAATTGCTCAAAAATTCCAATCTTTAATTGCTGGAGTCTTCTCATTGATTGAAATCTTTTTCCTCAATATCCATTCTATTGTTTTTTCCTGCAAAAAGAAATTAAAATGAATTAAGATGCAACAATAAAATCTAAATATTATTTCTAACATTAAAACAAATCCAATCAAATTCTATTTAAATAAATAAAAAGGAAATTTGAGCTTCTTATTGATACTCATAACGATCTTAATTAACCAAGGATATATTGATGCATGAATCTGCAATTAGAAGAGGCTGGGAAAATGAAAATGAAGAAAACAAAACTCAGAAAATTGATTTTATTTTTAGAAATTCGGAGCTTGATCTTCTGCCTGATTTTTGACCCAATAAATGATCAAATCTGTTATTGAAACCTCCTCAAAAATGTTCTCCTTGATTTTCTCTTTCCAATGAGCCGTCCTGGGCCTCATTTGGCCAAGTAAAACTCATTCTATGAACCTCCAAAGTTGATGAGTCAAAACTGGCATAAATCTGGAAATTCTGTTTGCTGGGCTAAAAATCAGAATTTTTAATTACAATTTTAATCCTAAATTAGATTCTAATCATCTAATAATTAATTATAAATTAATTGTTAATTATGAATTAAACTAATCATTTCAAATTAATCTAATTAATTAATATAATTAATTATTTATAAACTATTTATAAATAATTAGTAATAATCTAAATAATATTTAAATTTTATTTTAATTAAATTAATTAAATATTATATATTAATTAATTTAATTAATCTAAGATAAATATTTTAAACTATTAAAAACAATAAACTAACCTATCTACACTCCACTACCATTAATATTAAACTAACCTACTCTCCACTACCATTAATATGAAACTAACCTACACTCCACCCATACGTATCATTCAAATATTAAAACATGTCTTATGCCATATGTTTGTGGAGGGCTAAGGTGAGTGGAGGGTGAGGTGAGGGTGATGTGAGGGTGAGTGAGGTGGAGGTATGGGAGGCATAAGGGAAAAACAAAAACTTTATATTAAAACCGTATCATTCAAATATTAAAACATGTCTTATGCCATATGTTTGTGGAGGGCTAAGGTGATGGAGGGTGAGGTGAGGGTGATGTGAGGGTGAGTAAGGTGGAGGTATGGGAGGCATAAGGGAAAAACAAAAACTTTATATTAAAACTTTTTAACACATAGCATATTGTCTTATCATGATATCGCGGTTTATCGAAATGTGCATTATATAAAAGTTGTGATCATGGTATTAAGATATTGCGATATTACGTGTGTGATATGCGATGTAAGAATTTTATTATATATATATATATATATATATATATATATATATATATATATATATATTTTTAATATCAAGTTTTAATTTTAATTAAATTAATTATATTTTATTATAATAAGTAATTTAATTAATGTTTTAAATTTAATGTTAAATATCAGGTTTTTATTTTTATTTTTTTATTTTGGTTTTATTTTGATGATGTTTAGTTTAGTTATAAAATTTTCTAAACTACAGCCACTCTGAAAATAAATAAAAAGAATAAAAATAACATTTTTAACCCAGACTAGATAAATGATGGGACTTCAAAAGAGTGTCATTTTCAAACCAGTTAACCAAATGAGGCGAAACAAGCGTCAATGGGAAGCTTATAAAAAATTTATTCTAACAAAACAATCAAAACAAGAATCCGAAGAAAATGAAAAATTAACAAAAGCATAGGATAATCAACTAAATAAAATCCTAAAAGGTGCTTAGCCAAAATTTTATAGAAAGGGTCCCCATTATTTGAAGTGAACAAGTAAAAAATGGGGGGGTTGTGTTTTACCAC
>CM076581.1:110670701-110724207 GCA_034641835.2 Pinus albicaulis
CGTGTTGAGATTTTGTGTATTTAGGGTAGCATCAGTTGTGCTCTAGGTCCCAAATTTTTGAGGACGGACTAGAGTACACCTGATCTACAAGACTCATAAAAGGATTTGGGAATTTTCATCTGGTTTAGGAGATATTAAATTAATTAATTATTTTAATTTATTTCCTAAGTTAAAACTTAGGGAACTTAAATAATTAAAGTGAATTTAATTAAACATGTGATGAAATTGTCTTAAGTCACACGAATCAAGCTTTCTTTTAATCTTAGCCATTGATTCGAAGATGCAATATGTGCGGTTGATTTGTCATGAGAAAAGTATAAAGGAAAGGCTTGGGGTCTTTTGTAAAAGACACACGAGGCATAGCACATAGCTAGGCCCAGATTCTAGGGCGGCGTTTGCTAAGAATACTCGAAGTGTTTCAAAGCTATGAGAGAGGGAATTGGCTAGACCAAGGGGATGACTGATTCCAAGGTCTAGAATACACAGGCGAGAGAAGAGATCGATTCAAGGGCAGTAACGAGAGGAAGCGACAAGGACGGCGTAATTTTCGGGAAACCCTTCGAGGGTTACGCGGGAACCCTTAGGCGGCGTAGTAGGCTACGTCACCCATTGCAGAATTCACATTGTCCCTTAGGAGGGGACGGCCCCGAGGTTTGGAGGCCATCCAAGGCTGACATAGAGGCTTTCAGGGGCTTCAGAGGCTGACGCAGAGCCTTTCAGGGGCAACGTTGGGGTTTCTAGGCCTAGATTTGGCTGAGTTTTGTAAATCTCGTTTGAAGGTGTCGGCCAGCCATTATTTTGGCCCTAGATCAGCTAGTGAGCTGTAGATCTAGTGTTATCTTTGTCCGGTTTTCCAGATCTGGAACCCAGATTTGTGTATTCAGAAATATTCTTAATAATAGAACCCTCCAGCAGCCAGAGACCGGTTTTCCCACCTTGGGTTTTTCCGGGGACTATTTTTCCAGAAATAACTGTCACTTTGTCTATGTGTGCATGTGCTTATTCTAGATTTGAATTGGTAGAGATCTGTTATGTGTTTTGCTTCAATTTTAACTTGAATTTATTCAGTTAATAACTTGTATAAGTAGGAGGAGCATAAAAGGGTTAACAGTAATAATTTCTGCATAAGATATAAGATTCAGAAATTTCTACATGGTATTAGAGCAATTGCAGATCTAGAAGGGTCACCAGCTGAAAAATCTGAAGGATCTAGCTGTAGAAAGCAGCAAAGAAGCAGATCTGAAGGGACAGCGCAGTTTTCAAGAGTAGATTCACACAGAAGGAAGGGTGACATTGTCCAGCGCTGTGTTCTAGAAAGCCCACGCAATTAATGCGCAGAGGCAGCTCAGAAACAGCGTTGGTTGGGTCTGAAGCCAACCAGTGTGATTCAGATCTGAATCTGTCAGATCCAGGAAAAGTCTGCAGAAAAGTTACAGAAATTCAGAAGAGCTGGTGGGGTTAAAACTCTGAAGATTTCAGATTTTTAGCCTTAGCACAAGTGACAAAGATTGGGAGGAGATCAACTTCTCAAGAAGTTTCTTGCCAAAGGAAACTTAGAGTTTGATCAAAGGATCAAAGAAGAAGTTGAATCATAGTTGATTTGGTAGATTTCCAAGGAGGGAAATCAAGTGTCAGAGGGAGCAGAAGGCACCTGTTTCACCAAGGGCCTTAGATCCATTTCTCTAGCAAAGAGAAAAGGAAGTTCCGACACATTCTGAGCAGATGGCTCCTCATGGACTGCATGATCAGGATAGGCTAGAGGGCCTCTCAAACTTTTCAGTTTGGAAAACAAGGATCTTGATTGTCCTTGAGGCGTACAATCTAAGAGACCATACAGAATAGACTCTGGCAACACCGATAGATGTGGATCTCCTACGGAAGCACAGGGAAGCTGCTGGGCATGCCAAGTGGCTGATAATGGATAGTATCAAGGACCATATTGTACCACACATAGCTGAGAAGAAGACAACTAACGAATTGTGGAAGGCCTTGACTTCCCTGTATGAGGGAAAATCAGTGCAAAGGAAAATGTTGTTGGAGACCCAAATGAGGTCATTCATGATGACCAAGGGAGAAGACATGGAACACTTCCTCTTCAGACTGCAGGCAATCAGGGATCAACTGACTGCAACGGGTGCAACCGTAGATGATGCAGTGATAGTCAGGATTGCCCTCAATGCGGTCACAGATGAATGGGAAACCTTTGTCCAAAGTATCTTGGGCAGAGCGGACCTCCTAGATTGGGACAACTTGTGGTCAATCCTACGACAAGAAGAACTACGCAGATTCACCAAGAGGCAGCATAGCCTTGCGTTGAGCAAAGTAAAGAAGGAAGATGAGGAAGATGGAGCCTTGGCATCGAAGAAGCAGCCAAAGAAGAAGAAGGATCTTTCTAAGATCAAGTGCTTCCAATGTGGCGAAATGGGTCATTTTGCCAGCCATTGTTTGGAGAAGAAAAGGGACAAGGAAGCATCCTCTTCCAAGGCAGCTGTGGCAGATGATGGGTCAGGAGATGATGCAGCCATTAGTGTTCATGTACCATGGAGGTGGGGTGACATGGACATGTAGAGGAGCTACATGGAAGTAAGGTAGGATCCTTGAGTAGCTCATCTCTTGGATAACATGTGAGCTCTTAAGATTGTAACGAGACAAGTGGAGCACTGGGTGCATAGATCACGGATGAAGCAGAAGTAGAGGCACATCTGAAGACTGGGAGGAGCAACGCAGAGCAAAGCAGCAACAACGTAGAAGTAGTAGCAGCGCAGAGGCTGATGTGACTTTAGCAACGCAGTGCAGTGCTGCTTATGCAATGCAGAGCTGCAGCAGCGCAGAAGGCTTCAGAGGGACAACGCAGTGCAACAACAACGTGATAGATTTCAGCACAAGGGGCTGATGTGACTTCAGTAGTGCAGAGGGAGTCTGATTACGCAGGAAGAGCTGTAGCTGTGCATCGTTCTTTAGATGCCAACACAGATCTGTAGCCTATGGAGCTTCAGTGATGAGGATGCAGCCCATCAGACTTGTCTGTCAAAGATTGGGCAGGAGATTCAGTTGTTTCTCTCAACAATTGAAGTTGCAGTGCAGTAGATCAGCAATGTAGTGGCAGAGTCATGGGCAGCAGTACAGAATGGCAGCAGCAGTGCAGAGTTGAGTGGCAGCAGGCCAAGCTTCAACAACATAGAACCAGTGCTCAAAGTCATGTAATGCATAGTGTGAAGTATTGCTAGAGCACACCCTTGGAGTGTTGAGATTTTGTGTACTTGGGGTAGCATCAGTTGTGCTCTAGCTCCCAAAATTTGTGGAGGGACTAGAGTACACTTGATCTACAAGACCCAGAAATGGATTTAGGAAATTTCATTTGGTTTAGGAGATATTAAATTAATTAATTATTTTAAGTGTATTTCCTAAGTTGAAACTTACGGAACTTAAATAATTAAAGTGAATTTAATTAAACATGTGATGAAATTGTCTCAAGTCACATGGATCAAACTTTCTTTTAATCTTAGCCATTGATTCAAGATCTGATCATCGCTGTTGATTTGTCAACGAGAAAAGTATAAAGGAAAGGCTTGGGGTCATTTGCAAAGACACACAGAGGCAAAGCATTGAAGCTAAGCTGAGATTCTAGGGCGGGGTTGCTAAGAATACTCAGAAGTGTTTCAACTATAGAGGGGAATTTAGACCAAGGGGATGATTTGATCCTGGGGTCTAGAATACACGAGGCAGAGATCAACTTAAGGACAACGCAGAGGAAGGCAGCAGCAGTAAGGACAACGTAATTTTTCAGGAAACCCTTTAGAGGTTACGCAGAGACCCTTAGGGGCAGCGTAGTGACTGCGTCACCCATTCTGGGGTAACACAGTCCCTTCCGGAGCAGCGTTGAGAGTTTGGAGGCCATGCAAGGCTGACGCAGAGGATTTCAGGGGATTCAGAGGATGACGTAGTGCATTTCATGGACAACACTAGGGTTTCTAGGCCCTAATCTTGGCTGAGTTCTGTAAATCCCGTTTGAGGGTGTGGATCAGTCATTATTTTGGCCCTAGATCAGCCAAAGAGCTGTAGATCTAGTGTTATCTCTGTCGGGTTTTCCAGATCTGGAACCCAGATTTGTGTATTTATAAATATTCTTAATAATAGAACCCTCCAGCAGCTAGAGACTGGTTTTCCCACCTTGGGTTTTTCCGGGGACTATTTGTCCAGAAATAACTGTGTCACTTTGTCAATGTGTGCATCTACTTATTCTAGATCTGAATTGGTAGAGATCTATTATGTGTTTTGCTTCGATGTTAACTTGAATTTATTCAGTTGATAACTTATCTAAGTAGGAGGAGCTTAACCGGATTAACAGTAATAATTTCTGCATAAGATATAAGATTCAAAAATTTCTACAAGAGCAAGGGCAGCAGAGACAACAGAGGAGCAGCGCAACCACTTGGAGAGGCGACGCAGTCCCTAGAGAGGGTGACGCAAGCCCATGCAGGGCTCACCCAGCAGCAGTGCAGAGCATCCGAGAGACGGTCCATATTTAACTGAAGATTTGGGTTTCTAAGCCGGGAGGGCTGAAACTCGACTTTCTAAGAGGCAGATCAACACAAAGAAGGGGTGACGCATTCCTTAGTCAGATCCACGCAGGCCTACGCATCTACTGCGCAGAGGCAGCACAAAGGCAGTTGGGGTTTCACTAGTTTCTGATCTGGATTAGCCGGGACTTGCAGTGTGAGGTAATACTCACTATTTTATTTGTCTGTCGAGGATTTTCTGTGTTGGGTGAGCCGGATTTTGGCACCCTAGTTGTACTTAGAATACTGTTGCTTAATAATACAAACCCCAAGATCTGCTGTGCTGGTTTTCCCACATTGGGTTTTTTCGGGGACAATTGTCCATAAATAAGTGTGTCCTTTGTATGGTTGTCTCATTTATTTTTCAGTTCTTGATTTGTATATTAGTGTAGGCTGCAGTGTATTTACATTAATATTTTTACTGAAGTATTCAGACAAATAACTTGTTAATATAAACACAAGTAGATAATGTAAATCGGTTTTTCTGCAGTAGGATTTTTGGTTTAGATTAAGAAATTTTCACATGGTATTAGAGCGATTGCAGATCAAGAAGGACTGAAGCCATCAACAAAAGGATAAAGAAGAATTTGTTGCACGAAAGTAGCTGTCCTGGGTGACAACGCTGAACCAAAAATGCAGAGGAAGGGTGACGCAGTCATCAGAGGCGTTCACGCAGAGCCTGCGTCAGCCTGCTAAGGTGACGTTGTAGTTGCAGGAGGCAGCGCAGTGGTTGCTAGGACAACGTAGTGGCTATTGAGCCTCAGTTATCCGGTTGTCGTGGCTAGAAGAGCAGTACGATTTCTATCTGGAGTTTCTAGTGGGGCATTGTTTCTGTTGGTGCAGAACAATGTCTAGTGGGGTAGAAGCAAAGTAGAGGGAAGCAGTTTTGTTAAATTTAGATAACCATGGTATGTTCTATGCTTAAAAGCAATTTACTTCAATCTTCTTTAACGCCCAATTTAGACTTAGCAATCACATAAACTTGAAAGTAAAATGCTGATAGAACATAAAAATAGATCAACAGAAGACAAGCCAAAAAATATAACAAAATTTGTAATTCTTCTTGTCCAGCAAATGTAGAGATAAATTTTTGTTACAACAGTCAACAGGATGCCCTAGCCAACAAAGACTTGAGTTGGCGAAACCAACTTCTCCAACAACCAAATCAAACTTTCTCCAACTGTCACACACACCCCTCAAAGACAACTCCAAAAAGTCAATTCAAGTCAACAACAAGTGGCCAACATAGAAGTCAACGCTGTGGTCAAAGCTGAAGTCAACAAATAACAGTCAAAGTCAATGTCCAACCTCGATTTTCGAGCCCTCTAATGCGGCCTCAAGAAATCAGAATTTCTGTGCTGAAATCGAAGTCAAAGCACAAGTGTTGACCCAAAGTCCACGCTAACCAGAAAGCCATAAAACAGTTCGCAACTTCTTCAGGTTTAGATTCATACGTGTGAGGGATGGAAGCCTCTCCTAGGCTGTACGAACCAATCAGATCACAAGTAGAATGTGTGATGAGATGATGATGAAATGAGCATCGTCTCTCTCCTATTTATATCCATCAGTGAGGGTGTGTGACACATCTGTTGGGGCTTGTGAGCCTACATTACAAATCTGGTAGACCTTGTCAATTCGCACATGTGCGGAAAATAAAATCAAAATATAGGTTCTTCTCATCCAAACAAGAACATCTTTAGATCAATCTTGCACCTCTCCGAAAGAGGAATCCAACAAAAATATAATCATCATGAGTATTGCAACATGGAGTTTGGACCTAGTTGCCCAAAATTAACACTCCCTCTCAACTAGGGAGAACTCCATTTGTCCACCTGTGCCATCCTGTCATCAGTACCATCGTGTATTATCATCATCATCATCCTGCAATCTTGTGTCATCCTGCTGTAACATTCTTTGGTGGCTCTGAGGGCAAACAAACGAAAGTGAGTCACAAAGACATCACACTCCGCTGACCCAAAGTCAGCTTAGAGGTTAAAACCTCAATTGGACTCAAGAGAGTCACATACTAACCCGAAGTTAGTTTACTGACTCGAAGTCAGTTTAGAGGTAAGAACCACATCTGACTTGATCCCAGATCAAGGTGTTGGACACATCCCCATCCTAGACATAGAGAGTACAATAATCTCCGATGCGTCCATCGGTCATGCTATTGGTCTCTATCCACATTTCCCACCTCATTGGCCAAATGAGAGGTATTTCCCATGAGTCCGAAACTCCATGGGTAGGATGCATGCGGGGCATAGATCAAAGAGATGGTGAACTAACTCAACATCATAATGGCAGGACGAAAGCACAAGGTTCTGTGAACCTAGCCCTGTGCATGCCTATAGCTCCAAGAAGCTATCCCCAAGCCCCCTGGAGCTCCTAGAGCTCATTGTTCAACTCAAGCAGGACCCTCACAATAGGGCCTGTCCACAATTCCAAGCTTCTCACAGAAGGTTAATAATTTGGCCTTCCCGAGGGGCTTCGTGAGAATATCCGTGACCTACTCATCAGTCCCAATGTGATCAAGCCTTACGACGCCTTGCTGTACCATATTTCGTATAAAGTGGTACCTAATATCAATATGCTTGGATCGATTGTGGAACACGGGATTCTCAGAAAGACGAATCCCACTCTGGTTATCGCAAAGGATAATGGTGGTATCTAGCACATGTCCAAACATCTCACTGTAGAGCTTTCTCAACCAAACAACTTCACAACAGGCCATACTCGCTGAAATGTATTCGGCCTCAGCGGTGCTCAAAGCAACTGATTTTTGCTTCCTTGTCATCTAAGCTATCGAAGCAGAACCCAAGGTGAAGCAACATCCAGATGTGCTCTTACGATCCACCACATTGCTAGCCCAATCGACATCGGTATATCCATGGAGTCTCAAACTCTCAGCAGTGTATCTCAGCCCATGGTTGATTGTGCCCTGAAGATACCTCAATAGATTCTTGGCAACAATCCAGTGAATGTGATGAGGCTCAGGTTTCAACCATATGTTGACTCAAAGTGTTCACTACAAAACATACGTCCGGATGGGAGTTCACTAAGAACATCAGGGCCCCTACGAGTTGTCGATACTTGGTGGGATTTCCCTGCTCAGGCCCAACAACACTTCCACACAACTTCTTAAAATTGAATTCCATCGGTGTCGACACGGACTTATAGTCCACCATTCCAAATCTCTCAAGCAGCTTCACAACATATTTTCCTCGAGAAAGGAAAATCTCACCTGGCTTTTGCCATACCTCCAAGCCTAGGAAATAGTGCGTCAGTCCTAGATCCTTCATTTCGAACTCAGAAGCTAGCTCCCTCTTACATTGATGAATGAGAGGGTCAGCACCTGTCAGGAAGAGATCGTCCACATAGAGAACCAAAATGAGAGACCTTTCTTTATCAACCTTAAAATAAAGGTTTGGATCAATATCACTTCGAGTGAAGCCCAACTTCATCAAGTAGCTATCGATTCGCTCATACCAAGCCCTAGGGGTTTGCTTCAACCCATAGAGGGCTTTCTTCAACCTGCATACATATGTGTCTCTATCTTGGACTTCAAACCCCAGAGGTTGCTCCACATAAACCTCTTCCTTGATTGAAGCATGTAGAAAGGTAGTCGTCACATCCATCTGATGGAGACTCCATCCTTGCGTTGCAGCAAGGGAAATGATAGATCAGATGGTGGTATAGCGGGCGACAGGTGCAAATATATCATCATAATCTATGCCTTCTTTTTGAGATAAGCCTTGGGCAACAAATCTTGCCTTGTACTTTTCAGCACTTCCATCGGCTCCATGCTTAATCTTAAAGAGTCATTTCGAGGTGACAACAAATTTGTCCGCCGGTCTCGGGACCACTTCCTAGACATCATTCTTCATGATAGATTCATATTCTTTGTGCATAGAATCCTTCCAAACTTGATGCTTTACGGTGTCTTCAAATGATCCAGGCTCAGATTGTGTAATAGAGCTCATGGCTGTTAGGTACCCTTAGTACCAATTCGGCTTCTTACTTTCACGGAATGTCCCCCTTGGAGCAATATGTCTCTCGGCATCTTCAAGAGTATCCCTAAGTCACGAGGGTCTCCTTTTATTGGAAGGAGGTGGATCAATAGGATCGATTGGTCCTTCAACATCGGGCATAGGTTCATCCTTCGGCTCTTCCTACTTCCCAACGTCTTCTTCTTTGTCTTCCTTTGAACTAGGAAGATTCCTTACTTTCTTGAGGGAAACATCTTCATTGAAGGTGACATCGTGGCATATCTCCACTTCTCTTTGACCAGAAACATAGATTCTATATGCCTTCGAGGTTTCACTGTAGCCCACAAACATTCCCTTCTTCCCAGAAGCATCCAACTTGCTTCTCTTTTCTTTCGGCGCACGAAAATAAAAAGGACTTCCAAAAACTCTAAGGTGGGAGACATCAGGCTTCTTACCAGAGAAGACTTCTTTGGGAATTTTGGAGTCTAGTGCGGAATGCAGACATCTATTTTGAACATACATGACAGTGTTTGCAGCTTCTCCCCATAGAAACTTCGGAAGACCTTTGTCATATAGCATGGCACGAACAACGTTTGTTGATTTTTGTAGCATTGGAAAGTGTTCCAAGTCTCATATTTTGTGAGGATGCTTGGACATCAGTGTTCCAAAGAACCCAAAAACCGTTTGTGGAAATTCCACTTGATTCATGTTTTTATTAAAATAATTAATTATTTTAATGTGGTCCCTAAGTCTAAACTTACGGAAATTAAATAATTAAAGGGTGTTAATAAAACAGAGTGAGAATCTTCTAGAGAACGAAGAAAGTCATGTTTTAATCTTAGCCATTGATTCATCAACAAGAAGATTATAAGAGAAGGCTTGAGGGTCATTTGGAAAGTAAGCCGGGCACACACTCAGTACCCGAAGGAAATCAATTATGAAGAAATAGAATTCGATTTCAGAGGGAGAGTTGCAGAGGCAAAAGAAGGAAGGGGAAGTCAGCAGAGGCAGAGAAAAGCAAGAGGAGGACGCAGTGGGCCACAGAGGACAGCGTTGAGCAGCAACAATCGAGTCCCCACACAGAGTGACGCAGTCCAGCGCAGAAGATCACACAGAGTGACGCAGAGGGAGCTAGGGTGTCTTTCGAGTGTCAGAAATTATCCCAGAAGATTCGGTGAATTTATCTCAGGGGTATTCTAGAAGTCTGCTCGTCTAATTCTTGTAAAAGATTTTCCTTGCTGAAGAATAATACAAACCCTCATCTGCTGCACTGGTTTTCCTGCATTGGGTTTTTCTGGGGATAATTGTCTAAAAATAATTGTGTTCATGTGATTGTTTCTATTGCGTTATATGTGTTTTGTTCTATTTTTTGCTTATGGTTAAGTGAATACTGCAGTTGTGTTTATTTCAAAATTTACTGGAAGAAAATCTGTAATTACCTTATCATAAATAAGTAGGTGAAATAAATCTATCACTGCAGTAGTGTTTCAGTTTGAAAATTTCACATGGTATCAGAGCAAAAGACGAGTAATAGAAGAGGAGGTTCTGCAATGGAACGAAGGTCTGACAGTGATGCAGCATCAACTCGGAAGGGTTTACGCAGTTCTCCAGAATGCATGGAGGAACAGAGGGATCATGATGTTTCAGTTCTGGCATCTAGACTAGAAGAGGAATTTGCTTGTTCAAGCATGGCCTCTCCAGAGATCTGGTATATTGACAGTGGAGCATCTGCTCACATGACGAGAGTTAGAGAATGCTTCTCAAGCTACCAGGAGGAGCAGATGAATTTTCAAATCACTATGGGAAACAAGACAAAATGTACCCCTGTTGGAAGAGGCACCATAATATTTCAAACAGAAGCTTGAAACAAGCTTCAGGCCACCAACGTACTGCATTTACCATGATTGGGGATGAATTTGCTCTCAGTGTCTCAGGTTCAGAACAAAGGTTACGATGTATGCTTTATTGGCAACAAAGTTTATGTCAAACACCCAAGTTGGAAAAAGAAGGCCAAATGCCTTGGCCAAATTCCGGTAGTATCTGGCAGGGAATAGGTTCAGGGTGAGGACTGATCACAACAGCCTCAGGTTCTTTTTGGAGCAGAAGCAGCTACAGGAGAGGCAGCAGAAGTGGATCAGTAAGATCCAAGCATATGACTTTGACATTGAGTATGTCAAGGGTAAGAATAACGTGGTAGCAGATGCCCTTTCACGCAGACCAGCCACGTTACCTCTTATGAGCTTGGATACAGATTGGAGGGCTCGACTTTTAGTGGAGTACTCCAAGGACAGATTTGCATGTGAGGTGCTGGATGGGTAGGTGGCGGATGACAGGTACAAGGTGGTTGATGAGATCATCTACTATAGGGGCAGGATCTTCTTGACTGAGGGATCTCAGCTTAAGAAGAAGATACTCCAGGCATCACATGATTCTCCATTAGCAGGCCATCAGGGGTTTACCAAAACCTACAGGGCCATTAGAGAGAGGTTCTCATGGAAGGGCCTCAAGGAGGACGTACTCCAGCACATCAGGGAGTGCGACGTTTGTCAGAGGAACAAGGGGGAGATGAGCCATCCCGCAGGATTGTTGCAGCCTCTTCCCATTCCGAAGGGGAAATGGGAGAGCATATCGATGGATTTCATCACAGGATTGCCCATGGTATAGGGCAAGGATTGTATCTTTGTCGTCGTTGATCGGCTGACAAAGTATGCACACTTTTTCGCCATATCCGCGCATTACATAGCAGCACAGGTGGCCAAGCTGTTCTTCAGAGAGGTTTTCAGGCTGCATGGTCTTCCTAAGACCATCATCAGTGATAGGGACAACCATTTCATGGGCGGATTTTGGCAGGAGCTTTTTCGACTGGTGGGGACAGAGTTGACACCGAGTACCAGTTAACACCCACATACGGATGACCAGACGGAGATAGTTAACAAGTGGCTGGAGGGCTACTTGCGTAACTATGTTAGTGGGCAGCAGCGAGCATGGTTGAGATGGTTGCATTTGGGGGAGTACTGCTACAACACGACACATCACATGTCCATTGGTATGTCACCGTTTTATGCTTTGTATGGGTACCATTCCTTATCTTTTGCTGATGTGATGTTCGGTGCTAGCAAGGCTCCTAGAGCCAAGATTTGGATCCAAGAGAGTCAGGACATCCTCCGAGCTCTCAAGGACAATATGGCTACAACACAGAACCAGCAGAAGCTGTATGCCGACAGAGGTCGGGTGGAGAGACAGTTTGAGGTAGGGGACTTGGTCTACCTACGATTACAGCCATACCGACAGTCATCGCTGAAACAGAAGGGAGCTGAAAAGCTCAAGCCTCGCTTTTACGGGCCGTACAGGGTGATACGCAGGATTGGGCAGGTTGCGTATGAGTTGGAGCTGCCCCAAGGCAGCAAGATCCACAACGTTTTCCATGTATCATGCCTAAAGAAGGTGCTGGGGCAGCAGGTGACAGTGACAGAGGAGCTACCACCTACGGATGATGAGGGGCACTTGGTGTTGCAGCCAGAGGCCATTATTGATACCAGGGAGAGGCAGTTACGGAGCAAAACAGTCCGGGAATTCTTGGTGAGGTGGAAGAATTTGCTGGATGAGGATGCCACTTGGGAGAGTGAGAAGATTTTGCAGCATCCATCACTTCAGTTGCTTGAGGACAAGCAACATTTTGCCGGGGGAGACTGTAATATTCCTAATTAGCGACAACTAATTGGAATATTCGATTTTGTTCAGTTTTGCCGTCTATAGTTTATAAATAAATAAAAAGTGAGTGGAGAGGGTCTAACTCACTTAGATGGAATAAAACACCTTCCTAGTAGCACAACGTTGTGACTTAAGGGGGAGCCAAGGGGGCCAAACATGACGTAGAGAAGGGGGCCCAGTACACTCTAGAAGCTACTGCGCAGATAAGGATGAGCATGTGGAGGAGAGAGAGGCTACGTTGGGGCTTTGGAGGGAAACCAACGTTATAAAAGATGGAGGAGCCTTCTCATTTGATTCATTCTGGAGTTGATGATATTGAGCTAGACGTTTGTCTTCTTGAGCACGCTAGCTGTTTAGCCTATCTGCAGCACTGTTTAGTGCATTGAGTGTCTCCGGTCGGAGATCTCGCCCTTAGCCTCGGGGGACTTCGAGTGCCTGCTCGGGAAAGGTTATTTCTTCAGTATTTTGAGAGAGGTTTTGTTGTTTGGGTTTGCTGCGCAGCTGGGCTTTCATAGAGACTACGCAGTCACTGGGAGAGAGGATGCAGTCCATTTTGGAGGTGCTCCGGATCGGGATTTCTGCAGGAGATTGAGCCGAGATTTTGAGCAGAGGATCAGCCTTTGCCAGTAGGAGGATTTTGGGGGAGTTTGAGGCAGTGTTTCAGCTATTCTCATTTAGCCTCTACGCAGAGCCTTGGAGGCCAGCGTAATTCCCTGAGGAGGTATTTTCTGGTGGTTTTCAGGGGTTGGCCATTTTTGATATGGTTTCTGGGTTTTGTCCAGGTTGGCAAGTAGAGGAGGTTTGCAGATTTTCAGCTCATTCCGGCAAGGGGATCAGCCCCTAGTTTTCAGTTCATTCCAGTAGTAGCAGCTACACGGCAGTTTTCCAGTAGCTGGGACGCAGTTCAGAGAGCAGCCATTTCCTGTATATTCTGAGAGTATTTCTTCACTTTCCTTGAGCAAGATTAGGTGCCATCACTCTGATCACCTATTGTACTTCATTATATTTCTCAGATTAATAAAATGGCTTAGCATTTCCTCTCTATGTTTCTGGATGAGTTGCCGTATTTGCCGTATTTCCTTTCTATGCTATTATATGTCTGCTGCACTGTTATTTTTATGTATTCTTGAGCATTCTAGTTCTATACCACTTGGTGCATTTATCTTTCACTCTTAGACAGAGTCTGGAAAGGGCCGGGTAGCCTCCGGATCTCGTCCTCTTTTCAGAGGCGGAATATCCGGTAAATGCCCTCCCAGTCCATCTCTGGTTGGAGTTTGCCGTGTTTTAGAGATATCCCCGAAACGGGATATTACATGACACCAAAAAAGGGAATATTACAGACCTTCTGCCCCAAGATTGCTTGCCCTCAAGCAATCCAAATATGTAGGCCACCCTGTTGGCCCACTGCAACTGAGACCCAATGCCCGGATCCCATACAAACCCATGGGTACTGCTATGCACCTGTGTCAAGCTACTCGGAATAGACCCCTCAATGCCGGGATCCCAAACTGATTTCTCACTGTACCATTCAACAAACAATCCTCCCAGACCCCAATGCCACCATGGCCAATCATCACCCAAGTCACACGGCTCGGATTGCGCACTGCCTCTGGCTATAGATGATGCCCCATGAAGTGAAGTCCACCAACAAGCATCAATGCTCCCTGGCTCCTACTGTGTTGTACCCCTAACTATATAAGCTACCCCACCAATTGCATACCAACTCATCACCTCTCTCCAATCCAAGTCCTGACTCATTCCCACGCTGATCCTGCTCTCCTGAAATCGAGATGGAGTGCTGAAGAAATGACGACCTGTGCCCCACTGCCAGCTGGAATCTGTAACATCTGCTATGTCTAAGGGCCCCTGCTCTGCTGTGCTCCCTACGAAGAAAATCGTACCATCAATAGGGTACCAGCTCATGATCTCCCGCCAATCTATTCTGGAAAAATAATCCAATGTAGTGTCAACTGCATACGGAATATGCCAGAGAACTGTCGCCAGCTCATAATCAACTCACACTGCTCTGTCCCGTCTGCCAACGAAAGCTGCCTGTAGAAGAAAGCCCATCTCTCTATAATGGGCCAAAGTGGGCAAGATATGCTGGAAGCCCCATCTATGTACTCCTGGAGAGTGCTACTCCCTAAGGGTACTGCAGCTCTGCTGACTGCATGTGCACCTATCTGCACCTCATCAATGTGATGGCCCACAGATGGATGCTCCACCATCTCCAACAGCTCCTCCCACTCCTGATCAGGAATGTCATGCTCGTCTACTAGCCCCCTGCAGAGCCATCCCATCAACCTCCAACACCTCCAGAGGATATGGACCTGCAACTGCTGTCACCGTACTCGATGTCTGTGCATCTGACTACTCCACCTCAATGGCTGACCCCAAGGTTCGCCGCATATCCATCATAGACTCAATGTGAGTGCCCATCTGGCTCTCCCCCAAAGGAATATCATGCTTGATGTGCATAGTATCTTCCTCTGCTGACTCAGGCTCCATCATATGCTGCTCTGGCTGAATCATCATAAGTGACTCATCACCCAGAGTATCTCCCATAGAGTCCCCTGACTGCTCACCCTGCACAATAGAACACAACTTTGGTCTACTGTCATCATCTTTGCATGACTGCTCGCTCCCCAGAAGCGTCCTCAACTGATCCCATGGACTCATCTGAAGAAGAGTCCTCACCCTAGCATACAGAAGGAATGCCCTCCTGTTCTACCTCTGCCACATCATCTGCATCACTCAAGCATGAGTGATCGGGCCCCCAAGGTTCTTTGTAGATGAAGCAAAGTCCCTTCCTACTCAGCTCATTTTTGCTGCCAGATCCACCAAATTGGAGCAAATCCTCCTTGGTCAACTGTCTCCTGAATAGCCCAATATTCTGCTCAACCAACCCTTGAGCTAGCTCATAAGCAGCAAGTGAGACCAATTGCTCTCTCCTCTAAATTCTCAACAACCTGGTCTGCAACTCTCGGCGAATGGTCTCATTGTCCCTCATACATGACGACAGGATGGACTGCATGTGTGCTATGACTGTGTCAGAATGATGTCTCCTAATGCTGAAGAAGCATTGGAACATCTGCATAATCAAGTCATCACACTCAAGGTCAAACATGATGACATATGTCTCGAATGTGGTCATACTCCATAGAATCTCAATCTTCTTCCCAAAGGTAGAGCCTGCACTGTTGTCCAATTCCTGGAAAGTCTCTACTATCAATCTCATAATCCTCCTCATAACATCATCATTGTATGGAGCTATAGGTGCGGCCAACTTCATGATGTTACTGAGGCATAATGCAACTGGAAGTCTGACCCCCTCACACGGTTCCTCCAAAAATTTGGGTTGTATAAGAGTAAGCATAGCTGGTTTTAGAGCCCAAATTAGTTTCTTCCCTTCTTCTTGGATTATTTTGGACAGAAGGTCATTAAGCTCATCGAGTTTGGACAGAACTCTCCATGTTATCTTCATGTGTTTCAAATCTGTTCCCAGTGCAAGAATTTTGTGACTAATCCCCAATTCTCCCTGCAAATCTTTTGGCTGCTCTTTTTGAAGGATGGCATAAATTCCTCTTGAAAAGGGTCTGCTGTTTGGTTTTGATTTCTGGTCTTCTGATGCATGGTGGTTCAAGGAACCAAATTCTTTTTTTATTTTTCTCAAACTATTTAGGAACCCCTCCATGGTTCAACCAATGATGTGGTCACTGTTTTTCTGAGCTTTTTATAGTGATGTAGGTGTTTTTCCCACAAGTGTAACTTCAACGAATGACATAGTAAACAATGTGCATTCAAAAGGGAACTTCAAAGGTTCATACTGTCATGTTTAATGCCTCAATAAATGCTCGCTGTTCTCAAACAAATATTTAACCGTTGCACACAAGATTGATGTTTTACTGACAACATTTTATAACCAGGGCATGCTGGACACTACAATTTGATTCTCAAAATTTCAAAGTGACACAAGAGAGAGTATGAAGGGAACCTGGTGTTTGCTTCAGCATCTTGAAACCACTGGAAGCATCTTAAGATGAGAGTAGTACCCTTTAACGTTCAATCTGGAAACAATGGAAAAATCCACAACCAGTACTCGTCCTCCTTGAATAATGACAAAAAGACCATATGTTGTCTTGTGGAAATATTCAGCTAACCGAAGGAATTTCGAGCCACTTTTTTTTTCTTCAACACCCCGTACTCCTGTAAAAATACTAGGGTCAGCCCTTCAACTCCTAGTGTATATGCTATTCCCTAACCCAAAACTCGATTTGCTTGAAGATCAGTTCCGCGGCAGCAAGGGAAGACATAGTCAGATGCTATCAAAAGGAAACTAGGTCTAATAATTCCAACATTTCAGTCAGGAAGCAAGATCGAGATTTCTAGTAGCAAGAGTTTATTTTATTTTTTCTTATAATCTACTCAGTTGGTGGGGCAACCTACACAGTCATAGCTACAACACAATAGGAGCCATGGTCTTCACCTCATAGAGCATCAACTATAGCCAGAGGCAGTGCATAGTTCGAGCCGTGGGACTTGGACGATGATTGGCCATGGTGGCGTTGGGATCCGAGAGGATTGTTTGATGACAGGTACAGTGAGAGATCAATTTGGGATCCCGGCATTGAGGGGTCTATTTCGGGTGGGGGTTTGTATGGGATCCGGGCATTGGGTCTCAGTTGCGGCGGGCCAACAGAGTGGCCCACATATTTGGATTTCTTGAGGGCAAGCAATCTTGCGGCGGAAGGTCTGTAATATTCTCTTTTTTGGTGTCACCTACGACAGGGTTAGGTTGGACTTCCAGAGTTAGGAGCAAACAGGTCACAGGTACAGGTTGGTGTCATCAACGAGCTCAGGGGATTTTTGAAGGAATTTTGAAGAGTTTCTATGAGGTTCGGTGGCATTCACTTGATGTATTCCATCATTCGAGCAGCTTGCCTTTCGTTCCAGTGCATTTCGACAACTTTCGGAAAATTGAGTTATTTTTGGGCTTAACTCAGTTAATTACGCTCAAGGTGGCATTTCGGGAGGAATACATGATAGAACACCTTAGTGTAATAGCTCATTGGAACCGGGATGAGGATACCTACATGATGGGACGGTTGGAAACGAGTTTCAGTGACCAGAGGAGACGCGATAGCTGATTTACTATTTTTTGCATTAAAAAGGAATTTTTTAGTAAGCGGAAAAAGTGCTCCATGAATAAAATAATAATAAAATAAGGTTCTAGACGGATCCAAGAGATCTATAAAAGAAAGGGTGGAGGCCATTGAGGGATATCTTTTGGAGTATATCATTTTCTTATGTATGAGAGGTTTGAGAACGTGGTACTCTACTTTAGCCGTAGCCCCAGGATGGAAACCCTCGGGTGATTTGTTGAGTGTTGGACAGAAACCCAACTCTCTTTGAGGGGACTTTATCCAGAAGTTTCACAGAGCTTCAGAGATATTGGAGTGAGGATCATTCAGATCTTCAACGGGTGCTTCAGTGGATTCAGTGGTAGCTGTTGCCGGAAGGAGAGTGCAACAGTTCAGTTTTGGAGGCCAACATAGTGCAACAATTCATATTGATGGTCAGTTCTCCATCTCAGCTCTTTTTGGGTCAGATGTTTTTGTAACCCCAATTATTATCTATAATAAAAATGCTGAGATTCTTCCTATTCGATGTATTGATAGATTGTAGTGCTTATGTGTTTTATTTTACATGGCAATCTTATGTTTATTAATTCAGTGATTTTATGGTAAAATGCTGGGTTAGTGTGATTTCTGCAAAATTACTAAAATATCCCATTTGGGGATATTACACTAGCACAGCTTCGTGTGAGGCCATATGGCTTCGTAAGTTGCTCATGAACTTACTCAAGAAGAGGATGGAACTAACCAGAATTTTGTGTGATAATCAGAGTTGCGTCAAGCTCTCTGAAAAACCCGTGTTTCATGATCAATCGAAGCACATTGACATCTGGTGTCACTTCATCAGAGACTATGTCCAATAGGGAGCTGTACAATTGAAGTACATTCCTATAGGGGAACAAGTGGAAGATACCCTCTCGAAAGCTCTGGGTAAGATTAAGTTTGCTTACTTCAGAGAAAAGATGGGGATGGTCAAGAATCCATTTTAGTAGAGGAATGGATAGGCTCGAAATTCAAAGGGAGTTGCAGTACAGATGAGGCAGTGACAGAGATGGTGTCATGGGCAGCAGATGAGGGGCAACAACCGAGACATCAGCAACACAATAGATGCTTCAGGTCAGAGCAGATGCAGTTGGTATTTTGCTTGAACACTTTCCTCGCTAAGAGGGAGTGTTGATTTTTGTAGCATTGGAAAGTGTTCTGAGTCTCATATTTTGTGAGGAGGCTTGGACATCAGTGTTCCAAAGAACCCATAAACCGTTTGTGGAAATTCCACTTGGTTCATGTTTTATTAAAATAATTAATTATTTTAATGTGGTCCCTAAGTCTAAACTTAGGGAGATTAAATAATTAAAGGGTATTAATAAAACAAAGTGAGAATCTTCTAGAGAATGAAGATCAAGTCATGTTTTAATCTTAGCCATTGATTAGAGATCTAATGTAATATTCCTAATTAGCACCGCTAATTGCAATATTTGATTTTTGTATAGTTTTTCCGACTATAGTTTATTAATAAATAAAAGTGAGAAAAGGGGTCTAACTCACTTAAATAAAATAAAGTGTTTCCCTAGTAGATGCAACGTTGTAACTTAAGGGGGGAGCCAAGGGGGGCCACACACCACGTGGAGGAGAGAGAGACTACGTTGGTTTTGGAGGGAAACCAATGATATAAAAAGTGGATGAGCCTCCTCATTTGGGGCATTATTGATGTTGATGATATTGAGCTAGACTTCTGTCTTCTTGAGCACGCTGGCTGTTTAGCCTGTCTGTAGCACTGTTTAGTGCGATTGAGTGTCTTCGGTCGGAGATCTCGCCCTTAGCCCCGGGGGACTTCGAGTGCCTGCTCGGGCAAGGTTTTTCCTTCAGTCTTTTACGGGAGGTTTGGTTGTTGTTTTGCGGTGGAGCTGAGCTTCTTTTGGTGACTGCGCAGTCCCTGGGAGAGAGGACGCAGTTCTTGGAGGAGGTGTTCTATTGCGGGGTTTTCTGCAGGAGATTCAGTAAGATCTGGTGTGGAGATTCAGTCTTCATCAGTGGGAGATTTTCCGGGGAGTTTGTGGCCCTATTTCGGCATATATCATTTGGCTTCTGCGCTGGGCTTGGAGAGACGGCGTTTCTCCTTGAGGAGGGTTCCGGGGGTGATTTTCGGAGGCTAACCATTTCCTACATGGTTTTTGGGTTTTGTCCGGGGTGGTGAGTTCAAGTGTTCTGCAGATTTTCAGCTCATTCCGGCAAGGGGATCAGCCCCTAGTTCCAGTTCATTCCAGCAGCAGCAGTTTACGGCAGTTTCTTCCAGCAGCTGGGACGCAGTTTCTGTAGCAGCCATTTCCTGTTTTCTGAGAGGGCTCTTCACTTGCCTTGTGCAAGGATAGGTGCTATTATTCTGATTATCCATTGTATCCCATTATATTCTCAGATTAATAAAATGGCTTAGCATTCCCGGCATTTTATGTGTATTTGCTTTATGTTCTATTTCCGGCAATTTTCTATATTTTTGTATGCTTGTATTGCTGTCTATTTCCCATTCGGGATATTACAGTGGTATCAGAGCATAGTTCTGGCTCAGCCTGTGGTCTATGACATCGGGAAAGAGATCATACAGAGGTTTGCTGGAATTTTGGAGAGCACTAGCAGTGCAGTACCAAAAACGAAATTGGAAAAAGGGCCAAAATATAAAGGGTCAAATTTTGAAGGTTGGAATTAGAAGAAACGTTTTCTGGGTTTTTCTGGGTTTTGGGCAAGGATCACCTTCCCAAATTCCTAGAATTTTTTGAGTAGTTTTCAGTGGGTAAATCGGAGGTCGAAGTCAAGTAGTAGTATGGTTTTGCAGCAGCCGTGCAGTTTCTGAGGAGCCTGTAGGCACATAGCAGAAAGTGCCAATGGCAGGTGATGATGATGCGAGGAGATTTAGAGATACGCTCCTCCAACACATGCAGGATGTGTCACAGAGACTCACTGCGTTGGAGGTTAGGTAGTGGGAAACCCCAAGGGGTTTTCAGATCGGCGAGGGATCGGGCACATCCCACCATATGCCGGAGCATGGGGCTATCCCCATCATGGCATCGCATGCACCCACGCGATCCACTATGCCCACTTTCCTAGCAGAGGACACAGGGGCAGAAGCACAGCGGGAGCTGGAGGTTGACCCTGGCCAGATGGACGCCTACATCGCAGAGTACCTGGCACGCGGGCCGGCGATTAGAGATCTTATCTCATTTAGAGATTTTGTTCGGCTCCAGCGGGATAGCAGACCCCGCAACTTTCACAGTGGGAATAGGCACTCACATGACGGGGGCTTGCAGCGCGCAGTGGGCAGATTCCATCTACCGACATTTGACGGGTCATCCAGGCGCTCAGAGAAAGCTTGGGTGGAGAAGTTGGATACCTCTTTCCAGCTTGACCGAGTACCGGAGAGGAAAACCATTAAAATGGTTACCTCGCACTTGGGGGATGAGGGCACACAGGATTGCAGGGAGTCTGAGGTTACACCTAGTGTGACACAAGATTCACTCTCATTGGAGACCTCCTTGGCCGTGTCGGTTGATGTGGTAGTGGAGAAGGTAGAGCCTACCCCAGTAGAGCCATCCATTGAGGTGATGACTGGAGTCGCGTCCAAGTCTTCAGGTGGTAGCAGCACACAGATGGGTGCAGTGTCAGGAGATGTATCCACCTTCGATGAGGCACTAGGAGATACAGAGGTATCGGATGATGGTCGCAGGCAGCGGTATCATCGGCTTTGGGCAGACCTTCGAGTTTTGAAAGGGAAGGTCACATCAGTTCGGGAGGCCATTTTGTTGCAGGACATGGAGCTGGAGGGCATGAGAGTGGCTTGTGTTGAGTCAGCTACCAAGTTGGCCTGCATTGGGGAACGACTGGATTCCCTGATGGTACAACCAGGGGGCACATTGCAGCGTCAGATAATTCCCCTTCAGGCATGCATGGACGGGACTAGCAGCATTGTTGGGTCACCTCTTCCCATTGGAGAGAGTGAGACGGAGCCACCTAGTCAGATCTCATATGTTGACTTGGATAACGGTATGAGACGATCAGAGTTGCACAGGATACGGCATTCGCATGTTGAGGTTGGATGGCGAGAGATTTTGAGTTGGTACCCGGTGGAGTGGGTTTTGGAGATAGTGGTGGACCCAGGTGTAGTTCAGCAGGAGTTCCTAGGTGTTGGGCATACAGGGACCCCAGATTGGCATTGGGATCCAGGTGGGATCACCTATCATTTCCCAGGCAGGTCAGTTGACTATGTCTTGGAAGATACAGTTGGCGTAGTAGCAGAGCATGCGTATTCGCTAGGGGAGTGTCGATCGGCTTCAGTGGCCAACTAGTTTATGAGCAGACACCCTAGGTTGTCTTGGTATGACACCCATATACGGGATCCCGGGGTGGTCAACATACCTTGGCAGGAGCTTGTCGGAGGAGGTGACATTGGCAGGCCACCAGATGGCGCCTTGTATGGGGCCAAGGATTCTTCACCTTTGTGTGGGGCACAGAGGACGCAGCAGAGCCGAGCAGTAGTGGTAACACTACTAACACATAGGGAGATTCACTTCTCAGACCCCTCGAGGAGGTTTTGGAGTGATGATCCATTCGTCGGCGGGTATAGCGATGCGACGGTGGAGGCGATGTTACCGAGTGGTGGTAGTCCGACATGTAGAGGCACAGCTCTAGGTCATCACATTCAGGGATGTGTGGGAGCCTCTATCATTGAGCAGTGGATTACCGGTGGACATGGAGTTGCATGGTGGTGTACCGTAGTGTGTGGGACTGCATTGTGGAGTAGGAGTGTCCTACATCACATTGATAGCACGCAGGGAGTGACCGATACCTGGACGCAGTCAGGGCACGAGACAGTACAGGGTGGTACAACAGTAGCTTGGGGTATCCAGCAGCACACAGGGGTATGCCTCAGTGTGCAGTGGCATGCCGAGGAGTACATGGATGACTGATGGTATGCGAGG
The DNA here is from genome assembly GCA_034641835.2 of Pinus albicaulis. Taxonomy (NCBI): domain Eukaryota; kingdom Viridiplantae; phylum Streptophyta; class Pinopsida; order Pinales; family Pinaceae; genus Pinus; species Pinus albicaulis. The sequence continues at coordinate 110,693,060 of CM076581.1, forward strand.
GCATATGGTGCTGCACAGCATGGTTTTAGCGTATTGCATCCAGGGAGGCTCACGGATAGGGACACCAGGCTTACCGTTGGGAGTATTTCACCCAGGATCAATGAGGGGACAGATGAGTGATACTTGACGGCATCTGTGGGGACTCATGCATCCGACCCTCTTCTACATCACTCACAGGCACAGCCGATTTTATTGTTGTCCTTTGGCACTTTGGGCATGAGCAGCGGGGTATGCGAGGCACACCCAAGATGTTTGGATGGCACTCAACACACTAGGCGAGAGACCTCTCAGCAGTGGCACTGGGTTGGTTTACTAGTTGACAGCCACAGGTCGAGGGATGAGATGATCCTCTACAGGGGTGGCACATCGGTCATCGCTGAGCCTACACCCGGGGAGCGGGTCATGAGGGAGACATGCATCATTCTTCCCTCGGGGCATGTTGAGATCATGCATGAGCAGAGGATACTGGGTTCAGCAGAGGGAGCATTCCAGCATGCGTCTAGACTCCAGACATTGTATCGACACTTCATCGAGAGGGTGGATGGCCTATTCAATGCAGATGAGGTGGCAGAGGAAGAACAGGAGGGCCTTCCTCCTGTATGCCAGGGTGAGGAATCTTCTTCATATGAGTCCATAGGATCAGTTGAGGTCGCTTCTAGGGAGCGAGAGCAGTCACGCAGGGATGGAGACAGTAGACCAGAGCTGCATTCCAGTATACAGGGTGAGCAGTCAGGGGACTCTATGGGAGATGCCCTAGGCGATGAGACACTTGTGACGATCCAATCGGAGCTATATGTGATGGAGCCTGAGTCAGTAGAGGAGGATGCTATGCACATCATGCATGATGGTCCTTTGAGGGAGAGCCAGATGGAGGCTCACATCGAGTCGGTGATGGATATGCGGCTAACCGCGGGGTCAGCCATTGAGGAGGAGCAGTCAGATGCATTGACACTGAGTACAGTGACGGCAGTTGCAGATCCATATCCTCTAGAGATGTTGGAGGGTGATGGGATTGTTATGCAGGGGGCTATTAGACAGCAGGAGCTGTTGGATATGGTGGAGCATTCATCTTTTGGCTGACACATTGATGAGGTACAGATAGATGTACATACAGTCGGTCGAGCTGCAGTACTTTCAGTGAGTAGTACTCTCCAGGAGTACATCGATGGAGCTTGCAGCATATCTTGCCCACTTTGGCCCATTATAGAGAGAGGGGTTTCCTTCCACATACAACTCTCATTGGCAGACAGGGCAGAGCAGTGGGAGTTGATTACGGGTTGGCGGCAATACTTCAGGCGTGTTCCATATGCCGTTGTTATTGCTACATCGGATTCTTCTTCCAGGATGGACTGGCGGGAGATCATGATTTGGTACCCTCTAGATGGTACGGTATTCTTCGTAGGGAGCACAGTCGAGCAAGGGCCCTTGGACATAACAGAGGTTATAGATTCCAGCTGGCAGGGCGGCACAGGACATCATTTCTTCAGCACTCCATCCCGATTTCAGGAGAGCAGGATTAGCATGGGATTGAGTCACAACTTGGATTGGAGAGAGGTGATGAGTTGGTATGCAGTTGGAGGGGTAGCCTATGCAACTACAGGTACAACGCAGTAGGAGCCCGGGAGCATTGATGCTTGTTGGTGGTCTTGACCTCTTAGAGCATTGGTCATAGCTAGAGGCAGTGCACAGTCCGAGCCGTGGGACTTGTGCGATTATTGGCCACGGCGGCGATGGGATCCGGGAGGATTATCGGTTGGCTGGTACTGTGAGAGGTCACTTTGGGATCTTGGCACTGAGATATCCCTTCGTATCAGGGTGATGCAGAGATCAGAGAGGTTTCAGTGGGACCCAGGCACATTTTGCAGTATCGGTGGGGAGCATCAGCGAGAGAGGAGGCTTATTTAAGCGTTGCTTGAGCACAAGCAATTTTTGCTGGATGAGGATGCCACTTGGGAGAATGAGAAGATTTTGCAGCATCCATCACTTCAGTTGCTTGAGGACAAGCAGCATTTTGCCGGGGGAGACTGTAATATTCCTAATTAGCACCGCTAATTGGAATATTTGATTTTTGTATAGTTTTTCCGACTATAGTTTATTAATAAATAAAAGTGAGAAAAGGGGTCTAACTCACTTAAATAAAATAAAGTGTTTCCCTAGTAGATGCAACGTTGTAACTTAAGGGGGGAGCCAAGGGGGGCCACACACCACGTGGAGGAGCCAATGAGAGAGAGGACATTGGTTTTGGAGGGAAACCATTGCTATAAAAGGTGGAGGAGCCTCCTCATTTGGGGCATTATTGATGTTGATGATATTGAGCTAGACTTCTGTCTTCTTGGCTTATGCTGTTGCTTTTACACGGCTCTGCATTTAGTGCGATTGAGAGTGTCTGGTCGGAGGTCTTGCCACTTGGGGGCCAGTGCACTGCTCGGGCAAGGTTTTTTTCCTTCAGTCTTTACGGGAGGTTTGGTTGTTTTTTTGCGGAGGGTGAGCTTCTTTTGGTGGCTATGATCCACAGGAGAAGGGCCACGCGGTTCTTGGAGGTGTTTATAGGTGTTTGCAGGAGATTCAGTGAGATTCGGTGTGGAGGTTCAGTCTTCATCAGTGGGAGATTTTCTGAGGAGTTTGTGGCCCTATTTCAGCATATATCATTTGGCTTCTGCGCTGGGCTTGGAGAGACAGCGTTTTTCCTTGAGGAGGGTTCCGGAGGTGATTTTCGGAGGCTGACCATTTTCTACATGGTTTCTGGGTTTTGTCCGGGGTGGTGAGTTCAGGTGTTCTTCAGATTTTCAGCTCATTCCGGCAAGGGGATCAGCCCCTAGTTCCAGCTCATTCCAGCAGCTGGGACGCAATTCCTGTAGCAGCCATTTCCTGTTTTCTGAGAGGGCTCTTCACTTTCCTTATGCAAGGATAGGTGCTATTATTCTGATTATCCATTGTATCCCATTATATTCTCAGATTAATAAAATGGCTTAGCATTCCCGGCATTTTATGTGTATTTGCTTTATGTTCTATTTCCGGCAATTTTCTATATATTTGTATGCTTGTATTGCTGTCTATTTCCCATTCGGGATATTACATCTAATCTGGGCTGTTGATTCATCAACGACAAGATTATAAGAGAAAGCTTGAGGATCATTTGGAAAGTAAGCCAGGCACACACTCAGTACCCGAAGGAAATCGATTATGAAGGAATAGAATAAGATTTCCGAGGGAGAGTTGCAGAGGCAGAAGAAGGAAGGGGAAGTCAGCAGCGGCAAAGAAAGGAAAGAGGAGGACACAGAGGGCCACAGAGGACAATGCTGAGCAACAACAGTGAGTCCCCACGCAGAGTGACACAGTCCAGCACATGGACTGCGCAGAAGATCACGCAGAGTGACGCAGAGGGAGCTAGGGTGTCTTCCGGGTAACAGAAATTCTCCCAGAGGATTCAGGGAATTTATCTCAGGAGTATTCTAGAAGTTTTCTCGTCTAATTCGTGTAAAATATTTTCCTCTCTGAAGAATAATACAAACCCTCATCTGCTGCACTGGTTTTCCCGCATTGGGTTTTTCTGGGGACAATTGTCCAAAAATAATTGTGTTCATGTGATTGTTTCTATTGTGTTATATGTGTTTTGTTCTATTTTCTGCTTATGGTTAAGTGAATACTGCAGTTGTGTTTATTTCAGAATTTACTAGAAGAAAAACTGTAAATAACTTATCATAAATAATGTAATATTCCCAATTAGCAATAACTAATTGGAAATATTAATTTTGACTATTTTGCCTTCATAGAGTTAAAATATAAATAAAGTGGGTGAAGGAACACTTAGGATAAAAATATTTCCTAAAGTCACCTAAGAGACATGTCTATTTGGCAACGTGGGGCCAAGGGGTCAAGTGGTAGCGTAGGAAAGGGAGCAGCGTAGATAGTGTGGGACCCAGCCAGCACAGAGTGAGTTGGACAACGTGGGCCAAGGGGGACAACGTAGAGATTGGTGGGGCCTAGGTGAAGGAAAGGCTCACCAAGCATAAAAGGAGGAAGGGTCTCCTCATTCTCATTCATCCTGATTATGCATCTTTGAGATTTGTCTTCTGACATTGAGCACGCTTGCTGTTTAGCAAAGTCTGCACGTACTGTTCAGTACATCAGGTGTCTTCGTTCGGAGATCCCAACCTCAGCCCCGGGGGACTTCGACTGCCTGCTTGGGTGAGGAATTTCATCCTTGTTTTGCCGGAGGGAGTTGCAGCTACCATAGGAGGAGCATCCACTCAGAGAGACAGCGCAGTCAGTGAGAGGGAGGACTCAGTCTTGTGAGGAGGTAGTTTCGGATTGGGGGTTAGTTGGTGGATTCAGCCTTGGATAGTGGGTAAGGGGCCAACCCTTCCCTATTCCAGCATTTTGGAGGAGTTAGGGGCCATCTTTTGGAGCAGATCATTCAGAGCCAGCATCCCTCCTTGAGGAATAGCGTAGTGCCTCAAGGGAGCCATTTTCGGGGGTCGGCCATTTCTGAAAAGCTTTCTGGGCTTTTCTGGGTATTGGGAGTAGAGGCCATTCTCGAAGTTTCAGAATTTTCCGAGGTGGGGAGCAGCCCCAAAGATTCAGTTCATTCCAACAGCAGCAGTAGCACAGTAGCAGTGCCAGCAGCTTGGAGATAACGCAGTCTTGAGTTAGCAGCCATTCCGAGTCCCGATCTGAGAGTATTTCTATGCTTGCCTAGTGCAAGCCAAGGCGCCATCATTCTAATCACCTTTGTACTCATTTTCTATCTTTGAGTATTAATAAAATGGCTCAGCGTTCTCCATATTGGTTATTGTTCATGTGATATCTCTCTAGTTGCTGTTTGTCTTTGTTTATGTGCTTTATATCGCTGTTTATTTCTACTTGGAATATTACAAATAAGTAGGTGAAATAAATCTATCACTGCAGTAGTGTTTCAATTTGAAAATTTCACAGCTTCCACAATGGTTCTATTCTTTCTTTCAACAACACCATTTTGCTCGGGATTATACACAATTGTGGTCTCCCTCTTAATGCCAGCTTCCTTGCAAAAGTCATTGAATTCGTTTGACTCATACTCGGTCCCATTATCGATCCTCAAAATTTTTATTTTCTTCTCGATTTGATTTTCAACCAAGGCCTTAAAGGTACAAAACCATTTGAATGCTTCGTCCTTTTTCAAGAAATATATCCAAGCCTTGTGGGAGAAGTCATCTATTAAAGTCGTGTAATGCGAACATCCTCCCAAGGATGGTATGGGCAGCATACCAGATAGATCTGAATGTATCAATTGCAAAATATCAGATGTGTTCGTGACACTTGAGGGGAATGGTCCCCTTTTATGCTTCCCTTTGGCACAACCCTGACATATACCTTCGTGATCATCTTTAAACTCGGGCATCCTTGTCACCACCTTCCTTGATTCCGGAAGGTCTTTGTAATGAAGGTGTGGAAACCTCCGGTGCCATAACTTGGTTTGAAGAGTTGTGTCACATGACATGGTCCCCAATGGACTTCCTTCAACCTGATAGAGTGTATCAAATCTAAAACCAATAGTAAGAGCTTCTTTGAAGTTCTTCTTCCAAATGCGTACGTTTCCATCAATGAATGCCACCTTGAATCCTTTGTCTTCCATTGCCGAAATGGAGACAAGATTCTTTTTCAAATTAGGTACGTACAACACATCTTGTAAGCGGAGGACTTGACCTTGAGATAGATGAAGGGTCACAGTCCCTGTCCCTTTCACGGGATAGGTGGCATTGTCTCCAAGGATAATCTCCAAATTAGTATCCTTCTCAATCAAATCAAAGAGGGCTTCTTTATATCCAGTGAGGCACCTTGAAGCACCACTATCAATCAGCCAGACATCCAGGGTGTTGGGAGGAGATGCAGTAGAAAGGGCAGATACAAGAATATATTCTTTTTTCTTATTAGCAACAACATTGGACTTATCATACATGGTATTCATTGACCTCTTGAAAGGTTGACCATTTCCACTTCGATCAAAGGGAGCCTTCCTCTTTCCTCTGAACCTGTTGTTCCTTTGGCTGCCATTCCCCCCGAAGTTGTTGTTGTCATCATCTCTAGGAGAGTCCATTCTATTGGGGCACTCTCTTGCATAGTGACCAAACTCGTTACAAGTGTAACATCTTCCCTTTCTTCCTTTGTGCCCCGCTCTTCCGTGGTTTTGATTCCTCGGACCACCATGGTTCTTCTTCTTTGCATGAGCAGTAAAGGCAGTAGGGTCACCTCCATTCCCATTTGAGGGATGGTCTCTTTCCATCATTCTTGTCTCTTCTTGAGTGCATCTCGTCAACAATTCATCAAAATCAGGAATCACATTATTATTAAGAATAGTAGTGTTGAATACATACCATTCCCGGGGGAGTCCTACAAGAGCAATGAGGACAAGCTCTCGATCAGATACCTCTTCTCCAATGGCTAGGAGATCATTCCTGATTTCTATGAGCCTCATCAAATATGATTGAATGGATTTATCTTTGCCCTTCTTCATATTCTTCAACTTGTTCTTAAAGAAAATAACTTTATTAGCATTGCTAGCCCTGAACATGCTAACCAACTTATCGTACATCTCTTTAGATGTGCCCAACTCAGAGATATAAGCAGCCAAGTGCTTATGTATAGAATCCATGATAATCATCTTCGCCTTGACTTCCCCTCTTCTATATTTTGTCTTTGTGGCAGCCGGTGCATTTGATGAGGCTCATGAATCTTCCCCTGCACATAATCCATGATATCTTGATCTTCTAATACCAAATCCGAAGACATCTTCCAGGCATGATAATCACACTTATCAGTCAACTTATCATCACTCTTGAAACCCTTTGTAGGTTGAGGAGGCCATTGGTCCTTGATAAGACTTCTTCTTTGGTGATTTCTTTTCACACTATCTTGGGCTTTGTCCTCACATTAGCTCTGATACCATGTTAAATTTAGATAACCATGGTATGCTCTATGTTTAAATGCAATTTACTTCAATCTTCTTTAAGGCCCAATTCAGACCTAGCAATCACATACACTTGAAAGTAAAATGATGATAGAACATAATAATAAATCAATAGAAGACAAGCCAAATAATATAACAAAATTTGTAATTCTTCTTGTCCAACAAATATAGAGATAAATGTTTGTTACAACAGTCAATAGGATGCCCTAGCCAGCGAAGACTTGAGTTGGCCAAACCAACTTCTCCAACAACCAAATCAGCCTTTCTCCAAGTGTCACACACACCCCTCAAAGACAGCTCAAAAAGTCAACGCAAGTCAACAGCAAGTGGTCAACGCAAAAGTCAACGCTGCGATCAAAGCTGAAGTCAATGGACAACAACCAAAGTCAACATCCAACCTCAATTTTCGTGCCCTCTAATGCGGCCTCAAGAAATCGGAATTTCTGTGCTGAAATAGAAGTCAAAGCACAAGTGTTGACCCAAAGTCAATGCTGGTCAACGCTGAGTAGAAAGCCCTAAAACAATTCACAACTTCTTTAGGTTTAGATTCACACGTGTGAGGGATGGAAGCCTCTCCTAGGCTGTACGAACCAATCAGATCACAAGTAGAATGTGTGATGAGATGATGATGAAATGATCATCATCTCTCTCCTATTTATATCCATCAGTGAGGGCGTGTGACACATTTGTTGGGGCTTGTGAGCCTACATTACAAATCTGGCCGACCTTGTCAATTTGCACATGTGTGGAAAATAAAATCAAAATATAGGTTCTGCTCATTCAAACAAGATGATCTTTAGATCAATCTTGCACCTCTCCAAAAGAGGAATCCAACAAAAATACAATCATCGTCATATGAGCAGTGCAACATGGAGTTTGGACCTAGTTGCCCAAAATTACCAAGTTCCTTAGAATATTTCTTGCCAAGAAGTCTTGAACTAGTGCTGAGAAACAACAAAGCAAGATCAGAGAGGAGTGTTTCGACATCTGTTAGAGGGATTTCCGTGAAGGAAATCTAATCTTAGAGGGAGCTTGTTCCTTAGAGGGTTTCTAGTGCCAAGAAATCCAGATCCGAGTTTTGTTGGGGCAACAGCGGTAGAGGGAGAAATGAACCTGTTCGACACTTAGTTGAGCAAAGATGGACGTGAATGGACTGAGGGATCAGGACAGGTTGGATGGAGCATCCAACTTTGTCACCTGGAAGGCTAGGATCCTGGCAGTTTTGGATGAACATAGCATCAAGGATCATGCCTGGAAAACTATTGCTATTCTGGTTGATGTTGATCCTGTCAAGAAGTATGAGGAGGCTCTGGAAAAAGCAAAACGCACGATCATGGACAGAGTCAAGGATCATGTGATCCCACATATTGCTAAGAAGAACACAACAAGAGAAATGTGTGAGGCCATGACCACTATGTACCAGGGATCTTCTGTTCAGCGAAAGATGTTGAGAACGAGCTGAGATTATTTCAGATGCAGAAGGGAGAAGAGATCGACCCCTTCGTCATTAGATTGCAAGGGATCCGAGATCACCTAGCTTCTGTAGGGGCTATGCCAAATGTTGGGCTTGTTGTCGCACAGATTGTCTAGGCACCACAACAACAACTTAGATCAGGGGCTGTCACACTTATCCCCAATCTCTCTATTTAAGCTGTCTCCTTGCAAACTAAGGGAGGTAGACCCTATTAAAAATGAAGAGGAAGAATCTAGGAGACAGCTAAAACACCAAATACTTGATAAAATTAACGAGATTTCACAGATTGATTATGTTAAAACCAGTGCCTTATGGAGTCAAACAAGATCCCGTTATGCAATTAAAGATAAGTATTGGATGTATCACTGCTGCTAAATGACCACAATGATATTCAATAGAAAGTGTCACGATCATTCGTTAAGATACTTGAGCCAATCAACAAAGCTATCATGAAACGATCATTAAGATAAAAATGCTAGATGCTTGAAGAATTTCCGAAATTATGATATTTCCAATATAACCCAGTTCGAAAATTAAAATGATCCACAGTCAAAATTTAGATAGAAAAGTTTAGGCTTGTTTGACCATAGAGAAAATTTTGAATTTTTTTTATGTTTTTGTATTTTCTAGATTTTTAGAATTTTGAAATTTTTAGAATTTTTTATTATTTTTTAAATTTTGAAACCAATTAAAAATCTAAATAAAAGTTCTAATCTAAAAAAAATTAGAGTCTAAATCTAAACACAACTAGAATTAAAATTAAACTAAATGAAACTAAGTTAAAATTTAAAATCTAAAAGCTAAAACTAAACAAATAAACTTAAAATCTAAACTAAAAATAAACTAAACCTAAAAAAAAAAAAATCTAAAAAAAAAAAACTAAAAACTAAATACTGAAATCCTAAAGCTAAACTAACGCTAAACCTCAACTAAACAAGATTGAAATTAAAATTAAAACTACGCTATCACTACAACATAAAAGAATTTAAGATTAAAATCTAACTACGTGAATATCAAATTTTAGAAATTAAAACTAACAATTAACAAATCGACATTTAAAAGATACGACTAATCGCTACCTTACAAACTATAAATGAAAAATGTCGGCTTTTGAAAATTCACGCGATTTTGTGTTTTTTGTTTTTGTTTGTATTTTCGGCAGGTCGATGGACAGAGCAGACGAACAACTTGAATATTATGCTTTGTGCTTTTGCGCTTATTGTTTTGTGATTGCAGATTGGACGGAGCACCACGACGGACGAAGCGTGGGGATCGACAGAGGCAAGGGGCTGGGCGGCAGCAGACAGAGGTCGAACGTGAGAAAGATGGAGCTGCGGATAGGGTTTCCAATGGAAAATCGAGGGGTATGCAGTATGCGGATGAGGACTGAGGTCGAGGTTTAAGGACGACAGGAGAAATGTGAAGCAGGGTTGACGGGTAGAGAGAGAGAGGGCAGAAATGGACGAGGAAGGTGTGAAGAGGAAAACGAAATCAATGGACAACAAGCTTAAGGAGTGAAGGCAAAGACGACAAAGGGATTGTAGAGAAATGACAGCGATGAGAATGAAGGGAAGACGATGGAGGAAGGAGACGCCAGCGAAGGAGAAAGAAGGGACTGGGTAAGGTAAAGGAGGTCAACGCAGACAGAGAAGCTAGGATCAGCGTGAGGAGAACCCAGTACAAATAAATTCGCCCAAAAAACTTTAGAATTCTTCCGTTAAGCTCAGATTTCAGAGTGGAGACCCTATCTTGCGGCCAGATCCTGCTCAAATCTAAAGAAATTTTGGAGAAAACCTACTGCAATTCTGCAAAAACCCAAACAGAAACAAAACCAAAACTATACACAGAAAAATAATAAACCCTTACAACCTGGGAAATATTTACAAATTTAATATACAATTTAGAAAGCTCTCACAGCCAGATTTAAATCGATTTCAGCACAATTTGGAAAATGAAATTTTTTGAAAGAGAGGCAGAAGCCCTAGGAGATCCTGTAAAACCACTAATTTCGTAAGATAGACTTGGAATTTAACAAATAATGAGTTTTTCAGATTTATGTCATTTGAGAGTCGGCTGGTCCAACCGAAGACTTCCCCAGACGCTCAAACCCTTTAAAAAAAATATTTCCCTGCACACTTAGATCTGGACCTTAGATTAATAGAGATTCAAGAAAATAACATGAGATCCTTCAGAAAAATAGGAAACTAGTCTTTCCGTTAAATCAAAGATGCTATCTTATGAATCCAGAAAACTGCACAAGCTACCTGTATGCAGATTAATCCATGAAGGCCATTAACCATAAAATGCAAATCAAGTAGCAGAGTTCAGAGACAAATCACCACATAGATCCGAGAAGGAACATCAAAATTTGTAACCCCAAAGTCTTTATGTTTTATTACTCAAAAATTTACAGGAGCTTCCAAGACGTGCACGATCCTGAGATCGGATGATTCAAGACTAACAAAGACCTCTAAATTTATAGGACAAAATCTCCAATGACTAGTTTGGATGATCTTTGTCAAAATAATCTCAACCGTCCAAAAGATTTAATCATCTTTTAATCAGGAGCGTTGAAATTATAAATTTGGGGAAAAAACGAATTTATCATTTAATTCAATTTTAATTAACTCAAAAATATCATTTTTGAGTTAATTACCCCAAAATTTTGACTTTGACTTAACTACCAAGGCCCAAAGGTCCAAAATTTCTTAAAATTCTCAATATTCCCTTGGCCTGGGGCTTTTAAAAATCATTTTCCAAGGATCCACAAATTTTGTCTTTGACAGATTTAACCCTAACTGAGGACCCTAAATTAATTAAATTTCTGGCTTTTGTTTTTTTAATTAATTGACCAGAAAATTTAACTAATTGACTGAGAGAGGATTTTAATTATTTTTCCAACCCTCTTTACATAAGATAATACATTTAGACACATGAAGGGGGAATACCCATTCGTATAGACTCTCAAATAGGTACCCAATTCTGCGACTCAAAACATGATCTAGTAGACCAAGTAGTTCAAACTACTTTTACAAGGACTCGAATAAAAACACTAGGACTCACTTAGCATGTTGATGACAAAATCCACCCTAGCTTTGGGGTGAGGCTGGAGGGAAAAACTCTGCCGATCACTTACGTGAATTAGTGAGACAAAAAACCTCTTAGGACAGAAATCATCAACAACATACTAGGCTTACCTAGGTTGTTACATACATTGACGGTCTTACTTAGATCATTTACATCATTACATGCAGAATGGGTTTACATCATTTATAACAAAATGTCATCTGTCGATGAAATCTGGATGTCATGAACCTCGAACATGATAAGCCCCATTTGAAAAAATGGGGGTGTACTGCTATGGGGTAGTTGACAAAGTGTGGTCAACATCTGGCTCTACTTGGGGACACGTTGCTTCATTGAAGGAATGTGAGAATCCAGAATCTGCATCCAAGCAACCCACAAGATTACATAAGTAGCGTCCATCCAAATATCATCATATAACATTAAGCCCATGAAAAATAGAAGCTCTTCTTTTATTTATTATTCTACTTAACATGAAAAGTAAATCTACTCAAAATGAAATGCTGAAATAACAAGGTGTAAGGTTAGAGATACAATACAGAGGATGCCCTGTAGCATCAGATGTGCTCAATATAGTGCATGCTAAGCATTTTCCTGCTTTCAGGGAAGTTTGTGGGCTGCTTTTCAGATGTGCCATGTCTAATCTTGGTAATTGTAGGACTCTGTCTTATCCGAATGTCAAGCTGCTCTCGACCATCAGACGAATCAAACCACTTACTTCTTCTTTTCTGCTTCTTTCTCTTCTTTTGAGTGGGTTGCGATATCAACAATGAGACCACTGTAGATTTCTTGTCTTTATCTTGAAGATGTTTGTACAAAATATCTGAAGAACCTGGAGCGTGACCAATATTATTCTGGATATACTCTATCAATGGTGACACATAAGCTTGGTCTTTCTCAACATCCTCTGAAACCATAGTTAAATTTTCCCTAATGGGAGAAGTGACCTCCCTGTGATGAGATGGGAATTGCTTTAGCAGACAAGAAGTCTTATGATCTATTGATGAATCTTCATAATCAAATTTCGGCTGAAACTTTTGTATATGTATTTTTTCCATTTTTTCCAACCTTTTCTGAATATCAGACATTTGATTAGAATGATTAACTTCCATCATCTTTAATCTGTTTTCCATGACATTTATTTCCTGTGCATGACTTTCCTCAATCGACAACAATTTGCGTTCCATGTTTTTTGTTGCTTCATCATTATCTGCTTTCATGGCCATGAAGATATTTTGCATACAGTTCATTTCTTTCTCATGATTTGTTTCCATGATTCGTCATTTCCTTGATATGTTTTTCTTCTAAGGCCACTAACTTGCTCTGTATAGAACCAATTTCCCTGGCGTGATCCGCTATTATTTTTTCTTGATTAAGTTCCATATTCTTAATGATTTGAGTGTGATTTAGCTGTATATCCTTAACCATCTGGATCAATTCGCTAACAAGATGCTTATCATTGTCAAGACTGATTTGACAACTTGTTTCTGTTTCACCACTATCATGGGTTTGTGCTATTGCGGTACAAGTGGATTCGTCCTAAGAATTGTCTGGAAAACTCCTGCTGATAGCTGAATCTTCTACAAGATCAATTTTATTTTTTTTGCATAATACTGGGAACACAAGGCGAGTCATCTTGTTTTATATATTTATCTGTAAAAGCATTGATGATGTCTTGTAAACAATACTCTTTAGGACAATTTCGAAACCAATCGATAGCATCACCTTTTAAGGAATAGCCAAAGACATGTATCTTGACATCTTCATGATTATGTTGTGAAGGACGAAAATATTTATGTATAAAAAGGGTGACCGTCCTTAGATGTATTAGAGTAGTGCCTGGATCACCACCTGAGAAAAAAGGCAATTTTGAAGTGGCCTCTTCCGGTATGTCATGAAAGGTGTTATCCATGATGACCTGCTTAAAATTTAAGAAATAGATCCGTGTTCAAGAATAGTCAAAAGGTCCTCAAGAAGAGAACTTCTTAGCAGGAACTCTTGTAAGAAATGAAAGAATTAGAGTCGCCACTTGAACATGAAACTAATTCTAAAACATAAGAAATAATCGAGAGATAGCAGATGGATATTAGGGGGGGATTCTTGTCTGGGAGTAAAAAGATGAATAAGTGGAGTCGCCTCCCAAACAAGAAGCCAACCGAAATGTCCAGGTGCTTAAGATACGATGATGAAATGATTAGTGATATGACGAAAGATAAGACGATGAAAATATGAAGAGATGAAAAGACGCCAGAAAATGTGATCCCTTGCTACAGGCTAATGAATGGCGAAAGAAGATTTGAAGATTATAAAATGTCGTTAAGACCAAGGACAGAAAAACTCTATCCCCGGCAACGGCGCCAAAAAATGTTGTCGCACAGATTGTCTAGGCACTGCGACAATGACTCAGATTAGGGGTTGTCACACTTATCCCCAATCTCTCTATTTAAGCTGTCTCCTTGCAAGCTAAGGGAAGTAGACCCTATTAAAAATGAAGAGGAAGAATCTAGGAGACACAGCTAAAACACCAAATGCTTGATAAAATTAACGAGATTTCATAGATTGATTATGTTAAAACCAGTGCCTTATGGAGTCAAACAAGATCCCGTTATGCAATTAAGGATAAGTATTGGATGTATAACTGCTGCTAAATGACCACAATGATATTCAATAGAAAGTGTCATGATCATTCATTAAGATACTTGAGCCAATCAACAAAGCTTATCATGAAACGATCATTAAGATAAAAATGCCAGATGCTTGAAGAATTTCCGAAATTATGATATTTCCAATATAACCCAGTTCGAAAATTAAAATGATCCACAGTCAAACTTTAGATAGAAAAGTTTAAGCTTGTTTGACCATAGAGAAAATTTTGAAATTTTTTTATGTTTTTGTATTTTCTAGATTTTTAGAATTTTGAGATTTTTAGAATTTTTTATTATTTTTTAAATTTTGAAACCAATTAAAAATCTAAATAAAAGTTCTAATCTAAAAAAATTAGAGTCTAAATCTAAACACAACTAGAATTAAAATTAAACTAAATGAAACTAAGTTAAAATTTAAAATCTAAAAGCTAAAACTAAACAAATAAACTTAAAATCTAAACTAAAAATAAACTAAACCTTAAAAAAAAAAAATTAAAAAAAAAAAACTAAACTAAAACTAAATACTAAAATCCTAAAGCTAAACTAATGCTAAACCTCAACTAAACAAGATTGAAATTAAAATTAAAACTACGTTATCACTACAACAGAAACGAATTTAAGATTAAAATCTAACTACGTGAATATCAAATTTTAGAAATTAAAACTAACAATTAACAAATCGACATTTAAAAGATACGACTAATCGCTACCTTACAAACTATAAATGAAAAATGCCGGCTTTTGAAAATTCACGCGATTTTGTGTTTTTTGTTTTTGTTTTTATTTTCGGTAGGTCGATGGACAGAGCAGACAGACAGCTTGAATATTATACTTTGTGCCTTTGCGCTTATTGTTTTGTGATTCCAGATTGGACGGAGCACGATGGCGAACGAAGCGTGAGGATCGACAGAGGCAAGGGGTTGGGCAGCGACAGACAGAGGTCGAACGTGAGAAAGATGGAGCTGCCGACAGGGTTTCAAATGGAAAATCGAGGGATATGCAGTATGCGGATGAGGACGGATGTCGAGGTTTAAGGACGACAGGAGAAATGTGAAGCAGGGTTGACGGGCAGAGAGAGAGAGGGCAGAAATGGACGAGGAAGGTGTGAAGAGGAAAACAAAATCGATGGACAGCAAGCTTAAGGAGTGAAGGCAAAGACGGCAAAGGGATTGTAGAGAAATGACAGCGATGAGAATGAAGGGAAGACGATGGAGGAAGGAGACGCCAGTGAAGGAGAAAGAAGGGACTAGGTAAGGTAAAGGAGTTCAACGCAGATAGAGAAGCTAGGATCAGCGTGAGGAGAACCCAGTACAAATAAATTCTCTCAGCAAACTTTGGAATTCTTCCGTTAAGATTAGATTTCAGAGTGGAGACCCTAGCTTGAGGCCAAATCCTGCTCAAATCTAAAGAAATTTTGGAGAAAACCTCCTGCAATTCTGCAAAAACCCAAACAGAAACAAAACCAAGACTATACATAGAAAAATAATAAACCCTTACAACCTGGGAAATATTTACAAATTTAATATACAATTTAGAAAGCTCTCACAGCCAGATTTAAATCTATTTCAACACAATTTGGAAAATGAATTTTTTTGAAAGAGAGGCACAAGCCCTAGGAGACCCTGCAAAACCACTAATTTCGTAAGATAGACTTGGAATTTAACAAATAATGAGCTTTTCAGATTTATGTCATTTGAGAGTCGGCTGGTCCAACCGAAGACTTCCCCAGACGTTCAAACCCTTAAAAATATATTTCCCTGCACACTTATATCTGGACCTTAGATTAATAGAGATTCAAAAAAATAACATGAGATCCTTCAGAAAAATAGGAAACTAGTCTTTCCGTTAAATCAAAGATGCTATCTTATGAATCCAGAAAACTGCACAAGATACCTGTATGCAGATTAATCCATGAAGGCCATTAACCATAAAATGTCAAATCAAGTAGCAGAGTTCAGAGACAAATCACCACATAGATCTGAGAAGGAACATCAAAATTTGTAACCCCAAAGTCTTTATGCTTTATTACTAAAAAATTTACAAGAGCTTCCAAGATGTGCACGATCCTGAGATCGGATGATTCAAGACTAACAAAGGCCTCTAAATTTATAGGACAAAATCTCCAACGACTAGTTTGGATGATCCTTGTCACAACCGGTCCAAAGATTCTAATCACAGAGCTGCCAAATTGTAAATTTGGGGGAAAAACGAATTTATCATTTAATTAATTTTACTCAACTCAAAAAATATCATTTTTGAGCAATTGCCTCAAAATTTTGGACTTTGATCAATTACTAGTGTTTAAAGGTTCAAAATTTCTTCCAGTGCTGGGGCTTTTAAAAATCATTTTCCAAGGACCCACAAATTTTGCCTTTGACAAATTTAATCTTAACTTAGGACCCTAAATTAATTAAATTTTCTGGTCAACTAATTAAAAAATCAAAAGCCAGAAATTTAATTAATTTAGGGTTCTAAGTTAGGATTAAATTTGTCAAAGACAAAATTTGTGGGTCCTTGGAAAATGATTTTTAAAAGCCCCAGGCCAAGGGAATATTGAGAATTTTAAGAAATTTTGGACCTTTGTGCCTTGGTGGTTAAGTCAAAGTCAAAATTTTGGAGTAATTAACTCAAAAATGATATTTTTGAGTTAATTAAAATTGAATTAAATGATAAATTCGTTTTTTCCCCAAATTTATAATTTCAACGCTCCTAATTAAAAGATGATTAAATCTTTTGGACGGTTGAGATTATTTTGACAAGGATCATCCAAACTAGTCGTTGGAGATTTTGTCCTATAAATTTAGAGGTCTTTGTCAGTCTTGAATCATCCGATCTCAGGATCGTGCACGTCTTGGAAGCTCTTGTAAATTTTTGAGTAATAAAGCATAAAGACTTTGGGGTTACAAATTTTTATGTTCTTTCTCGGATCTATGTGGTGATTTGTCTTTGAACTTTGCTACTTGATTTGACATTTTATGGTTAATGGCCTTCATGGATTAATCTGCATACAGGTACCTTGTGCAGTTTTCTGGATTCATAAGATAGCATCTTTGATTTAAATCTGGCTGTGAGAGCTTTCTAAATTGTATATTAAATTTGTAAATATTTCCCAAGTTGTAAGGGTTTATTATTTTTCTGTGTATAGTCTTGGTTTTGTTTCTGTTTGGGTTTTTGCAGAATTGCAGGAGGTTTTCTCCAAAATTTCTTTAGATTTGAGCAGGATCTGGCCTCAAGATAGGGTCTCCACTCTGAAATCTGAGCTTAGCGGAAGAATTCTAAAGTTTGCTGGGCGAATTTATTTGTACTGGGTTCTCCTCACGCTGATCCTGGCTTCTCTGTCTGCGTTGACCTCCTTTACCTTACCCAGTCCCTTCTTTCTCCTTCGCTGGCGTCTCCTTCCTCCATCGTCTTCCCTTCATTCTCATCGCTGTCATTTCTCTACAATCCCTTTGCCGTCTTTGCCTTCACTCCTTAAGCTTGCTGTCCATCAATTTCGTTTTCCTCTTCACACCTTCCTCGTCCATTTCTGCCCTCTCTCTCTTTGCCCGTCAACCCTGCTTCACATTTCTCTTGCCGTCCTTAAACCTCGACCTCCGTCCTCATCCGCATACTGCATTTCCCTCGATTTTCCATTGGAAACCCTGTCCGCAGCTCCATCTTTCTCACGTTCGACCTCTGTTTGCCGCCGCCCAGCCCCTTGCCTCTGTCGATCCTCACGCTTCGTCCGCCGTCGTGCTCCGTCCAATCTGCAATCACAAAACAATAAGCGCAAAGGCACAAAGCATAATATTCAAGCTGTCCGTCTGCTCTGTCCATCGACCTGCGGAAAATACAAACAAAAACAAAAAACACAAAATCGCATGAATTTTCAAAAGCCGGCATTTTTCATTGATAGTTTGTAAGGTAGCGATTAGTCGTATCTTTTAAATGTCGATTTGTTAATAGTTAGTTTTAATTTTTAAAATTTGATATTCACGTAGTTAGATTTTAATCTTAAATTCGTTTCTGTTGTAGTGATAGCGTAGTTTTAATTTTTAATTCAATCTTGTTTAGTTGAGGTTTAGCGTTAGTTTAGCTTTAGAATTTTAGTATTTAGTTTTAGTTTAGTTTTTTTTTTTTAGATTTTTTTTTTTTAGGTTTAGTTTAGATTTTAAGTTTATTTGTTTAGTTTTAGCTTTTAGATTTTAAATTTTAACTTAGTTTCATTTAGTTTAATTTTAATTCTAGTTGTGTTTAGATTTAGACTCTAATTTTTTTTAGATTAGAACTTTTATTTAGATTTTTAACTGGTTTCAAAATTAAAAAAATAATAAAAAATTATAAAAATTTCAAAATTCTAAAAATCTAGAAAATACAAAAACATAAAATTTTTTCAAAATTTTCTCTATGGTCAAACAAGCTTAAACTTTTCTATCTAAAGTTTGATTGTGGATCATTTTAATTTTCGAACTTGGTTATATTGGAAATATCATAATTTCGGAAATTCTTCAAGCATCTGGCATTTTTATCTTAATGATCGTTTCATGATAAGCTTTGTTGATTGGCTCAAGTATCTTAATGAATGATCGTGACACTTTCTATTGAATATCATTGTGGTCATTTAGCAGCAGTTATACATCCAATACTTATCTTTAATTGCATAACGGGATCTTGTTTGACTCCATAAGGCACTGGTTTTAACATAATCAATTTGTGAAATCTCGTTAATTTTATCAAGTATTTGGTGTTTTAGCTGTGTCTCCTAGATTCTTCCTCTTCATTTTTAATAGGGTCTACCTCCTTTAGCTTGCAAGGAGACAACTTAAATAGAGAGATTGGGGATAAGTGTGATAGCTGCTGATCTGAGCCGTTGTCGCGGTGCCTAGACATTCTGTGCGACAACAGGGCTTATGGTCAGGACTGCCCTAAATGTAGTCATTGAAGACTGGGAGACCTTTGTCCAAGGCATTTTGGGCAGGGCAGCTTTTCCAAGTTGGGAAGAGATGTGGGCAGCTCTTCGACAAGAAGAGCTCAGACAGTGGACCAAGGTGGGAAGTAGCAGCAAAGGGATGAAAGTCAAGAAGGAGGAAGAGGAAGATGCATCTCTCGCATCTAAGGGACAACAAGGGTAGTAGAGAAGGAAAAAGAAGGACCTCTCGAAGGTCAGATGTTTTAGATGTGGGGAACTAGGACATTTCGCCCTGCTTTGCCCTCTGAAGAAGAAGGGCAAGGAAGAATCTGACTCGAAAGCTGCTCCAGCTCAGGTTGATGAGGATGATGATGATGGATGCGCCATAAGTGCTCATGCACCTAAGAAGTGGGGCGATATGGAGCTGTAGATTAGCTACATGAAGTGGGGCAGGACTGAGGATCCTTGAGGTGCCCAAACTCTTGGATCACATATGGATACGGGAGCCCTTAATGACAGTAGCAAAATGATGGGTGTCAGTTGATGCAAGGGATGATGGAGCAACAGTGGCAGAGCTAGAGTGCCAAAGTCTGAAGCAGTGCAAAGAGAGGCAACAACAGCGTAATGCAGAGCAGCAACAGGCTGTAGCGCAGTGGCATTAGGGGGTCAGCGCAGATTAGCCGCAGAGGTAATTCCAGCATCAAGGAGTATTCAGACTGACCAGCATGTCAGTTTTGGGAGGTTTTTCAGTTGCTTAACTCTCAGCAACTGAGTTGTAGTGTAGCAGTTAGTAGTGGTAGTGCTATGGGCAACATGATGCCGCATTTTGGGAGGGAGCTGCAGTACAAATGTAGCAGTGATAGTGGTAGAGTCATGGGCAGCAGTACAGGTAGCAATAGCGCAGTGGATGAGGGGCAACAGGTCGAGCATCAATAGCGCAAAGGACCGATGCTGTGGATCAGGGTGATGCTTCCGGTGAAGAAGTATTGCTGGAGCACATTCCTCGCCAAGAGGGAGTGTTGATTTTTGGGTAGCATTGGATGTGCTCTAGCTCTGAAATTTTGTGGAGGGGATATAACACATGAGATCTCCAGGACCCAGAAATGGTTTGGAGAAATTCCACTTGAAGTGAAAGTTATTCAAATAATTAATTATTTTTAATGGAGACAAGTTAAAACGTAGGGAATTAAAATTATTAAAGTGAATTAATTTAAACATGTGGGTGAGAAGCTTCTAAGTGACGAGGATCAAGTCTAATTTAATCTTAGACGTTGATTAAGGATTAGATCACGGCCGTTGATTTCTCAACCGGAAAAGTATAAAGGAAGGCTTGAGGGTCAGTTGGAGAACACACACAGTGAATCAAGAGATCGAATTCTTCTGACTGAGCAGTGCTCAGACGAAGATAAGATCTAAGTGATTCAATTGTAGGGGTAGAAGCAGTTATTGGTCGGAGGACCAAGAGTACATAGCAGAGCAAGGGCAACAAAGACTACGTAGGAAGTAGCGCAATCACCAGGAGAGGTGACGCAGTCCCCAAAGAGGGTGACGTAGGCCCACGTAGGGCTCACGCGGGGGCAGCGCAGAGCATTCGAAAGACAATCCAGATTTAGCTGAAGATCGGGGTTTCTAAGCCGGGAGGGCTGAAAACTCGATTTTCTGAGAGGTAGATCAACGCAGAGAATGGGTGACACAGTCATCAGCCAGACCCACACAGACCTACGCATCTACTGCGCAGAGGCAGCTGGGGTTTCACCAGTTTCTGATTCGGATCAGTCGGGACTTGCAGTGTGAGGTAAAACACAATATTTTATTTGTCTGCCGAGGATTTTCTCTATTGGGTGAGCCGAATTGTGGAACCCTAGTTGTACTCAGAACACTGTTGCTTAATAATACAAACCCTCAGATCTGTTGCACCGGTTTTTCCACATTGGGTTTTTCCGGGGAGAATTGTCCAAAAATAAATGTGTTCTTTGTATGGTTGTCTCATTTATTTTTCAGTTCTTGTTCTGTATATTGGTGTAGGGTGCAGTGTATTTACATTAATATTTTTACTGAAGTATTTAGAAAAATAAATTGTTAATATAAACACAAGTAGATAATGTAAATCAATTTTTCTGCAGTAGGATTTCTGGTTTAGATTCAGAATTTTTCACAGGGTGCACGCACCTCATGCTTTCCATGCACCTCATGCATTCCACGCACCTAGGATGGGGGGATGCTTGGGGAAATCTTTCCCCATGCCCCCCTTTTGGTGATACACAGAGGGGATCATTTCCCTAGTGTGGGGGACACGTTTCCCAAAAAGGGGTGCTTTTGGGCATTTCCCCCTCAAAAGGGGTGCTTCTAGGTGTCCTACTTTCGAGGGGGGACGTGTCCCCCTCAATTTTGTCTAATAACCCCTTAAAAAATTATTAAAAAGCTATTAAAAAACGAAAAATTAAAATAAAATAAAACTAATACTAAAAAGAAAAATACAGAACAAATAACAAATCATGAACTAATTTGCAATCCCTAACTCACTCATTCGACTTACCAAGATTACCTCTGCTTGACTTCCTCGCGACACTATTTGAATTACCAATTAACTATTGCCTCTCCTCCCCCGTGATGCTCCTTCAATGCTCATTGTCCATTTTTAATTTTGAGTTTTAACTTTTGAGTCTTGATCCTAGATATTGATGAACTCAGATTGATTCTTTGACTCATCACTCTTTACTATTTTTGAGTTTCAGTTATATCAATTTACTATTCCAATCTTTAGACTTTAGTATCTACTATAGTCTATTTTGCTTAGTACCAATTAGTTCTAGAATGATGAATGATGAATTTAAATTTTAAATCAATTTAGAATATGGAATGATGAGTGATGAATTTAATTTTTAAAACCATGTAGATTTGAGAATGATGGATGATGATTATGGATCAATGTATTTCGTTATTGAATCTCATGATGTATGGATGCATGATGAGTATGAAAGATGTATGTATTAATATGAACATGTTGGAAATACTGAGAGGGGGGTGAATCAGTATTTCTTTTCCATTGTTAATTATTGGCAGTTAGATTCTTCACAATTAAAGACAGAGATGTGTATAATGATAATATTAAGGATTAATAAGAATTTCAATTCCCTTTCTAATAATAGTATACAATAGATGAGTGAGGGCACCAACCCTTTTAATGAAACAGGCACCAACCTGTTGCCAAGCACCAACTTGGACTTTGATGAGGCTCCGACCTCTAGGGCTTTGACCCTATCTTCTCAAGGCACTAACCTTGTGTTTAGGAGCTCCTACTCCAAGGACACCAATCCTTCTCTGCTTGGTTTAATAGAGAATGTGAATAGTGCTTACTTGAATGTTCTTGACATATTCATCACTATATTATTTCTTCCAAAATTCTTCACTGACTTCACTGTCCACTTGTCTTCATCACTGGCCTTCAATTAATCCATTAGTATTGTTGTCTTCACTGCCCAAAAGGAAAATATCCCTGCTCGAATCCTCAAGGAGTTAAATTTAATTGCGTCACAAGTCTGTTCCGGATTTTTTCTAAATACTCTTCACTATCCAAGGCTCTAATTGCTTTCACTGTCCAAAGACTTCTCTTCTCCAAGGGTATTTCACTGTCCAAGACTTCTTTGCTCCAAGAGACTTTCACTATTCAAAGACTTCTCTGCTTGATTGTACAATTCTTCAAAAATGTAGCTATTATCCTTCCACAGGTGACTGGTTTCAGAATGATCACAAGTTTGAGGTTAAGGCTTCAGGCCTTGACTGTTTGAGCCTCCTTGGAAATATGACTGAACCTCTCCACAATTATGTAAGCCTACACCTAGCGTTCTCAAGTTGATTAAACCTCCACTGTTCTATCCCAACTCCAAGGAAGGATCATTGTCCTAATCCGAACTGCACAACACAAGACATCGAGCCATAGTCCACAGGATTGGATACAGGTCTGAGGTTTATCACTGCAATCTGAGATAGCTGTCCATGATTTACTTCCACAAGACTAGTTGCAGATAGGCTTGAAATTCCTGAGGTAGCCCAGCTTGAGCTTCAGGTCTGCAATCTGGAAACCCAAACAAGTTTAAGGTGTTGACCCTCCACTCCACAGTCCGAGTTGTTATATTTCTATCCTCCAGCAACCACACTTCGTATGACTGGTCAAGGCAATAGATCACAGATCCGAGGGTTATATCCTTTAGTCACAGGTCCAAAGCAGTACATCACAGGTCTGAGTTTATATCCGAGTTATGTGCACTGTGGTTAGGTCCGAGTCTCCTGTCCGAGCCAACAAAATTTTTTTCACAGGTCCGAGAGAATAGTTAAATCATAGATTTTAACCCAAACAGATCCTCAAAATTGTCCTTAATCTTCTTCTCCTCGGCCTTCTTTAGTTCACGAGTTGTGAACTCCTTGCTGCGTTATGCTCTGAATTTCCTTGACCGAATTACTGATTTGAAAATGAAGTTTCAGTTGTATATTTATAGTGATTTTTGACTGGAATGAAGTGTCACGTCTTTTGGAGGGAGGCCGACATGAAACTGTGAGTGTAGGTCGGCTAGATAAAAAAATATATATTTTCCTAAACTTAAAAATTCAATATCTCACAAACCGCTGGGAGTTTCAGGACAAGTAAAGGCTCATTGGAAAGAGGAAAAATTCCTCTTTCAGATGGTCTAGGACTCATTGTGATAGGCTGCCTACAAGCTGACAAAAACATAATTTTCTTTGTGATTGTCCTTCAATTTTATGTATCAAAAGATTGGGACAGTATGAGGAATGTTTGGCTTCTCCATTCTTTGGTTTCTTCATTGTTATTAATGCCATGTAGCATCATGTATCAACAATTCCATCATATACTAATGCAGTGATATATCATAGTGCAGCCTTCATCTTAGTCAAAGTCATATTGACATCAATGACAATCTGAATTAACAATCTCTCCCTTTTGTCATTGATGGCAATATTCTTGCCCTTCCAACATGTGCCCAAGTACTCCCCCTGTCAAGCTGCTCCCCCTAACATACTGTACTCCTGATATGCTGCGTGATTTAATGTGATGCAAGAGCAACGACTCCCATCTTTTGGCGAAGATACTCAAATGCTTCTCGTGGAAGGGGTTTTGTAAAGATATCAACAATTTGCTCTTTTGTATTGACGCATTCCAACCTGATATTGTGTTCAACAACTTGTTCACGGAGAAAGTGGTATTTGATTGGAATATGTTTGGTCCTTGAGTGCATCACCGGATTCTTTGAAGGACTGATGGCGCTAGTATTGTCACAAAAAATAGTAACTGGTTGCTTAGTTTCTATGTTGACATCCTTCAAGGCTTCCTTCATCCATGGAATTTGTGTACAACAATCAGCAGCAGCTATATATTCGGCTTTAGCTGTAGAAAGGGATATAGATGATTGTCTTTTGTTGAGCCTAGATACAAGACAATCTCCCATAAAGAATGCATTTCCACTGGTACTTTTTCGATCATCCACGCTTCCGGCCCAATCAACATCAGAGTAAGTTGTCACAATATGTGTTGAACTCTTAGGATACCAAAGACCGAAATCAATCGTTCCTTTCAAATATCTGAGAATTCTCTTCACAGTTGCTAGATGGGATAGTTTAGGACTTGACTGAAATCTTGCTAGCATTCCTACTGCTTGCATAATATCTCGTCTTGTAGCAGTTAAGTATAGGAGAGCTCCAATTATTGATCTGTAAAGAGTTGCATCTATGAGAGGGGTATCATCGTCTTTGCTTAATTTACAATCTGTGGTCATCGATGTGCTCATAGGTGCACAATCTTCCATCCCATATCTTTTGAGCATGTCTTTAGATCTTTTTCTTGAGATATAAACATGCCTGCAGAGGTTTGAGATATTTGTAGCCCAAGAAAGTAAGACAACTCACCAATCATTGACATCTCGATTTTTTTGGACATATTTAGAGCAAATTCATGGCTCATTTCTTCATTATTTCTAGCAAAGATTAGATCATCAACGTAAACAAGAGTGATCAGAAGTTTTTCCTTGTCCATCTTCATGTAGAGATTGCTACCTGCCACTCCCTCTTTGAAACCCTCTTGTTGCAAATAGTGGTCCAACTTTGCATACCATGCTCTAGGGGCTTGTTTTAATCCATACAAGGCCTTTTTTAGTTTGCATACAAAGTCTTTTCCTTCAGCAAGATCAAATCCTTCTGGTTGCCCCATGTAAACTTCTTCTTTGAGATCTCCATTCAGGAATGCTGATTTTACATCCATTTGATAAACCTTGAATCCTTTTGAGCAAGTAAATGCTAAAAACATTCTTATGGCTTCCATTCAAGCTACTGGTGCAAAGGTTTCTTCGAAGTCAATTCCTTCGATTTGCGAGTATCCTTTGCAGACAAGTCTGGCTTTATTTCTGATGATTTGTCCATCTTCATTCATCTTGTTTTTGAATACCCATTTTGTTCCAATTATATTTTATCTTTTGGGCAAGGTACCAGTTCCCAAGTCTCAATTTTTTTCGATTTCAGAAATTTCTTCTTCCATGGCCTTTATCCAATAAGGATCTTTGCTTGCTTGAGAAAAATTTTCAGGTTCTATTAAATATAATAGAGCCACATCATCTTTCCTTGGGGTGCTTATCATCCTTCTTCGAGTTTGGATTCCTTCATCTATATTTCCGATGACCTGTTCTTCCGGATGATATCTTTGAACAAACTTGATCTTGGAGGGAGTTTGTGAAGATTCTCTTTGAGGTTCTTCATTCTCCTCTTCTTTTTCAGGTTCTTCTTCTTCACTTTGTTCAAAGAAAGGCTCAACTAAATGATCTTCAATTCTTTTTTTCGGAAGGCCTTCATCAATCTTCACATCAATGCTTTCCACTATTCTTCGTAGACGATTGTTGTAACATTTGTAAGCTTTGCTCCTAGTGGAGTATCCAAGAAATATTCCTTTGTCAACTCTAGAATCAAATTTACCTGGTGAGTCATCATTTATTTTTATGAAACATTTGCTTCCAAAAACCTTGAAATATTTTACTGAAGCAGGGCTTCCTTTCCATAATTCATAAGGAGTCTTTTCATTATTAGGTCTTATTTGAGTTCGATTTAAGGTATAAACTGCGGTGCCAACTGCTTCTCTCCAAAATTTTGGTTGCAAATCAGCTGCTAGTAGCATTGTCCTTGCCATTTCTTGAATGGTTCGGTTCCTTCTTTCAACTACTCCATTTTGCTAGGGTGTCCTAGCAGTAGAGAGTTCTCTTTCGATTCCATGCTCTTTACATAATTCATTAAATTCTTTTGAGGTGAATTCTCCTCCTCTATCCGTTCTAAGACATTTAATCTTAGAAACTTTCTCATTCTCAATGAGAGCCTTAAGATTCTTAAAACGTTCAAATGCTTCGGATTTATATTTTATGAAATATATCCACATCATTCTAGTATAGTCTTCAAAAAATAGAGCAAAGTACCTTTCACCTTGAAGAGATGGAGTTCTAGTTGGCCCACACAAACCTGCATGAATGATTTCCAAAGGTTTTGTTGTTGAGAACTCCTTAGTTTTGTGGCTAGTTTTGGTTTGCTTTCCATGTTGGCATGGGCCACATACAACTTGATTTGGTTTGCACATTTTTGGAATATCGCTTACTGCATTAATTTTTCTGATGTTGACTAGGTTATCAAAACTTGTATGCCCCAATCGCTTGTGCCATAACCAACTTTCATCTGTTTGACTTAAGTAACATTTATCTTCTTGGATTCTACTGAGAATATAAACATTATCTGGTGTTCTTGCTCCTTTCGCCAGAAGTTCTCCCGAGGATGAGTCTCTTATTTCACAATTTTTTGTACTAAAGACAACATTATGTCCTTGGTCACAAATTTGGCTAACACTAAAGAGATTGTGTTTGAGCCCTTCTACCAGCAAGGTATTTTGAGCCTTTCCTAGTCCATTGACAAGGGTAGCAGTTCATTTTCCAGTGATTTTAGCAGATCCACTTCCAAAGGATACATTTCCATTTTTTTGTTTAATGAGATAAACTTCTTTTGGTCACCTGTCGTATGTCTTGAGCATCCACTATCCATGAACCAATGATTTTCTTCACTATGAGCACATAGAGCTAGGCCACATTTATCAGTTTTGAGATTTACGTTTTTAGCTTTCTCCCTTTTGAGAGGGCAATTTTGTTCATTATGATCATAATTATCACATAATGAGCAAGACGGATCAAACTTAGCCAAAGGATCAATGGAATTGCAAGTTTTGATTTGTCCTTTCTCTTTAGGACCACGTAGTTGGTTTGTTTGATCATTCAATCTTGGTGCTTCATTCTTATGACTCTTGCAATGCTTAGCTTGACGCCCAAAGTTTTTACAATTGTAACAATGCCCAAGAAAAATAGTTTGATACCTGTTGTAATATCCATAGCTTGAACCAACATTCTTCCTTGGAGTTGCTCTTTCTTCAATTCTTGATTTTGAGATGGGACTTTGTTCCTGACGAGATGACTTTTCTTCTTTTGGATGGCAAGAGAGTACATCAACATAACTTCTGGCATTATTCTTTGTACTTGATGATTCTCCTTTGAAACCATTTCCAGACTTGTCATGTTAAGGTTTTTGAGTATTAAGAATGTTGTCAAGAGCTAGAAAGCTTTTCCAACTCCTTGTAACTTGCTCTAATTCCTTTCTTAGAGATATTATTTCAGTTTCACGTTTTTCACAGATATCATCCTTCTCTTTTAGCTTAATGTTCAAGAAGTCTTCCCTTCTTTTCGCTTCCTCTCTTTCTATTTTGAGAGAAATTATCTTCTTTTTTAGATTCTCATTTTCTTCAATGGCACTCATTAGCAAACTATCCATGTCTCTTTCATCTTCTAATTCTGAGTCATCATCATTTGTAAATGCCATGAATAACGTTTCTTTGCTTCCAACATAATTACTTTCCTCATCACTTTGTTTGTAATGACGCACATTTCTAGTTGATTTCTTTTTTATGACTACAAATTCATCTTCATCAGACTCATCTTATTTGGAGAAGAAGTTCTTCTTATTAAACCCTTTCTTTTTGTACATCATTCTTTTAGAGTCCTTTTCATCATCACTATCATGTTGTAATATTCCCATTTTTGGTATCATCCATGACAGGGCTAGGAGGGACTTCCAGAGTTAGGAGCAGACAGGTCACATGTACAGATTGGTGCTATCAGTGGGCTCAGGAGCTTTTCAGAGGAGTTTTGAGGAGTTTTCATGGTGTCTGGAGGCATTCACTTGATATACTCCATCATCCAAGCAGTTTGGCTTTCGTTCCGATGCATTCCGATAACTTTCGGAATTTTGAGTTATTTATGGGCTTAACTCAGCTGATTATGCTCAAGGTGGCATTCCGGGAGGAATATACGATGGAACACCTTAGTGTAATAGCTCATCGGAACCGGGACGAGGAGACCTACACGATGGGACAGTTAGACAGATATTTCAGTGACCAGAGGAGGCGTGGTAGCCGATATACCCTTTTCTGCATTAAAAAGGAATATTTTATAATATTTTAATAAAAAGGGAAAAGTGCTCCATAAATAAAATAATAATAAAATATTGCTCTAGAAGGCTCCAAGGGATCTATAAAAGGAAGGGAGGAGGCCATTGGGAGACATCTTTGGAGTAGATCATTTTCTTGTGTATGAGAGGTTTGAGAACGTGGATTCTCTACTTCAGCCGTAGCCCCAGGACGGAAACCCTTGGGTGAGTTGTGAGTGTTGGACGAAAACCCAACTCTCTTTGAGGAGACTTCATTCACAAGTTTCACAGAGCTTCAGTGATATTGGAGTGAGGATCATTCAGATCTTCAACTTGGGCTTCATCAGTTTCAGTGGGTTCAGTTTCAGCTGTTGCCGGAGGGAGAGTGCAGCAGTGCAGTTTGTGGCCAGTGCCGTTCAGCAGCTTATCTTGGTGGCCAGTTTTCTATCTCAGCTCTTCTTGGGTCAGATGTATATGTAAACCCCTGTTTATTATCTATAATAAAAGCTGAGATTTTCCTTCTGTTCTATATGGTATTGGATTGCAGCATTTTCTGTCTTTTATTTTACATGGCAATCTTCTGTTGAGTAAATGTTTATTTTACGGCAAATTATGGTATTCAGTATTTTTCTGCATTTTAGTTAAAATATCCCATCCGGGATATTACAGTGGTATCGGAGCTGTTGCTCTTGGCTCAGCCTGCAGGTTTATAATTTAATTGAGGGGTATTCTGAAAAGCCCAGTTCGAGGGTTTATATTGGAGGTCTCAAAAGGAATTTGTTCTTTATGGGCAAGGAAAGCCGTCCATCAAAATTGGGAAGAGCCGTGGAGTTATTGAGGTAGGCAGCATCAAAATGAATTTATGACGGCATTTTGGTTCTTGGAGGCCGAGTTGGTATTTCTTTGAGGAACTGTTCTCATTACGGCAGTTTATTTAAAAAGGTGACCAAATTGAATTTTTATACAGTCGAATGTGTGTTATTGTGGACCGCGGTTAGCTTTCTGAGGTAAGCAAGGTCGTAGTCATTTCCCAGAAAACCAAACGTTCGATTGAGATAGCACCGTGGAAAGGCAAGATCAACTCATGTGAGGGGTCTAGTCGCTCGGTTGATTGGACGGCAAAATCATCACCGCAAGGAACTAATTGCTGTTTCAAAGACGGTAGCACCTCTCAAATTTAAACTGATCGCGACCGGTCATCGTGAAGAGGAACCAATTCGTGAAGACATTTGAAGCCACCAGGGAACTGTGTAATCGAGCAGCGGAGGGCAAATGACCAAATTGACATTGGCAGAGCCGGCACCTGAGGATCACAGGAAAGTGCGATTAGTTTGAACGTTGTGTCGCACGATTTGGTGCTAGCAAGTGCGGGTGGATTGGTCTAGCACCAAGACCACAGGAACGGCATTTTGACTACCGTGGAATCCAACTCGACAGGATCAGGCCCAGTCACGTGGCAGACAACAAAGCCAATGTTCGTTTCAGATCCATAGACGGAATTGAGGCCGAGAAGAACGCAATTAAATTTTCCAGAATTCGGAACCACATTATGAAGCCGCCATTCCGATCCTGGACTGCAAACATCATGATCGCATGATCTCAGGATCTGAGTTCCGTATTATAATTACAAATTGTGGGGCGTCACATAAGTTGTTGCGTGCTGCAATTGTGAGCGGGATCCCCAAGATATGTATATCCATCTGGAACAGATCGTGATCGGCATTTTTTGTTAAAATAATTCTTTTGTTTTACAGGAAGCTGTATCTGCTTGGCAAGTGGACAGACATTTTTGGATATGTATGGTGATCACAATGACCCTGTGACAGCAAATTAATCCCAAGCACACCTATGCATTGAAAGCTCCAACAACACATCCAATATATGAAAATTTCCATGTCAATGCATTTGCAGTGCTGTTAACAGCAGCTTCAACGGATGAGCAGCTTTCTGCATTAGGAGAAATTTTATATCAGTCACACTATAGCTACTCCAGATGTGGTCTTGGTTCGGATGGAACAGATCAACTTGTAACTCTTGTTCAACAACTGCAACATCGGAAAAATAATGGTTCTGATGAAAGAAGAGGTACTCTGTTTGGTGCAATTAAGTTTTAATTGGTTGTATGAGACTGCATATCTGAAACATATATTTTTTTTTGGGGTTGCTTATCAAATATACAATTGGTCTGATGGCTGTAGCATCATATTATAGTGATTAGAAATTTATTTGATGTCATCTGAAACATTGCCATTCGAAGCAATTTTTATAGACAGGGACTCTCAGTCTCTGTATGCTTCATTACAGTTATAAAACTGAGTTAGTGCAATGCTGAGTTGAGACAACTCAGAATTGCACATACAACATTGTGCAAGAAATCTGTTTGGTAAAACACTTCACTGGGAAATATATAGCAAACTCAGAAAGATGCATTGAACTCAGAAAAACAGTGGTCTTTCCCTTGGTTGAACCATGGAGGAATTCCTAAACAGATTGAAGAAGATGAAAATAGAGGTTGGTTCCTTAAACCACCATGCATCAGAAAACCCAAAAACTAATCAGAACAGCAGACCCTTCACCAAGAAGGTACATAAATTGCTCCAA